>BMAC01000035.1:36905-51905 GCA_014905375.1 Phtheirospermum japonicum
TTTAATTTTGGAAATATAATATATAAATAGATACCATAATTATATGATATGCATCTCGGTATCGAACGTCTTACATAATGTTTGAACCAATTTGCAAATTCATTTTCCAATTGTTCGTTGATCCGATCATCATTAATGTTTGGGTGGAGACACTGAATGATCTTCATGTAAATACTACATATAATGTTACACAATTGAGGAAAAAAGTATTAGTCCATTTATATATATGTATAAATTGACATTATAAATTGGAATGAGTATTCATACCTAACATATTCTTCGACCACATAATTTAGCAACACGTATATTCTTGCGGCGTTGTATTCTTTTTCGCTTAGAAATCTTTTTCCCTTTGTACCAAACGTCTCTCCACCTTTCTCAAATACCGAGGGAATTTCATCACCTTCATCCACACAATTCTGACCGTCATCATTTCTAGGCAAATTTGTTCTTTTAGTCGAAACGTGATCTTCAAAATAGTACGAACTAAAATTAGATGCCTCGTCGACCAGATATGCGTTTGCTATCGACCCTTCAACACTCGCCTTATTTTCATGTTGTTCTTTAGTTTGCGAAGATACCTCTCGAACGGGTACATCCATCTATACTGTACTGGGCCAACAATTCTCGCTTCATACGCAAGATGAACGGACAGATGCTCCATCGAGTCAAAAAAACTTGGAGGGAAGATCAGTTCCAGTTGGCACAATATTAACGGAATGTCACGCTCAAGTCGACTCATATCTTCGGTGCGAATGACTGTTGATGTGAGATCTTTGAAAAAATAAACTCAATTCGGTTAGAGCCTTCCACACGTTTGGAGGAAGCAGTTCACGAAAAGCTATTGGTATCAACCTCTGCATGAATACATGACAGTCATGACTTTTCATCCCGATCAATTTAGATTCCTTCACGTCGACGAAACGCCCCAAATTTGATGTGTACCCATCTGGAAATCGAAGAGATTTCACCCAATCGCAAATGACAGCTTTGGACGGCTTATCAAGTGTGTAACAGGCTTTAGGACACTTTTCTGACCCATCTGGCGCCAACTCTGGGCGATTACAATACTCATTCAACTCTTCCCTGGATTTATACGAGTCCTTGGTTTTCCCTTTGACATTCATCATCGTATTGAAAACATTGTCAAACACATTTTTTTCGATGTGCATAACATCTAAATTGTGACGAATTAGATTTGTCCTCCAATATGGCAGATCCCAGAAAATGCTTCGTTTTCTCCAACCAGGCGTTTGGGATATTTACGCATTAACGAGTGTTGCATCCAGTTCAGTGACTTTCAGAAGACCCAATCTTTCTATTTCTGCCAAAACTTCTATCCCTGGGCGCACTTCCGGCGGTGGAGTCTCGACAAATCTTCTTTTTCGAAATCGTCATTTATCTTTTCGAAAACTTTGATCATGCTCAAGGAATTTTTGGTGATTGTCGAACCACGATTGCTTCCCACTGCACTTAAGAGTGAAGGCGTCTGACCATTCCATACAGTAAGGACAAGCTTTTTGATCGGCCGTACTCCATTCGGACAACATAGAATACGCAGGGAAATCGCTGATTGTCCACATAAGGGCTGCTCACAATTGAAAATTTTGGTACAATCTCCTTGATTAATTCACTCAATTGATCATAACACTTTTGAGACATGTGATTCTCTGATTTCAAATTTATGAGACGGGAAACTAATGACAATTGAGTATGTGCTTCGCACCCCGGATACAATGGCTGATTTCCAGCTTTCAACATGTCGTAAAATTTTTGAGCCTCAGCATTCGGCGACTCTTCCACATCGTCCACCACGTCAAAGTCGGGACCAGCTGCATCTTGAACCATATTAATGTACGCGTTTGATGATTGTTCAGAAGGGATGTAAGAGGGTCCTCCAGCATGAAAATCGTGATGGCATCCAGAGGTGGCGAGCCGAGTTTCTCCGTGGTAAATCCATCTATAGTAATTCGGCACGAACCCATGTTTCACCAGGTGGTACTTAATCTCATCGACGTCCAGGTAGATCCTATTCCTTCTACTACGATTACAAGAACATTTCAGTCTCTGTCTGTCCTTATGAGCGGAATGTGCTTCCGCAAATTTAATAAAACTCTCAAGTCCTTACACGAATTCTTTACTTAAAAAGCCGTCGTTGATTCGCTCGTACATCCAACTACGATCGGAACTCATCCTAACATTATACAGTTGTCAGATTTTTTAGTGTTAAGTATTTTCTAGAATTAAAGAAGGTGGCAAAATTTCGAAAGCATTACGAGAAGAATGAGTAATTCGAGTTATAATTGGTAAGGCTTCTATCCCATTCAAGAACGTGACATTTAGTAGTATAAATTATCTTTAAATATGCATTTTTCTTAGATTCAAAATTTCGGTAGCATCTCCCCTCAGTTCTTGTAGTGCACATATATTTCAGTGCACCCGAGAACAATTAGAGAGATGCAAAAACCGAAATTTCAAAACTGAAAAAAAAAATACACATAAGATAACCATACTACAAGTCACATTCTCAAACTATCCAAAAATGGGACAATTCGAAATTTAGTATCAAACTCTATATTTGATACTAAATCTCAAACGGGTCTAAGGAATATTGAAATAATTCGAAACTTAGTTTCAAATTTTTCTATATGATATTAATTCTCAAACAAGTGATCTATATGCATCGCGTCACTTCGCCAAGGTTCCAAATAAGCAGTTACCACCGTCACATTTTTTAAAAATATTTTGAAAACTTAAATAAAATCGCGTGACACCCTATCACGTTTTTAGAAAAAAAAATTTGAAAACCCGCTATTGGAGGGACAACACCTCCCGGCCGGCGCCGTAACCCACGTCAACATCCGACGGTATACAACCAACAACACCAATGACAATAATATATATATAAACAAATTTAAACCCCGGCCAATCACCACGGCCTCCCATGCATTAACAATATATATATATATAAATATAATGGGTGCATACATGCATATATCACAATATTCCTAAATTGGACCCTAATTAATTGATTATTACTAAATTGAACCCTAATTATGTAATTATTCCTAAATTGAACCCTAATTATGTAATTATTCTTAAACTGAACCCTAATTATGTAATTATTACTAGATTGAATCCTAATTATATAATTATTCCTAAATTGAACCCTAATTAATTGATTATTCCTAAATTGAACTCTAATGATGTAATTATTCCTAAATTAAATCCTAATTATGTGATTATTACTAAATTGAACCCTAATTAATTGATTATTACTAAATTGAACCCTAATTATGTAATTATTACTAAATTGAACCCTAATTAATTTATTATTCCTAAATTGCATAATTTCAAATTAAACCTAAATTAAACTATAATTATAAATTATATCCTAAACTATTATATAATTATAAACCCTAATTTCAAATCCTAACCTATAAACCCTAATTCCAAACCTAATTATAAAATAAACTCTAAATTAAACCTTAATTGCATAATTGAATGAAAAACTACTAATTCAATTCAACTTATATAACAAACCCAGATTTCTATCCTATTAGAAATTAAACTCTAAAAATAATCCTAAACCTAACCCTAAAATTATATAAATTAAAAAAACAAAAAAAGGGGATGTGGGGTTACCTTTGAAGGCGGTGGTGGCTGGAGAAGACGGCGGCGGCGGCAGCGGGCGGCGAAGGCGGGCTGTCGAGCGGCTGTCGAGCTTCGTCCAGAGGCGGCACGGCTGTGGAGCTTCCGGCGGTGGCGGCGGTCAGCGGTGGCTGAGGATGCAAAGTACTTTCTCTTCTTCTTTTTTTTCTTTCTCTTCTTTCTTTTTCGTTTCTGTAAGTGCAAAGAAAACAGCGGGCGGCTTGCCCACCTGTTTAATTAGGGCAACCATACCAAGGGAATTCAATCCCTCGGAACACCGAGGGAATTAAAACCCCTCGATTCTTTTTTATTTTTTTTATTTTTTTAAAAAATTAATAAATATCGAGTGAATCACTATTCCCTCGGTTTTTATTAATATTTTTAAAAAATTTGAAAAAAATAATAAAAAATAGGATTTGTTTTTGGGACGCCGAGGCGCACCCCTCCCCTCCCCGGTCGTAATTTATTGGTTTTTTTTTTCTATTTTTTACTATTTTTTCTATTTTTTCGAGTCTTTTTCCATTTTTCATCTAAAATCGAAAAAAATAGAAAACACCTACTAAACGATCGACGCCTGACCCCCCTGGTTCCATGACGCCGAGGCGCACTCCTCCCCGTCTTGGTCGTGAAATGATGGGATTCGTTTTTATTTTTTTTTACTAATTTTTCTATTTTTTCGAGTATTTTTTCCCTTTTTTTTATTTAAAATAGGAAAAAAATTTAAAACGCGTCCTAAACGATCGATGCCCGACCCCCGTGGTTCCACGACGCCGAGACGCACCCCTCCTCCAATATGGAAAAATCACGACGCTTCGTCGCTTCGCATTTCCAACCGAAGGAGTTCATCGATCGATCGTATCTTGTTGTTGGTCGAATCCCACGACACGTGTGGATACGCACATGCTCGTTGGTATTTTTCAATCGAAATCGGGTCAAAACCACCCCCACGTGCCTAAGATGATAGGATTGGTTTCTTTTTTACGATTTTCCTATTTTTTCTATTTTTCTTTATTTTTTAAAATTTACGAGGGAATTAAATCCCCTCGGGTTTATACCGAGGGAATGCAATGTTCCCTCGGAAAATTTAAAAAATAAAAGAAATAAAAGAAAAAAAATAGGATTTGTTTCCAGAACGCCGAGGCGCACCCTTTCCCGCCCCGGTCGTAATTTCTTGGGTTTTTTTTTCTATTTTTTATTAATTTTTTATTTTTTCGAGCTTTTTTTCATTTTTCATTTAAAATCCGAAAAAATAGAAAAGCACTAGTTATCGATTGACGCCCGACCCCCGTGGTTCCACGGCACCGAGGCGCACTCCTCCTCGCCCCGGTCGTGAAATGATGGGATTCGTTTCTATTTTTTTACTATTTTTTTCTATTTTTCATTTATTTAAAATCGGAAAAAAATTGAAAACGCGTCCTAAACGATCGATGCCCGACCCCCGTGGTTCCACGACGCCGAGACGCACCCCTCCTCCAATATGGAAAAATCACGACGCTTCGTCGCTTCGCGTTTCCAACCGAAGGAGTTCATCGATCGATCGTATCTTGTTGTTGGTCGAATCCCACGACACGTGTGGATACGCACGTGCTCGTTGGTATTTTTCGATCAAAATTGGGTCAAAACCACCCCACGTGCCTAAGATGATAGGATTGGTTTCATTTTTACGATTTTTCTATTTTTTTATTTTTTTTAAATTTTCGAGGGAATCTATATTCCCTCGGTTTCATACCGAGGGAATAATGATTCCCTCGAAAATTTTAAAAAATAGACAAAAATAGAAAAAAATAGGATTTATTTCCGGAACGCCGAGGCGCACCCCTCCCCTCCCCGGTTGTAATTTCTTGGGTTTTTTTTCTATTTTTTCGAGTTTTTTTTTCATTTTTCATTTAAAATCCAAAAAAATAGAAAACGCATAGTTATCGATCGAAATGAGTGCTTAACGAGTCTGATCAATTCTGAAGTGGGTTAGCTTGTGGAAATCGATCTCTTAGAATCTGATGAACTCATCTAAAATTATTTCTTCAAATGGGTTTTCAACTCACTTGCTTATCCTAAACATATTTGGAACTTGGTAAACATACAATTTTAATACATAATTCAAAAAAAGGATCGAAGAAATAAAATAAATAAAGGGCACTTTACCGGCGCCAGTGCGAAATGAAAATTCTTGAAAACTTTTCCAAACAGGCCTCAATAAATTGTCCCTCCTTTTGGATATGCAGAGTAACAAAAGTAGGGAGATGGAGGAAAAAAAGAAAAAGAAGATAAAAAAAAAAAAGGAGGGGGCTTTGAGTTTGATGAAGATGGAAAAGGGTTTTTGGGAAAAGGAAATCTAAAACTGGGCTGTAGCAACATAATCCATCTGAACATTACACTACAGTAATGGAAGGAAAATGAAAAGTTTTGCCGCCCATATTTTCTTACGCATAATTTGATTTCTCTCCATTTCTCAATCGTGCTGTCCATCTGCAAAAGAAAAAACCCAAAAAATAATCATCAAATCCTAATAAAAGGGATTTAAATAGTTTAGGGGGAGAGGTATCTATATAAATAATATAATTAAATTTTCTATTTTCTTGGATAGTCACGTGCTCGTTGGTATTTTTCGATCAAAATCGGGTCAAAACCACCTCACGTGCCTAAGATGATAGGATTGGTTTCATTTTTATGATTTTTCTATTTTTTTTCTATTTTTTAAAAAAACTGAAATTTTCGAGGGAATGTGAATCCCTCGGTTTTAAACCGAGGGATTAGACATTCCCTCGGTTTTGGTTAAACTTTTTAAAAAAAATAAAAAAATAAAAAACCGAGGGTTCACTATTCCCTCGGTTTAAAACCTAGGGGAATAGCTTTCCCTCATTTTGAAACTGAGGGAAAACCCTCCCCTCGGTTTTTTGTAATTTTTAAAAAAATAAAAATAATAAAATTTCGAGGGACATTTATTTCCCTCGGAAATTCCGAGGGCTATGTTCTCTCGAAAAGTTTCCCTCGGAAATCCCTCGGTTTTCCCTTCGGTAATTATGACGGCAAATAGTGGCGCCGTATTTTCGAGGGATATTCCGAGGGAATATTTTCCCCTCGGAAAATTTTGAGAGAATTTGTAGTCCCTCGGTTTTTCCCTCGAAAATTTCCGAGGGAAAACACTTCCCTCGATTTTTCCCTCGGAAAACTGCTGTTTTTTGTAGTAAGTTATGAGAAATCATAATTATGGGACATATGTGCTTGTTTAGGAAATTGGCATTATAGCCTTTTGAGGTAATGATGTAAAGCCCATATTAAAGCCCAATAAAATTGGTGAATGTGAATCGACTAATGTCAATATTGACTGAAAACACAGAATGAGATTTGTGCTTAAACAAAATACCAAAAGTGTCTTTTAATTCGATGGAAAGAGTTCTGGACCTCTAGAGTTAATTCACACCGATATATGTGAAATGAGACTTGTGCAAACTAGTTCTGACGTACATTATGAACTGAAGGAATGACAATTGAGTCGAGAAATGTTGTGTTTTTTGAACATATATATCCTTGCAAAGGAAATGGTGAGATCGGTTCTAATAAGAGAACTCATGATGTTGAGGAAGATGCAACACCTCTTGCAGTTAAAGACACATCACAAGGTACATCACATGATGATGATGAACCTAGGTGTAGTAGAAGTGCTAGTACAACCAAGACTTTTGGTCTGAATTTCATGATCCATATGCGAGATAATTGATCGAAGATTTCTTAGCACTCTAAGAAATCGTTTCCATAATAGGACAGACTCGATTGTAGAGCGGTAAGTTTTCCCGAGTCGTGTCTCTCGAGGAAGGCTAATCGGAAGCTATTTCGCGTTTGATTTTCATGAAATAAGATAAAACTAACTAACTATGCTAAATAAAGCGTAATTCACTTTGGTTCGAGTTTCTGAAAGCTAATCAACTATGACAAGAATTAAAAGTGATTTAAATGAAAATAATGAAAAATGAGGGTTTAGGGTGTTCAGTTCGTCTCCACGATCAATCGGTTTTTGCCGAGACCTTAATCCATGAACCGGGGTTGTCAATCCCGATTATCGATCAAGTATTGGGGTCGTCAATCCAAATTCCCGGGTTTGTCAATCCCGAGTCTCAACAAACTTCGATTAATGGCTTTAAACGAACCTAATCCCTAAACCCATAATTTCTAAATGAATTGCATCAATTGAAAATTAAAATAATTAAAACTTGAAGATTTATTAAGCTTGAACACAATAACATCATTTTAAAGCTTGAAACAAACTAAGGAGGGAAAAGTGCTTTGAAAGCTATAAGCATAACACAACAACAAACTATGAATCTAGACATGATTTCTAATGAAAATCAAGAAATTTCATAATTTGGTAAAAAGCTTGAAGAACTCATAAGAGCTTCAATGGGGTTTTGCCAAAAATAGTAAATGATGAACATGGAATGAAAAACATACTCAATAACATAACAATAACACAGCATATGAAAAAGAGAAGAATACTACCAATATTACTTCAACAAAACTCCAAGGTTTAGCTTACAACTTCAAAATGCCAAGAAAAATTTCAATACACTAGCTTCAAAATGGATGGAGATGTCACCTTCTCCAACACTAACTAAGAACAACTAATTAACTAACTAAACTAAACTAAACTAATCTAAGGAATCTAGACTAGGGTTTACAATGGAAATGAAGATGGGGCTTGGAGGAGATGGAACAAGCCCAAAACCACCAAGGAAGGGATAATGTTTTTGAGGGTTTTTATAGAGGCTGCAGGAGCAAAATCGTCAAAATAGGCCAAAAATCCCGAAACTTTCTGCCCGTTAGTCGATCTGGGCTTGTTCAGTCGATCAACTGAAACCCGGTCGATCGACTGAAAAATATACGGAATCATCCATAGGTGTCTTCATATGAAATTTATCCCCTCCTCTTGGATTTCATTTAGCATTTGATTTGTGTCAATTAGAATTTTCTTCCGAGAGTTATGGGCTCCGCACCAAAACTTGCCACAAGCAAGGCCATGGCGCACTGTCTCCACTTAAAGATGCTTTTTACCATTCTTAGACTCAGAATTTGAGATTGTTGTAAACACAAGAGTTTAAGACATTTCTCTCATCTTTCCAATGATATAAGGTGGAGGCAAATGACACTAATGGTTTTGGAGTTATTCTTGTATTACGACAACTGATATATCCACCTAGCGAATGTGTGAGGTGACAATGAAAATGGCCACATTTCTCGTCATTTCCGATCGATCCTCAGACCAAAGATATGTCAAGGCTTGTCAGTGAATTCCTCGGGTTTGAATCATCTTCCGGCCTCTCCCGGGCCTACTTTGACCAAAGTTGACCTTGAAAACAAAAACTAAGAAAAAAACTAAGAAAATATAAGAAAAAACTACTAAAAACAAAGAAAACACTACAAAACCTAAAAAGATGAAAAATATGTCAAGTGGACTCCAAAACCACATAAATACAAGCATATAACGCCCAAATTAGCCGCAAAAATATCATAAAAATATGTACAAAAATGTGCAAATCAATAATGAACCTTTCAAAAAACAATATCTAATCCTGATGCTCCTACGTGGAAGGAAGCCATCAATGATGAGATTGATTTAATTATGTAGAATCATACATGGGAGTTGTCTGATCTTCCTCATGTGAACAAGCCTCCGGAATGAAACCAAGTCCTAATGAGGAAGCATAAAGCTTATGGCTCAATTGATAAGTATAAAACTAAGCTGGTAGACAAAGGCTTTAAATAAAGAGAAGGACACGACTTCTTTGATAATTATTCACCAATAATGACGATTACATCTATAGGGTAATTTTGGTGATTGCTACCGTGCACAATCTTGAGATTCACCAAATAGATATAAAAACTGCATTTGAAGAGATCTATATGGAACACTCTGAAGTGTTTGTAGTTCCTGGTCAAGAGAGCATTGATCGTAGAATTCTTAGCACTCTAGTTTTAGAAATCTTCTCCGCAATAGTACGGAGTCGATTGTAGAGCGGTAAGTTTTTCCAAGTCGTGCCTCTCGAGGATAGATGTTATCGGTGGTCGGTGTTTTTGCTTAATCTCTTGTTAATCTTAATTAAACTAATCTACACTAGGAAAACATTAAGTCATTTGTTTGGTTTGAGTTTGATTTATGCTAATGCTTGAATTAAAATGAAAGCTTGAAAACACTAATTAAAACTTACTTGAAAGTAATTAACTTTGGTATAACTAATTAAACCTAATTAAAAACCTTAAATAAATTAAAAACTACTAAACTAAAGAAAGCTTGTAAATTGAAAGAGAAAGTAGAGGGAAAAACAAAGTCTTAAAGCATTAAAGAGTCAAAGAGCATTAAATGTAAAGAAGTCAAATTATTTAAAGAGGAAAGTTCCATACATCTTTCAAAGGCCAAAAGTCTGTCTAGCTAAAATGAGTAAAAAGCTTCAAGATGCTACAATGGAGTTTTACAAAAAAGGAGAACAAAAATTTAGAAATTGAAAAGGAGGATTTAAAATTCAATGAACAACAATACAAACTAAAACCTAACAACCATCACAAGAGAAATCACAACACAACAATAATAACACATAACATAAAAGGGAAAGGGTACTACCAATATTTGCATTCCAACAAAAACTCCAAAGTCTAGCTTACAATCTTCAAAATACAAGAACAACTTCAACAAAACAAGAACAACAAATGAAGGAGGTGTCACCCTCTCCAACACTTGCTAAGAACAACTACTAAAACTAACTAATCTAAAACTACTCTAAGGATTATGAACTAGGGTTTAGAGCAATGGAATAGTAAAATAGCTTGAAGGAGATGGAACAAGTCCAAAACCATCCAAGGAGGAGATAAAGTTTTGGTGAAAAGGGCTGGGATGTATAAACCAAGTCGCAGGGGTAAAATCATCAAAAGGGGCCAAAATTACAAAATTTTCTGCGACGCAGTCGATCGACTGAAAGTCGGTCTATCGAATGCAGTAGATCGACTGAAAGTCAGTCTATCGACTGCAGTGTATCGACTGCTTCATCCTCGAATGGCCAAACTTTATGCCAAGCAGTCGATCGACTGGCATGTTAGTCGATCGACTTCCATGGTCGATAGGCAGAAAAATACATGGAATCAGACATCAATGTCTTCATATGAAATTTATCCCTTCCTCTTGGCTTTCATTTGGCGTTTGATTTGTGTCGATTGAAAATTCCTCCGAGAGTTATTGGCTCCGCCCCAAAACTTGCCACAAGTGAGGCTATGGCGCACTATCTCCACTTAAAGCTGCTTTTTACCATTTTAGCCTCAGAATTTGGGATTGCTTTAAACACAAAAGTTTTAGAGATTCCTCTAAGCTTTCCAATGATATAAGATTGAGGCGAATTTCACTAGTGGTTATGCTCGAATTAATATGAGTAAAAATATAAGAATACAAAACAGAGAAAGCGTATTAAATCACATAAATATAATGTTCATATTCAATTTTCAAAACCCAAACAAAAACAGAGAAAGCTCATCAAAAATAAGTTAGAAGTACTGGGGACACATAATTAAATGATCTTGAGAGTCCCCAAAAAAAAATCCAAAGGCTCTGCACTAAATATTTATGCAAAAATGAAATATGCTGCAACTATTACTTTGTGTACCAATTAGCATTGATCACTAAAACATGTGCCGTTATTAAGTGAACTGTGCTAAGTCATCACAAAATGACTAACCTTATTTTTCTTCTCCATACCATCGATTTGCATGTCCATAGCTGCATCAAAATGTTTCATTTTCACCTGCATAATAATAGTTTATGTTTAATTATTAACTATATTTTTAACTCTCAGTCTCAAGAACTTAATCTATTATCTATAAAAAAAAATCTCTAACTTTTATGATAATTCCTTGCTACGAATTATTTAGTCGAACCAATTGAAATGTAATTTTACCTAAACTGAAAGAAATCAACAAAATTAATCTGAACAGTAGTATGCAATACTAATATTATAGCAAAATTCAATGATAAAAAGAAAATATTTCAATAGATAAAGAGTATAATTTGGAGCAAAAACGTAGATGCACATCCAGAATTATCATCTCATCAGATAATTTAACAATTATTATACACAAAGAAGGGTCATTAAAACTCAAGACTTCCAATTACAATTAATAGTCAAATTCATCTTTAGATCAACTTAAAAAGTTAATTAATTTAATTGGAGCTTGAAAAATCATGAAGCCTTCGTTTCTGAGAGAAAATGATCAATTCACAAAGCACTGAGAGCTCATAAACCTTCTTGAAGAGCCTGTTCCTACTCTTAAAAAAACATGAATTATCTTCAAGAATTTGACAAATGTAATGCCAAAAACTAAACACACACAAAAAAAAGGATCTTGTGTCTTTATCTCAAAAATCTGACAACAGAACTGATGTAACAAATCTCTTTATTTTCAAACAACATATTACAGAACAAAAGTTCCTTATTGATCATATATCTGTTATACACTCACAAAAAGGGGAAGGCACACAGAAAAGGGTAAAAAAGCAGATAACGTGCTTTGAATTCCGATTGTGGGAATTCTCCTCACACAAAAATAACTATTTATACAAAATAAATGCAAAAGAATTGTCTGAATCAAGTAGTATAATTTCTTTCTAGTACTAAGAACTATCTTAATCAAATTGAAAACCATATATACCAATCATATATACAAAACCATATATATATATATATATATATAGGATTTAGTTCAAATGAGAACCCCGTCATTATATGTGAACCTAGGGACTAATCCTGGCCTTAGATCTAATATTGCACAGTACAATTATATGTCCAGGTTCATTGTGCTTTTTACATAGTACTGTAGTGCTAAAATCAGTCCAACTTTTTTAATTTAATTATATATATATATATATATATATATATATATATATATATACATTTTAAAACATGCAATATGTATCTTAAATTGTAGATCTTGAGAATGTGATTAATTTGATATATATATTTCATTCAAAATGAATAAAATTTGAAAAAGTTATGGTTTGTTGAAGATTTGAGTTTCATTTCAAATTTTTGAATTTGCAGTTTATATACGAAATTTGCGATGCTTTTTATATACAATCGTAATGTTTTCTTTCTTAATCTATTGTGCTTTCTAAAGAATAACGTAGTGCTCTTTGTAAACGTTGATATATGTTCAAAATACCTTTTTTAATTAATTAATGCATTTTCTTACATTATTACCATGCTGACATGTCATGATCTCAACCATCAAGATTATCCAATCTAATGGTCAAGATGAGTCCTTAGGTTCACATATAATGACGGATTCTCATTTGAACCCAACCATATATATATATATATATATATGGATTCACCTTCTTAATTACTCCTCGAAGATAAGAAGCACCACCTGAGCCATCATCTCCCAGGATTTCTCTCTGGTGTCTTCTACAACCATGGCCCAAAACGCAACACCAGATTTCACCAAAAATGCTCCTCAAATTGCATGAGCAGCAGCGTCTGCCAATGTAAACAGGATTTTGAATCACGAAGATCTAAAAAATAAGAAATTGACTTTCAAATTCCAGAAAAGATTAGAAGAAAAAACTAGTCTACGCCAGAGAGGAATGAGGGAGACAAATATGATTGAGAGTTACAGTATTAGAAACTGCAATTCCGAATTACCTATTTTTGGTGGCTAGGGCTTAGAGTTTGAATTGGGTATTTTTCCTCGTAAGTTTGTCTTGGGTTCTCACGGTTGGACTGATCTGAGGTGTCGACGGGTAGCTGGATGGGATGCGGGCGGCCGCGGGCGGACTCGAGGAGAGTTGAGAGAGAGAGCGAGTGTCCAGTAGTTGGACGGGATGCGGGCTGAGGAAAGATGGAGAAGAAGGAAGCCAAGTCCATTTTGAGCAAGCCGCGTCTGTTTTTTAAGGGCCGGTTATATTTATTTTATTTACAATATTTTAACATTTTTTAAATATAATTTTGCACGTTGGTTTTTGAAAGAACCGAAGTAAAATATATTAAATCATGTCTGTTTTTAACTAAATCGACGTGGAATTTTACTAATCAGGTCGGTTTATTTAAAAATCAATGCGAAAAACATTTAACGTCGGTTATTAAAAAACCGACGTGAAAAACATTTAACGTCGATTATTAAAAACCAAAGTTAAATGACCGACGTGAAATCTCCTTTCTGTAGTATTGATAAGTGAAGCTGGTAGGCCCAGAAGCTCCTTGGATTGACTGGCTTCAGTCAAAAGAAGTGGAAGGGTTTTCCTTGGACCACTTCTCATAAGCATCAAGGTCGAGGTGATAATACACTGGCCCTCCGGGAGGAGAAGTTTGTAAAGGTCCTCAGAGTGGAGGAAGGCTTGGTGAGTGGCTTCCCTGGTAGTTTGGATAAGCCTGAGCCCTTCCTCAGAGTTGAGAAACTCCGTGCTCCCTTCCACTCGACCTCTTGCCAAGGTCTCATCGACCTGGCTCGACACTTCAGCTCGCACTCGCTTCTCTTTTTCCTGAGTAGCCTAAAGCTCGGTCTTAAGCTTTTTCAGTTTAGCCCCCCTATCTTTGCAAAGTGCTATCAACCTATTTTCCTTCTCCTTCAGAAGAACATGCTCCTTGACCAGGTAAGCATTCATCAAGGCACCCCTAGAGCGGGCGACCAGGACGGATCTCTTAACCGCAGCCTGATGAGAAACGATAAGAAAAAAAGAGAGGAGAGAAGGAAAATAAAAGAAGAGAAGAATGAAGATAATTACCCTTGCCTCGTCCTGGAAAAGAGATTCAATCAACTCTGGATCGGACCACTTATCCAGGGTACGGCGATCGGAAGCAGGGTACTGTCCCTGGATGAACAGGATGGCCACATCCCGGAGCAGTTCAAGACCGATTTATGGGTGAACAGTGTCAAGTTGGGGTTGACCACCTTTGGCGCCGCCTCTTTACCAACCCTGGTACGCTTCCAGAAGAGGAGTGCTTTCTCCTCTCCTGAGTCCGACTATACTGTCAGGTCAACTTCAGGATGAGATGGTCCTTACGGAGTGGCCGCCCCTCCATAACGAGCTCCCCCCTCTGATCTGGAAGTTAATCCCTCAGAAGGCCTTGGCCTTAAGGGTGCAGCGGCTTGTTGCTGCTGAGCCTCTAGCAACTTCCTCATCATCGTGACTGCAAGAAAGTTAAGTGCAAGTTAACAAAGGTGAAAGAGCTGGGTCAATTCTTTAACAAAAGAATATAAGAGCTCGAAAAAAAAAAAGGAGAGAGAGAGAAGAAAAGAAGGGGAGGGGGGAGGGAAAGACAGAGCTTAAAAAGCTCCTTCATATATCGATCTCGGGAGCCAGAGGTCTGGACTCTTCCG
>BMAC01000035.1:56905-72827 GCA_014905375.1 Phtheirospermum japonicum
TTACAAAAACCACCAAAGCAGTTAGTTACTTACATCCATTCTATTCCTCTCTCTCTCCCCAATGGCTACCGCTAGCTCCTTTTCATCTTCCTCCGCCATCCTCGCTACCATTTGGACTCCAAAGAACATTCCGACTAATCCCCATCCAATTTCCAGTTGAATCGGAGTGCTCAAAACCATTTATGAGTGGTGTAGTTTTGTAGATCTATGATTTTGGAAAGAGATGCTAAGTCTCGTGGTAAATAAAACCAGACTTAACATCAACCAATTTGGAAATTGAAAACTTATAACACAACAGATGTTATGATTGATGTTAAGTAACACCAGTAATAACACCAAATAGAGAAATATTGAATTAGCAGCGGAATAAGAATAAATGAACACACTTATTAAACGTTTAGTCCGTAAGTAAAAATACTTACGGACATGGGTGTACAAACCCAAAAACTATATTACTTAATCGTTCAAGTTTAATTACAAAATATTTAAGTACTATATGAAAAACAAATGTATCAACACTTGATACACAAATACTTGTTGCCACGATTGATCTAATCTCCTCCGTTGGTTACGCAACGTTGAAGACCTCTTGGTTCTGACTTGTAGCTCCAAGTAGGTCTCTTGCTCGTGTTCTGCTTACTCAGAAAATGTCTTGCATCTTTTCCAAAAGCTGTGGTTCATTTGTGTCGTTCATTTCCCTTAAATAATCAAGACTCCCAATCTTGATAAACAAGTTAAGCTAAAAATAGGAAAACTAAATAAAATCCTAAACTACCTTTAGGAAATAAATCTAGAGTCCTAAATAAAACAAATTCCAAGAAAGGCAAACACACGAAAAGGAAAATCGTCAAGAATAAAATTCTCAACAATCTCCCCCTTTTGCCTTTCTGTACACAACACAAACGATGGAAGCAAGACATATCAAAAAGTCCCCCTGAGTTTAACAACTCCCAAAAAAAACAATGTTTAAATAACCCAACACAAATAAAATTGTTCCAGCAACCAAAAAAAATAAAAATAGAAACCAAGAGAGGCATGATCACTCAAAGACCATGAGCTTTCTTAGATCGACGAGCAGACGTCGATGTCCCTTCATTAGCCTTCCTCTTCCGCAGCAGCTTCCTCATTTTCTTTAACTTCTTGTTCCTCGACAAGATCTTCTTCCCCCTTTTGCTTAAGTTGGCCAACACCTCGGTAGCTTGTCCATCAGTATCCTCGGTAGCCTCGTCAGCCTTGGTACCATCGCCATCTTCGTCATCCTTATTTTCTCCCTCTTGTTCAGAAAGCAAAAGGGCCTCATACCAGGAACCCCCCACCGCCTGAAGCTGGTCAATTTGATTGTCGAGCAAGGCAAGTTGATCACGCAAAACCTAAAGGAGGGAGCTTAACCATTTTGGAACCGGTGGTGGGAACTGCAGGATCATCACCACTCACAACACCGGCCCGAAAGGGCGCTTGCCAAGGCAAATCAACAACACGTGCCCCAGCCAAGTGTTGGCTACGTAGGGTGAACCACTCAGCCTCTCCGGTAAGAACATCATCCGCATATGGCCTAAGGCCTTGATTATCCAGGATGTTGTAAATCAGCGAAGGAAAATAGAGAGAAGAAACATTCTTGGAGGTGGCAAACCTGGTTATAGCATCAAAGACCTATTGCCCAAAATTGAACCTGATACCCCGACCAAATCTAAACAGGAACTGAGCCTGAGGGCGAGTCAGAACGGTCGCATTCTTCGAGGGCACCCAGTTGAAAATGACTATCTTATGCAGGACCGAGTAAAGGGAGGACAGGCGTGTGCTGGGCAACTACTCCCGCCACTTGTTCACCAATCCACCAGATAAAAACAGAATGACCTCATTCATGTCATCAACCATCGAGTCACCATGGTACGCCTCAGTACCAAACAATTCATTTATCAAGTTTGGAGTAAAGGAATACACTATCCCACGCAAAAACACTTTCCCATAATTCATAGATTTGGGATTGGCAAAAGAAGGTAACGAATTTGCATAAAACTCCAAGACAAACAGCATGAACAAACGACATGGTAGGAATGACAGTTGAGAACATACCACGGTGCTTAAAGAAAGCAATTAAATTTTACTTTTCAAAGAAATCAACCGGGACTCAGCGCTCAGCAATTAAGCCCCGGTTCTGATATTCTGAAAACAATTCCTCGGCTTTGCTTGTCAGGAACTCGAGAGAGAGTGGCTCCATGTCCTCAATCTCAATGGCCTGAGATGAAGATTCATCAGAGTGGTCTGAGGCAGCAGATGGGATCTGTGCAACGCTAGAAGAAGCAGATTCAGAATCAGCATCAGTGGATGGAACTGGATCAACAACGGGTGATGTTGGCTTTGGTAACAAATCACCGGTCCTAACATCAACTTTCTTGGAAGCAACAGTCACAGTGCCCTTAAACTTCCTTTTTGTGGCTTTCTTGGATGGTAGAAGATCTCGGATAAGAATCTCGTCAGAGGAATCGGGTGAAAACTCGAATCTAAACTCAGGTTCAGGTTCAGGTGAACCTCAGGAACAAGAATGGTAGTAGGTGTAGCTTCAGCAGGCTTGCAAGAGCCGGAAACTTCTCTAGTGAAAAAGTCAACAATCTCATACGGAGCAGTTGAGTACTCAGTCTCAGTTGAGCCGGGTGACACCTTGATATGCGCAGGAGGGTTCTTCTTGTCAGCAAGCTTGACAGTGGCGGAGGGCACATACTCCTCATCATCCGAGTCCGTCATGACAGTGACGTCCTCGACTAGGTTCATGTGCTCGAGCGGAATAGTACGTCATGGGCCTGCCTGACTTTTTGGAACAGCTGCCGGCACCACGCCTGACGAGATGTTTCTCAAACGACGGGACCTCTTCAAGGTCAGATCACCAACACGCCAAAAAATTTATGCAATAAACGGCAGGTTTTGCGGGTTATCGATATCAATTTCATTCCCATCCTGACCTGGAAAAACCTGCACCTCTGGATTAGCGTCAGTGGGCACCGGAGTAGGAACAACGTCTTGATATCGGAGCGGCGGCGAATCGACAGGCGGTGTTACAACTGGTGATGGGTTTTGGGGGAAGGTGCCACCGATCTCCTCGTGGATATCCAGGCCACCGAGTCTCAAAAGATTCACTGGTGCCTGGTCATCGGATGAGTTCTGCACGCCGGCAGGGAGTACAAGAATTCTTCTCGGAGAAGACATCCTATTTCAAATTTCAAAAAGAAAACAGAAAAATACAGATGCAATTCAAGAGAGATGGAGAAGAAGTGGAGAGTTAGAGAGTTTTAATTATAGATGGATTAAAGAAAAGTGGGATAAAAATGGTAACAAATCAGACTCTTAAACGAGAAAATAAATGACCGTTGTAATAGGAGAGAGAAAAGAAAGGTAAAAACCCTACCCCACAAATGACTTTCTTTCCTTCTAAAAACCCACTCCCCCTTAATTTTGGACACATGATCTCCACTCAATCAACTAGAAATTAACAAATCACACGTCCTTACAATGGCATAAAACTGAATTAGAGCTGGAATTTTGAACCATCACCATAGTCGTAAAATACGTACAGGCGAAAAATCTCCTGCCACATCAACCTTGTATTACTTGTCCAGCTCACTGATGTGAACACCACTGAAACAACCGAATAACAAAACCCTCAACAATATTGAGAGAAATCAAAGAGAGAAGCAAACACAAGTAACAGAACACACAACAATTTGGCATCTTCACATAGTATGAATGTCTTAGCAGATGCCTAAAACATATGACCTAAAACGATAAAAATACACTTAACATTTTCAGTGACTTCATGACTGATGACATTATGATCAACATTACTTTAGGTGAAGTCAATGAAAACAGACCCCTAAACCCAAGTTAATGACTAAGTCAAAATCGCTCAAGGAGGTGTAATTTAAAGATTGGATCTTCTTAATCCATATTTTATTTATCTTTTTAAAGATTTGAAGAGAAATTATCTTAGCAATTGCTTTTAACACCCCTTGTTTTTAGACTTGGGAGAAATCCAGTTTCTGCGGGTGAGATTCACAATCACCAAATTCAAGAGGTTAGTCTTTTTGTCATCACTTTAATTACAACACATGATCTTTTTGCACCAAAAACCAGACCCAATGCATTCATATTATGTATTGAAAAAAAAAATGCAAAATATACAAATGTTGTGACTGATGACAGAAATGGGTGTCACAACATCAAACCCAACATGGACTAGACAATGCACATACCGAGATCTCTTCTCAAACGAGAGAATGTCTCAAAATCTAATGCCTTTGTGAAGATGTCAGCTAGTTGATCGTCTGTTCCTACATGTTCAAGACTCATTATCTTCCTCTCAACCAAGTCTCGGATAAAGTGATACCGGATGTCAATGTGTTTTATACGAGATTGCTGAACGAGATTTTTTGAGATATCTATGGCACTCGTATTGTCACAAAGTACGGTCAGAATACTACTATGGAGACCGTAGTCTTCAATCATTTCATCCACAAAAGTTGCGCACACGCACTTCCAGCTGCGATATATTCAGCTTCTGCTGAAGAGAGGGATATACAATTTTGTTTCTTGTTGTACCACGAGAACAGGTTTTTACCCAAGAAGAAACAGCCTCCAGTGGTACTCTTCCTATCCACGACATCACCTTCCCAGTTGGAATCAGTGTAACCAACAAGTTCAGTACAAGTATCTTTGGTATACCAAATCCCTATATCACTTGTCCCAGCCACATATTTGATTATTCTTTTTACAGCTTTTAAATGGGACTCCTTGGGGTTTGATTGATACCTATCACAAAGACATACACTATACATTATATCAGGCCTGCTAGCAGTTAAATATAGGAGACTTCCTATCATACTCCTGTAGACGGTGTTATCAACACTGATCCCAGCATCGTCTCTCGACAGTTTCTTGGTTTTACCCAATGATGTTTTCTTATGCTTATCATTATCTAACCCAAATTTTTTCACGAGATTTTTAGCATATTTAGTTTGAGAAAGAAAAATACCATCGTCAAGCTGCTTAATTTGAAAACCAAGAAAATACGAAAGATTACCTTACATGCTCATTTCGAATGTGTCTGACATTCGAGCAATGAAATCCTTCACCATCTATTCACTAGTGGATCCAAAAATAATATCATCCACATAAATTTGAACTATAAGAATGTGCTTGTTGGATTTGGGTAGAAACAAGGTTTTATCGACTTCACCTTGTCTAAATCATAAAAACAGTAAATGTTGAGTCAACCTCTCATACCAAGCTCTTGGAGCTTGTTTTAAACTATACAACGCCTTTTTTAATTTTAAAACAAAATTGGGTTTGTGAGGATCAACAAACCCTTTAGGTTTCTCAACATATACTTTTTCACTCAAAACACCATTCAAGAAAGCACTTTTAATGTCCATTTGATGCAGAGATATTTTCAAATGACAAGCAACAACAACAAGGAGTCTTACCGATTCTATACGTGCAACCGGTGCAAATGTCTCATCAAAATAAATCCCCTCAACTGAGTATATTCTTGTGCGACCAGTCTTGCCTTATTCCTAATAATGTTTCCTGCTTCATCGGTTTTGTTCTTGAAGATCCACTTAGTGCCAGTGACATGTGTATTCGTAGGACGTGGAACCAAGTCCCAAACCTCGTTCTTAGAAAATTGATCCAATTCCTCCTGCATGGCTTTGATCCATAACTCATTCTTCAGAGCTTCTTCCACACGCTTAGGCTCTGTATTAGCAAGAAACAAGGTCTCTCAAATTTGAGAGCAGTTAGTCGAAAGACAGACATATCTTACCATTTCTTTGAAGTTTATCTATCTCTTCCTTGTGCTCCTCTCATCAAGATTTCCAATTATTTGACCTGTTGGATGATTCCTCTGAATTCTTGACGGAATATATCCCTCTGATACAGGTCAATTTGATTATTCGGGTTGTCCTCATCTGAGTCTGAATCCGATTCAGGAGCTTCTGGAGTTGGTGTTAAGACTGGTGACGGGTCCTCAGTTCCAATATTGTCTACTCCTTCAGGACTTGGTGTTAGGTTTGGTGACATGTCACCAGACCTGTCATCACCTGTAACGCCAGTCTATGTACCTGCACTATCATGTAAGCCATCCATAATATATTGAGGAGTCTGATCATACACCAGATCATTGTCCTCAGCAGGTTTAACACCACTAATCAAGTCATCAAACTTCACATTGACAGACTCCATCATGCAACGTGTTCTAAGGTTAAGCAATATGTAAGCATGAATGTTTTGAGAATATCCCATGAAAACACATTTGTCACTTTTTGAGTCCAGTTTAGAAAGATGCATCCTATCATTAAGTACATAGAAAATGTTTATGTTAAGAGTAACACAACCAATACAAAACCAAAAATAGTAAAAAGAGCAGCAATCAGATATCGGAAAATGGGTAGGAAAAAGTTCTTGACTTTTATTCCTTAACTTCAGGTTGGATAGGCCTTGACCGGATTCTTTTACAGGGTAGAACTCTTGTTACAAGCCTTTCTCTCTCTAACTCTCTATATATTTCTCTCTCTAGCAGATTGGGGATTGATTTGTACATATTTGTATGTGATTTTCGTATGTTTTTGCATCGTATGTTATGTGCTTTTATGTGTTTTAAGTTTATCTTTTTATCGTTTTTATTCCTTTTTTATGTTTTTCGTTTCTTATAGTGTTTAATGTGTTTTTACTTTATTTTGTATGAAAT
This sequence comes from Phtheirospermum japonicum, assembly GCA_014905375.1. NCBI lineage: Eukaryota > Viridiplantae > Streptophyta > Magnoliopsida > Lamiales > Orobanchaceae > Phtheirospermum > Phtheirospermum japonicum. The sequence continues at coordinate 63,642 of BMAC01000035.1, forward strand.
AATCTAACTTTGTTTAATGTTAATATCTCAGCTCAAAACGAGGAAAACAGGACGAGCGACGAGCCAAAACCATGCAGGTGCGTCGACTGACGCACCGTCGACGCACTGTCGACGCTACGCCCGCGTCGACTGACGCACCATCGACGCAAAGGTTCTGAAGCGTCAATCCTAGGCCCGTCAGTCGACGCACTGCCTGGTCGATGCGTGCAGCCTGGCTCGTGTCGACTGACGCACCATCGACGCTCCGGCAGTTTGAGCGGTTATTTTCAAAATTCTATATAAAGTCGGTGGTTTCTTCGTTTTCCGGGGGCTGGGACGAGGGGGAAAGGTCCAGATAATGTCAACAACCCTCGTTTCATGCCACCATTTAATTCAAGCAAGATTAGAGTTAGATAATTCGTAGTTTCATCGATTTCTACGCCGTCCGACGTTCAAGGCCGTTTCTCACCGCTGAGGATCGTTCGATGGCTGTTGCTTCCTTAGATTATAAGTTTTCCTAAACTCTATTTAATTGCTTTCTGGATTTGGCTTAGTTACCTTAGTGCGTTGGTGTTCTTAGTACGTTGGTGTTGTTATTTCATTTGGAATAAAAATGCTTGTACTTTGGTTTTGTTAATTTAGTATAAGCCTTTTTATCATTTTTCCTAGATGTTAATTTATGTTATTTTTTTAGTAGTTTAGTTGTTAGTTCTCGTTAGATTAGTTGTTTGTTTTATTATTGATTGTGATAATACTTGCGTTGTTATTATGAAGTTGATCATGATGATGCTTGTAGGCTAATTTTATCGTTCTAGTGCTTAGGGTCGTTTAGAACCATCAGGACTGACAACCTCGATCGTGGAGACGATTTTATGCACTAGACCCTCGCTTTTCTTTATCGTTTTGAAGCTTTTAATTTTATTGCTCGTAGATGTTAGAAAACCCCATACTTTATTTGATCGCGTGTTTAATTTAGTCTAGTCTAGTTTTTATTTTCGTTTCTACGTATGTAAAATCGAACACCGAAATAGTTTCCGATTAGTCTTCCTTGTGATTCGACTCGAGTCAACTTATCGCCTACAATAGCTCCGTTCTCTTGCGGACGAGCTTTTCATTATTTTTAAACGCGAAAAAGTTCGATTCAAAACTTGGCCCCGTTGCCGGGGAAGGCTAAAGGCTACGATTTTTGGTGTTTGCTTTTACTTGTTTGCATGTGTTAGTGTTCGTTTGTGATTTTTTATTTTTGTTTATTTTTGTTCTTTTTGGTACGTTTAATCTCGGTTTTTGAGTGTTGTGCTTTGTAGCCACATTTTTGAAGACTCGAGGTTATTTTGATTGAAGATGGCGAATTATCGAGTTAGTTCGCCATATGATGACCCTTACGCTCCAAATCTCAATTGTCAAGTCCCTCCATCGTATTATGACCCGTATGCTCCGAGCGGTCAAGAATGGGCCCATGCTTTTGACTATCCCGGCCCATGTCCTTCAAATTGCTGTAATCTGAGCATAGATTATTATGGGTATTATGATCCGGGTCTTGACGACTCTTATGCTCAATTTGCCCCGACTTATCCGAACGCGAACTTGTATGCTCCTACTTTTCTAGATTTCCATTTTTTGAGCTACGACGTTTACACTCCACCCACATCCAATGCGTATATTTCGAGCGGAGATCATTCCGTCACTGTTTCTAAAGATTTTTTAGCCGAGATTGTGGAAGCGACTAGACGTATGGATGAACGCATAGAACGTATGGATGAACGCATAGAACGCCTCGATATTCAATTAGAGCAACTTGACAACAAGGTGTACGAGGTAGACCAACCTTGTCATGAGGAGTTGCCCRTCTTTGATATGAAAAATTACACCTTTGTTGATGGCAATTCCAGCTTTGATGATGTTTTGAACGAGGTGTGCGAAGATGTGAGATTTTTGGGTGAGAAGAAAGAGGTGGAAGTTAGCATTGTCTTTCCCGTGATTTTTGAGGATTATATACACGACTGTGTGGGAGAGTTGTCTTCGGGTGAATTTATTGAATCTCATGCCGTGCCGCTTGATTCTTTGTACAAAGATGAGAGGGAGGTGTTTGACGAGATAGTTAAGAAGGATCCCGTTAGCCCTCTTTTAAGCCCAAATCTGACTTTTCATGACTTTGAGGGTGTTGAGGCGGTAATCAAGGGAACGACAGAGCACGGGTTGGTTGATAGACGTTTCAGGTGCTCGAAAGATTTTCTAAGTCTTCCTTTGATCGAGGATCACCCCGGTTGCCCATTATTTTTTGATATATTCGAGGTGATCGATTACTCGCGGTTCCGACCTCCGAAGCTAGTTGGAGTGTTTTGTATCTCGGGTTGTGCTTTTTATGCTCGCCTTGGTGATTATCATCGCCAATTCTTGCTTTTAGAGAATACCAAGGCGTGGCACGACCGTCATCTATTTTTAGACCCGGGATGACATCGACCGTGGACGTCGTCAAGCTAGAGACGTTAAATTAAGAGCTTCTTGGGAGGCAACCCAAGTCTTTTAACTTTATTTGCTTTTGTGTGTTTTTGTTTCTTTTCGTTTCAGGTTCCCCTCGACTTTGAAGCCCGTTGGATGGTCCTTGGATGCTCGACTCATTATCACAAGCGACGATTTCAGGGACGTATCTCTCTTTCTCTTCCTTTTACCATACCTTGCTTATTATGTCATTTTATACAATGTGGACATTGTATGGTTTAAGTGTGGGGGGGTTTTTCCTTGGGTTGGTTAGTAAATTTTTGTATGCTTGCTTGTGGTTGATTTGAGTTGTGTGTATTTATATTGACTGGAACCTTGACGAAGTGACGTGGTTAGATGCTCTGGTTAGGATATTTAGACTTCCGTTCGAACAATAGTGTAATTGTGGGGAATGAAGTGTAAATAATCTATGAAGTGTCTTGTCCCCTGTTCTATTCATGTTTCGTTCTTAAGAGTCGAATACTCTCTACTAGCCCCGTTTTCAGTTAACCTCTATAGGACTTTATGTATTTTTTTTTTCTTTTTATTTTGGAGACGTTAAAACTCCACGTGCGATATTGAAGAATGTTATCAGTTGTACTTAGTAACGTAAGATTGGAGTCAATGAACTCTCGATTTTGATTTTTTGTAAATTATGTTCGTTTTGTACCTTATCTCTATGGGTACTCATAAAAAAGAAAAAAAAGAAAGAAAAAGATAAATAAAAAAAAAGAGAAAAAGAAAAAGAGAAAAAAAATATAAGTAAAAGAAGAGAAAACCTTGTACAAGTTGAGTTCTTATTTTTATTTTTTTATTTCTTACATTTTATTGTTAAAGAGGTGTATAGATGACTGGGTTAGTCGGGTGACGATTTGGCGGTTTGAGCAGGGATAGACTTTGGCCGAGGCATAGATGGGTGACGTACATGGAGGTCAACTCGTTACTTTTAGGTGTTCAGAAGCTAGTCTAAATCTCTTATCTCAACGTTATCGTGTCGTCCTTTTAGCTTAGTTTTTAGTCGATCTAATGCATTAACTTCTTGAATCATATGGATGCATTAGTAATTAAGTCATCGGGTAATTAGCTTTTCCTTGTCTACGTCTAGATTAGATTTTGCTTGAGGACAAGCAAAAAGCTAAGTGTGGGGGAGTTGATTTGTACATATTTGTATGTGATTTTCGTGTGTTTTTGCATCGTATGTTGTGTGCTTTTATGTGTTTTAAGTTTATCTTTTTTATCGTTTTTCTTCCTTTTTTATGTTTTTCGTTTCTTATAGTGTTTAATGTGTTTTTACTTTATTTTTTATGAAATAATCTAACTTTGTTTAATGTTAATATCTCAGCTCAAACCGAGGAAAACGGGATGAGCGACGAGCCAAAACCATGCAGGTGCATCGACTGACGCACCGTCGACGCACTGTCGACGCTACGTCCGCGTCGACTGATGCACTGTCGACGCAAAGGTTCTGAAGCGTCGATCCTAGGCCCGTCGGTCGACGCACTGCCTGGTCGACGCGTGCAGCCTGGCTCGCGTCGACTGACGCACCGTCGATGCTCTGGAAGTTTGAGCGGTTATTTTCGAAATTCTATATAAAGTCGGTGGTTTCTTCATTTTTCGGGGGCTGGGACGAGGGGGAAAGGTCCAGATAATGTCAACAACCCTCGGTTCATGCCACCATTCAATTCAAGCAAGATTAGAGTTAGATAATTCGTAGTTTCGTCGATTTCTATGCCGTCCGACGTTCAAGGCCGTTTCTCGCCGCCGAGGATCGTTCGATGGTTGTTGCTTCCGGATCCCTCCTCTCTCTCTTGGAGAGGCTATTTATAGTTTTCCTTCAAAACCCTAATTAGACACGTGTCACCACCTCAGTGGGCACCGACTTACTTAGCCAATAAGCTAGCCAAAAAGTCCTGACCCTAACTGGACACCTGGAACCTCCTCATTGGTTGTGCATCCCTTTCTGATTCAGAGTATAAAGCCTTGATCATATCTCTTCCGCCGCCTCGAATCCGACTTGGAACCGCCTTGATGTCGAGTAGACCTTTCCTCATGTTCGTTTAGTTTTGGTCGAACTGTCTTTATCCTCTGAGCATACTCTAAGCTGGAGACAAGGAGTGAATAGATCCGACCTCTCTGATGAGCGTCGAGTCAACCTGGATAATCCACGTGTGGCACTTCCCGCTGAACTGGTGGACCTCCAGGTCGGCTGCTCGACAATTTTAGGCACTAAGACGATCCGGCTCGTCATGTCATGTCCAGCTCGGCAATCTTCGACACCAGGTCAACCCAACTCGTCGTGTCGAGCTCAACCCTGCTTGGCAGTTTCTGGCACCAGGTCGACCTGGATGAGGCGCGGGGCTTGATGCTGCCTAGAAGAGCGTAAGCCCGCTCGGCATGGTGCATACCTGATCGACATGGCGCGCGCCTGCTCGGCGTTGGGTTAGCCCGACTTGTCGCGTCCAGCTCACCCCTGCTCGACGATTTCCAGCACCAGGTCGACCGGGATAGGACGCGGGGCTTGACGCTGCTCAGAAACGTGTGCGCCTGCTCGGCATCGAGCGCGCTTACTCGGTAGGCTGATCAGCGGTTTTCGGCACCAGGTCGACCGGGATGGGGTGTGGGGTTTTGACGCTGCTCGGGAGCGCGCGGGCCTGCTCGGCGTCGGGCGCGCCTTCTCGGCGCTGTGCGCACCAGGTTGGCTTGGCTGTGCACCCCGAGCTCGGTGGGCTGCTCGGCGTCAGCGAACGCTAGGTCGGCTGAGCCGGGCGCCCCGGGCTCAGCGGGATGCTCAGCACCGCACGCGCCAGGTCGTCCGAGCTTGGCGAACGCAGGTCTCTTTTTGTTGAAGAAACGGGCTTCGAACGAAAAATCATCGTTTTTGTCGCTCGGGACGTCGTTCTTCGTCGTAGATCTTGAAAACTTGTCCTAAGTTACTGAATTTCGGATTCCAACACTAGGATTGTTGTTTGGAAGGTTTTTTTTAGGGTTTTGGTGTGTCAAAACTCGGATTAATGAAGCCTTTTTATAGAAAAGTCGAAACTTGGGCCGCAAGATAGCTTAAAACCTGTTCTGGGCTTCCTGGGCCCGCTAACGGTTACTCGCTAACGGTTATAGCAACCGTTAGGTGTATATTTTTTTTTTATCATTTCTGGACGACGACAACAGTTGTAAGGAAACCGTTCTGGAAAGTTACCGTTAGCTCTGAATTCAGCATTCTAACCGTTAGTATCGGTTCTCAATAACTGTTAAGGTTAGCGGTAACAGCTAACGGTTGGAGTGACCGCTAAGTGTAACCGTTAGCCTCAACGACAACGGTTTCAGCATCATAACCGTTCTAGAAGGTCTGCCAGCTTCAATTCTTGCTACTTCTTCACCGGAAAGCTCGATCTTTGAATCTCGATCATCATAATTCATCTCTAACATGCTGAACTCTTCCGGTTACTTAGYTATAAAGTGRAAAACCACARATAATCACTTATTTGCATCAATCTAGATCAAAAAGCGGTAAAATAAGTTGGAAGTCTAAATATATGAAATTAAGCTAAATCTATCCAACTTATACCAAAAATAATAAGAAAAATAAACTAAAATACCTACTAAAATCAAGAAAATTACGTGCTAATCAACTACCACACGCTTTATTTGTTTGTTCGTCCTCGAACAGACGTTAGATTCAAAGTGTAACTTAGAAAGAAAATAAGTTCGAGCAATGAGTCGTGCGTTGCTACATAGATAATTTTGAAAATACAGGCACTAGTCTCGCAACGTCAAACACTCCACCCTTATTACATTGTCACTCCAAAATCAAATTCATGCGTCCTCACAAAAGGGTAATATATAGGGTGTACACTCAAAGCACTCAAATATTTTCTCTGCATGGGACGTGTATACACTCAAATCATACAAATACATGCACARTAARYAAGMAMSRAAAATCAATYTCTTTTCAATCGCAAATTAAGTGTGTTATCGAACTAAGAATCGGAAAAGGTCTTTTCGGGTTGTAATGTAAGGCTCTTTGGACGGGTATGGGATATTTAAGTCGTGTGGCTAACTCACTCAACTTAATCTAATCACGAAGCAAAGTGCTTCACCTCGTTCAAAAATAGAAAACCTTACTAAACACTCATAACGTAGCCTTATACTTAGGCTATTTCTCAACTCGAAACTCTAAATTGCTCAAACCACTTAAATAAAATTGAAGCTCAAGATATGATTCTTCTTTTCAACACAACTCTTGCCTCTTAAATATTAGGCTTTATAAAATAAACAATAAAAAATAAGCCTTTATTAACGCGTAGGCAATGACTAAACACGAATCAACAAGACTCACCATCCCCTTTTTTTATCTTTTTTTTATCCCCCTTATTATAATTTTTTATGGGGTCGTCGTGTTTTTTTTTTTTTAGGATGGTGGTCCTAAATTACAATAATTCATAAAYTCCTAACAAAAATTCCAAAACACTAATAACCAATAAAAATAGYGRACTCCTACCCCACGCTTTTAATGGGTTAGTAGGGGTCGACTCAATAAAATCACTCAAGGCTAAAGGCATGGATTATTTGGCTATGAGGGGCTCATTCGGAATTTATAGTGGCTAAAATATATGGATATCGCCGGAATAGGGTTTTTTATGTGCCTTAACCTCATTTTCAAAGTCAACTACACACAGCGGAATCAAAGAGATATCAAGACTGAAACTTATTCACGCACATGCAAAGATGATAATCAATCAGGCTACTTACAGGCTTTTTGCATGAAAAAGTTTTGAATTGACGCTGCTTTTAAGGTTTTGCGAAATCAATTGCGTTCAAGTACCGTTTTACAAATATATAATAATAATTTTGAAAATTTTTATGCACTTATGCACGCTCAAAAGATAAAAACCTCAAATCATACTTAGCTAACTTTGACAGGCAAGCCATACAAACACAATACAGCGTAGAAATGGTGATCAATCACGTAAAATTTAGCACTACAAACCCACGAAAAGTTTAAATTTGCACAAATTTCAACTATAATTCACACTCAACCATCCCCCCCTTTAAAAATGTGGCAAACTCCTGATTGCCATAAATATAAAGAAAAGAAAAGCAAGGGAGATAAGAAAACGTCCCTGAAAAATCGATAGTTGAGTTTCTCCAAAAGGTGCTTGTGCAATAATCTCTCGTCTTAAATTGCGTGATTGGAATTGTCTTGAATAAAAACCTACAAAAATAAAATCAATAGTAAAAGCAAACTCAATAATAATTTTGGGATTTTTTAAAAATTTTCAATTTTTTTTTTTGTATTTTTACTTATTTAAGAAAAAGTAAATAAAAAGTAAATTGTGACCAGTTGCGTCGCGCCAATTCCCGGTGGCATATCAGTTGGAATTGAGTTGGCTGGATTGCGGCCTAATATTGTAAATGGCTGGATTGCAGCTCATCGAAAGGTTGCCGGACTGCAGCAAATATGGGTCGGATTGCGACCTCGATCGGTGGACACGAATTTCTACGCGCAACAGTAGTTCAGTGTGGTAATCGCTAGTGACTAGCGGTAGCCTCTAACGGTGAGGACTAGCGGTAGCTAGTAACGATGAGTGCTAGCGGTAACGGTTACCATTAGCTTACCGCTAAGTCTCCAGTTTTGGCTAAAATCTTGAATTTTCTGCACATTAACACACACATAAACGTACCACGGCAATTGACATAATAAAAATAGAAATAAACTAAAGAAAAATCGACATAATAAAAATACACATAAACGTACCACGGCAATTAACACACACATAAATGTACCATGGCAATTGACATAATAAAAATAGAAATAAACTAAAGAAAAATCGAAAATTAAAGAAAAAGAAAAACTAACGCTTGGATTGCCTCCCAAGAAGCGCAACATTTAACGTCGTATGCTCGACGTATTTCAACGATTAATGATCAAAATTGCGGTGGATCTTCGTATTCCACCACACCACGCTCTCCAAATTTCATCTCAGAATTTTTGTTGGGGTTGATAATTCCGAGGTTAGCTCCAATGTCGCGAAAATCAAGTCCAAATAGTTTGGCAATCTCCTCTCCACTTAGAAAATCATCATCGTCCTCGACTACCATATCGTCCAAAACCGTTATGCTCTTAAGCTCTTGGACGCAAGAATCTATCGGGTCGACGAACGAACATTCTTCTTCTCTCATTAATGGCGCAGGGCAACTATTTATATCTTTCAAAGAAAAAGTAATCGTCTCTCCCAAAACTGACATGCTCATCCTCCCCTTATTCACATCAATCACCGCATGGGAGGTAGACAAAAACGGACGGCCTAAAAGAATAGTATGCCCCTTGTCCTCACTCAACATCTCTCCAACATCTAAAACTACAAAATCAACTGGTATTATTAATTCACCTACTTTCACCAAAACGTCTTCTACAATTCCCAATGGTTGGCGAATTGAACGATCCGCTAATTGGAGACGCATCCTTGTCGGCTTCAATGGTCCTAAATCAAATTKCTTATAAAGGGAATGCGGCATTAAGTTAATCCCCGCGCCAAGATCAAGCATTCCACACGCTTGTTGCCCATTCTCCAATGTAATATTGACACAAAAGCTTCCAGGGTCTTTCTCCTTCGTTGGCAGTGGTTGCTTGCATAACGCACTCACCTCCTTCATTAGAGGAACGTACTGATTTGTCTCCGAACGCCTATGTCTTGTAGCAAGCTCCTTGAAGAACTTCACATATGCCGGCAT
>BMAC01000035.1:76522-93851 GCA_014905375.1 Phtheirospermum japonicum
TCAGGTCTCTTTTCGTTGAAGAAACGGGCTTCGAACGGAAAATCGTCGTTTTTGTCGCTCGGGACGTCGTTCTTCATCGTAGATCTTGAAAACTTGTCCTAAGTTACTGAATTTCGGATTCCCAACCCTAGGATTGTTGTTTGGAAGGTTTTTTTTAGGGTTTTGGTGTGTCAAAACTCGGATTAATGAAGCCTTTTTATAGAAAAGTCAAAACTTGGGCCGCAAGATAGCTTAAAACCTGTTCTGGGCTTCCTGGGCCCGCTAACGGTTACTTGCTAACGGTTATAGAAACCGTTAGGTGTATATTTTTTTTTGCATTCTTGGCCGACGACAACGGTTGAAAGGAAACCGTTCTGGAAAGTTACCGTTAGCTCTGAATTCAACATTCTAACCATTAGTATCGGTTCTCAGTAACTGTTAAGGTTAGCGGTAACAGCTAACGGTTGGAGTGACTGCTAAGTGTAACCATTAGCCTCAACGACAACGGTTTCAGCATCATAACCATTCTAGAAGGTCTGCCAGCTTCAATTCTTGCTACTTCTTCACCAGAAAGCTCGATCTTTGAATCTCGATCATCATAATTCATCTCTAACATGCTGAACTCTTCTGGTTACTTATCTATAAAGTGAAAAACCACAAATAATTATTTATTTGCATCAATTTAGCTCAAATTATGGTAAAACAAGATGGAAGTACAAAAATACAAAAATAAGCATAAACTATCCAACTTATACCAAACACAATAAGAAAAATAAACTAAAATACCTACTAAAATCAAGACAATTGCGTGCTAATCAGTGTTCTACCCTGTACGTCATGTTCGCTGTTGTCTGCTTGTTCGTACACAGTACGGAACGTCAGCGAATCGTACGACATGACAAGAGATCTCGTCTTCTTCCTCTTTGTCCTTTTCCCCTTCATTGATTATGTGGGCCTTTATCCTCTTCCACATGGAAGTGTGTGCCTCCATCTTCTTCCTCTTCAATAATGCTGGTATGGTTGAATTTCCTTCTTTATAAATGAGAAGCAAGTCACTCCTTCCTCATTCACTCTTCATTTCTCAAATTTCTTTGATTTTCCCTTTGCCTTTGAGTTTTTTTAGAGAAACGAAGCCCCTTGTCTTCCCTCTTCCTTTTGTTTTGTGCTCGGATTCTTTGCTTGCTCACGTCTCAAGTCGGTCTTCTCATTTTTTCTAAGGTAAAGAACTTTCTTTTTATACTTTGTTTGTCCGAATGTCTTATAGTCCGAGATATTCTCCGGCCGATCTCGGTGAGGTGGGTTACGAGGATGACGAGAATTATGGTGGTGTCCGATCGGGTGGACCAAGGGGTTATGACTCCTATTTTGGTGTGAACGAGTATGGGGGTTTCAGAGTGGATGCTGAGTTTGACGGGGGCCAGTTTGGTTCGGGCGCCCAGTTCGGCCCTAGGGGCCAGTTCGGCATGGCTTGTGAATTCGGGCTGAGGGTGGAACTTGGCTCGGGTAACACTTATGGCCAGGCCGACTTCCCAGGCCCCACTGGTCAACATGGTGTGGAATGGCTCAAGGGTTTGAGTCCGGACAAGATTGGGGTCCCAATTGGTTCGGCTGGTCTTTTTATGGCCGCCAAAAAATCTATGGTGCCTCAAGCCAAGGCCGATAACTCTGATGATTAAGATGACCCAGATCCTCCGAGGGTGGGGAGGCGTTCTAGAAGCACAAGGCTTCCGCCTGGTCCGCTGATGGCTCAGCCCAACGAGCCTGCTCCTCCCCATCATTGGGAGAGGCCGGCTCCAATGGAAATGGAAGAGTTGTTGTTGAAAATTGTGGTGCAAAGTAGCTCTTTAACTGAGAGGCACATGGAGGAATACCGTAATACCTATCTTGTGCCTGGTGATGTTCATTTATTTTTACACTACCAAGTGAGCAGATACACTGTGCACCCCCTTCTTGCACGACTCTGTTTCGTGACAGCTTGAAGTCCAGTATTTCACTTCCGCTCTCACCCTACGTTACGCATTTGATTAGGAAGTGGGGTATTCCTCTAGCCCAAGCCCATCCTCTGTCTTTGGCCCGCATTTTTTAAGTCGTGATTTTGTTTAACGAAAATGGTTGGCCTCGTCCTACTTTCGACGAACTTAACTGGCTGTATCAGTGGAAACCTTCGGGCGGTACCGGGTCAGGTTGGTTTTATGCTTCGGTCTGGGATGGAGTGTTCAAAGATCTAGTCGAGGATCTTTTAGAGACCCTCCACACATGGAAGCCGTATTAGTTCTACATGGGGGGTGATTGGCCGATGCGGAGACCCAATGGGCGTTCTTGCAGTCCGTCGCTTCTCTTATTTCTGATCTTGGTCGGTATGTCCTCGTCTTTCACTACTTTCTTCTATTCAAATCCCTCATTATTTTCTTTTGTTTACAGCTATCCCGCAAACTGTTGAGCCTAGTCTTGAGTTTCTTGCGCGTCTGTATGACATTCTGAGCTCGGATCCTAAACAACGGGGGTGGAGAGAGCTTTTCGATCCTGCCAAGTGTTATAGAGCTGGTCTATGAGTACTTTCTCCTGACAGAGGCCTTGGTCGGGTCCTTCCTGGTATGGTCGGCGATGTTTATTGGGTGTTGAGTTCGGCTTGTCTTAACTGGTCGGCTTGACACCCTTTTTTTGTTTGTTTTGTGGTGTCGACCTCCCGAGGTCGGCTTTTTTGATCTTGGTGTCTTCTTTTGTAGTGTTCTATCCTTTTTTTTGCCGAAGAAAAGCGATGGATGCGATGGCGGAAGCCCGAAAGTATATGGAGAGGTTGAAGAAGAAGGCGGCCAAGGGTGGCACGAGTAAACGTAAGAAGTCAGCCCCTTCTGCTGATGCGCCTCCCCAGCCTGAAGCTGGACCCGTTGCATCCCCTGGTGCTGGTGAGGGAAGTTCTCGTGGTGGGGGAGTGGGTTCTCGTAGGCATCGTCATAACGTCGACATTGATCTCGACCCCGAGCCCGAGGTATTTGTGAGCTCCTGTCCTCAGTCTCAAGCCATTGATCCGCTCTACCCAACGGCGTATGCGCCATACCGTGGCGAGGGGTTTTCGCATGGTTTTTCTCTCAATGAGGCCATAGATCGTGCTTAGGTGCCTGATCTATATAACTGGGCTTCGGGTCTTTCTCCCAGGAGCAGTTCAGCCTTATTGAGACTGACCTATGCCGGGCTATGGGTTCGATGATGTTTCTCCGTCAAGACTTCTCAAAGCTCCAAAGTGCTTACGTTCGACTTCAACACGACCACCAATCTCTGCAGGACACTCATGCTGCTTGTACCGATCTTGTCCTTGATCATGACCAGTGGATGGCGAGAGCCAGAAAATCCGACCAGTCCTTAGCCGAGGAGCGGCGTTCGATGAAGGTGGTGGTTGGCGAGTTGAACGAGCTCAAAGAAAAGCATGTTGAACTAGTGAGGGTCCATGCTGAGCAGGTCAATGCTGCTTTCGAGAGGGGGAAGATCGAGGGGGTTGCTCAGTATGAAGTCGAGATGACGAATCCGATGATCAGTGCCTCTTACCTTTCCACTATGCAGAAGGCTTATGACATGCTTACGGGAGGTGCCTCTCTCTCAGATCTTGCTCAACACATTGCTGAGAGGAAAGCTGAGCTTGAGATGGGTGGTTCGAACGATGACAAGGGCGGCTCGGGTGGAGAAGATGATGATCAGGAGGGTGGAGGAGATGATTAGGCTTTCCTTGTTGTTGGGTCAGCTTGTCACTTTTGGGCAGCTCGGCTTGTTTGTTTTGCTTTTGGTTTGTTTCTAAATAATTCGCTGTGTAGTGAACTCATGTATGGTCTGGTCGGCTTCGTTTTGGTCGACCTGATTTGATTTATGAAATCTACTTTGTCTTAGGGGAATTTATCATTGGTGCTTTGGGATTGTATCATTTCTGCTTGACCTTTTTTTGTATTGTGGTCGTCTTCCTTTGGTTGGCTAATTTCAAAGTTGTGTTTCTTGGGTGGTTTTATAACCTTAAGATTTTTTCAATCTTTTGAACTTTCTTTTCAAGCCAACCTCTTTGTTGGGTCTGTTTGACTTTGGCGACTCAGCCTTACTTTTGTTCGGCTTTGCATTATTTGGTAGTCGGTTATATTGGATTGGCCAGTCCCAATTTTGGGCCTTTGGGGTGGCTTTTAGCCTTAGATATTTTTTCAATTTTGCGAACTTATTTCCGGGGCCGACCATGTTGTTTTAGGTCGACCTTAATTTACCTAAGTTGTCGAGTTCCTTTTGGCTACTTGCCTTGGGGTTATCTTAGTTTTTTATAGGACATTTTGAAAGTTCCTTGGTTTCGTATGAAAAAAAGTGATGTTGCTCTGACGAGCTCGACCTCGCTTGGTGAGGCCGAGCTGCTTGTGGTCGGCTCGACCTCAATCTCTTTTTTTTTTGAGGTCGACCGACGTGGTTGACTTGACGTCCCAACACTCTTCTTTCTTTCTTTTTTCTTTTTTTTTTGAGGTCGACCTCGTTGGGTCCTCCCTTCGTGCCGACCTGGTCGAGTTGGTTTTTTATGTTTGGATCTCCTGGTCGACCTGATGAGTTGGGTATGGTTTGCTCGTTAGTGCTCAAATGAAAATAGCATTTTATTGATAATACTTTTTAAGGTACACTGAATTCCAGGGGTGTGGCAGCTTTGTGCCGTCGGGGTGTTTTAACTCATAGGCACCGTGCAGAAGGGTTTCAGATATGCAAAATGGTCCTTCCCACTTTGGTTTGAGCGGCCCTTGGTTCGTCCCTAGGATGCGCTTTAGAACTAGGTCGCCGACCTTGAAGCTTCTTTCTCTCACTTTGGAGTTGTAATATCGTTCGCTTCTTTGTTTGTAAATTGCGTTCTTCACCTCTGCCTCTCTCCTCTTCTCTTCTAGGAGGTCGAGTGTGGCTCTACATGCCATGTTATTCTTTTCTTTTTCGAAGTGTGATATTCGATAGGACGGGGTGCCAAGCTCAAGCGGTATGACTGCTTCTGATCCGAAAGCCAAATGAGAAAGGGGTCTCGTCGGTGGATGAGAGATGGGTTGTCTTGTATGACCATAAAACACCTGGTAGTTCCTCTGGCCAACTGCCCTTCAGGTCTTTAATTCTCTTCTTTAGCGTGTACTTGAGAGTTTTGTTCAGTGCTTCTACCTGTCCGTTCGATTGGGGGTGGTATGGTGTCGCAAAGTGGTTCTTGATGTTTAGCACCCCGCAAAATGCCTTGAACCTCTTGCTATCAAATTATCTGCCGTTGTCTGACACTATCGAAAGTGGGGTGCCAAACCTGCATATGATCGACTTCCAAACGAAGTTGATTATCTTCTTGTCGGTGATCGAGGCCAGGGGATTGGCTTCGGCCCATTTTGTGAAGTAGTTGAACGCAACCACTGCGTACTTGACTCCTCCTTTGCCCTTTGGTAGCGGACCAATCAGGTCGATCCCCCATTTGGCGAAAGGGCACGGCGAGTATATTGAGTTTAGGGGCTCGACTGGGGAGTTGATCTGAGGTGCGAATATTTGGCATTTCTCGCATTTTCTGAATTTTGACATTGCATCTTTCTTTAGGGTCGGCCAGTAGTATCCTTGTCGGACGAGCTTATGCGCCAATGACTGCCCTCCTGGTTGGTTGCCACAGACGCCTTCATGCACCTCCCTCAGCATGTGCTCGGCCTCTTGCTCATTTAATTATCTTAGTAGGGGGACCGAGTATCCTCTCTTGTAGAGTCGTCCATCCAAAATGGTGTACCGGGTTGACTTGGTTCGAATCGAGCGAGCCTTCGCTTTGTCTTTGGGTAGTATTCCTTCTTCGAGATATAGAAGGAATGGTTTCATCCAACAACTATTTTCAGCTTGGATTTCTTTGGTTTGGTCTGCTTGACTTGCCGAGTAAGCTGCGGCGGCGTCAAGTGCTGTCGTGTAGTGGTTGCTGACTGTTACTTTGTTTAGTTCTTCAATACCTAAGCTCGACGCGAGCTTGGCAAGTGAATCGGATGGGACATTATCGTTTTTTGGCACGTGGATTACCTCGGCTTCAAACTCACTAAGTCGTGCTTTGGTGAGCTCTAGGTATTATGCCATTCTAGGATCTTTTGTCTCGTATTCTCCGCTAATCTGGTTTACTACAAGTTGGGAGTCACTGTGGATTTTGAGATTTTTGATCCCCATGGAGGATGTTATTTCGAGACCAGCTAGGAGGGCCTCATATTCGGCTTCATTATTGGTCAATGAGAACTTGAAACGGACCGCCGAGCAAAAAGGCACATTTTTTAGGCTAACCAGTATTATCACAACACCAGCTCGACCGGTGGTCGATGATCCATCGATGTATAGGTGCCATTGTTCGGCCTCTGCTGGAATAAATTCGACGGCTGGTGTAAATTCGGCTATGAAGTCAGCAAGGGCCTGTTCTTTGATTGTTGTTCTCGGCTCGTAGGTTATATCAAACTATCCGAGTTCGACAGCCCATTTGATCATTCTTCCGGACGTGTCAGCTCGGTGCATGATCTTCTTTATAGGGAAGCTGGTCAACACGATTATTCGGTGTTCCAAGAAGTAAGGGCGCAGCTTTCGCGAGGAAATGACCAGAGCATAAGCAAGTTTTTCCATGGCTGAGTATCTTAGCTCGGCATTATACATGGCATGGCTTGCATAGTATACTGGATGTTGGCCGAGCTCATCGGATAGCACGAGGGTCGGGCTGACTGCTATTGCCGAAATTTCCAAGTAAAGATAGAGGGGTTCCTCCTTGATCGATTTTTGTAGGGTCGGCACATTTGCCATGCACTTCTTTAACTCCTCGAAGGCTATCTGACATTCCGATGTCCATTTGAAGTTCTTGTTCTTCTTGATTGCTTCAAGAAATGGTTTACACTTGTCTGTTGACCTGGATATGAATCGACTCAGGGCGGCCATTTTTCCGGTAAGGCTCTGCACTTGTTTTATACTTTGAGGAGGTTCTAATTCGGCTATTGCTCGAATTTTTTCTGGGTTTGCTTCAATGCCTCTTTGACTCACCATGCAACCTAAGAATTTTCTAGACCCGACTCTGAAAGAGCATTTCTTGGGGTTTAACATCATTCGGTAAACACGCAAAACTGAAAACATTTTATTAAGATCATCTATGTGATCAGACGAGTACAAAGACTTGACGAGCATGTCGTCAACATAGACTTCCATAGTTTTTCCTATCATACTAGCAAACATTTTATTAACGAGACGCTGGTAGGTAGCCCCAGCATTCTTCAAGTCGAATGGCATCATGGTATAGCAGTAGAGGCCTATTGCCGAGTAGAATGATGTGTGTTCTTGGTCGTCCGGATGCATCGGGATTCGGTTATAACCAGAATAGGCATCCATAAAACTCATCAGCTCGTGCCCAGCGGTGGCGTCAACCATGTAGTCGATGTGGGGAAGTGGATAGCTGTCTTTGGGGCATGCCTTGTTAAGGTCTGGGAAATCAATGCATAGCCGCCACTGGCCGGTCTGCTTCTTGACAAGCACCGGGTTGGACACCCAGACCGGATATCTGACCTCTCGGATGAACTTATTGTCCAACAGCTTTACTACCTCCATCTCCAATGCTTCATATCGGTCTGGGCCAAGCTTTCTCCACTTCTAGATAACCGACCTAACATTCTTGTCAATGTTGAGTCGGTGACAAGCATGTTCTGGATCAATTCCCTGTATGTCAGCGTGTGTCCAAGCAAAGACGCCCTAGTTCGCCTTTAAGGAGTTGATAAGCTGAAATCGGATGGGCTCCTAGAGATCGTGGCCAACCCGGAGTTGCTTATTCGAGTCGAGCTCATCGATCGAAACCCAATCTAGGTCTTCCACTGGCTCGGCATGGGTAGCCTTTCTCTTCAGACTCATCTTTCGAGGATCCAGCTCATCTTCATCCATTCTTACTCCTTCTTCGGCTCGGTATTTTCTGTTCCTTTCAGACTCCTCAGTCATTGGCTCTTTTCCTGGTCTGCGACCTCGGTCTCTATCCAGTTCGACCTCTGTCAGGTCGGCTTCAACAAAACTTTCTTTAATTGGTGCAGTTTATCTTGTTGCATTGTCTGTGTTCTGGCCGACCTCCATCAGCTCGACCTCGGTGTTCGACCCCTGTTCTTGAATTAACTCCAGTTCCTTTCTGTTCGACATGGGATTCAGGTGGTCGACCTCAGACACAAGAGTTAGTTCGTCTATGCTCATGGCGTGTTCCTCATCATTTTCGGGTTTGGGTTCGTCCAGCTTCTTGACGATTATGTTCTTCAAAATCTGATTTTTGGGCTCCTTGACTTTCGTCTCCTCAACCAGCTCTTCTCTTCTCGATAGTTCAACCATGTTTATCTGTCTTGGTCTGATCAACCAGTTACATTCTCGAGCAGCCACTTGATCGCCTTGGTGTTCGCATTCTCCGAGGGCACCTGGGAACTTAGTCGAATAGTGATAGACTGACATTACTCCCTTGAGATCATATAGAGTTGGTCTGCCTATGAGGGCATTGTAGTCACTTGGAATGTCGATCACTTTGAAGGTTGTGAGAACCGTTCTCTTTTATTCTCCCGTGCCGAACTCGACAGATAGTTTTACCTGAAATAGGGCTTGCACATAGTTGTCGCTTATCCCTCTAATTTTATCATCACATGGCTCAACGTACTCTCTGGGTACCTTCATTCTTCAGAAGGCTGGCAAGTAAATTATGCTTGCGTATGCACCGGGATCTACGAGGACTCGATGTGTTCAGATCCACAGAATAGGTACAGTGATGACAAGAGCATCTGAGTGTGGGTGATCGAGGGGTGTTGCATCAGATTCGTGAAACGTAAAGGATGATACAAACTTGGCTTCTTCCTCAGGCTGGTCGTCAAAATGAAAGATGTCGGATCTTATGACTTTCATTTTCTGAATAAAGTTTCTTGCCTCCTTGACCAGGATCTTCCTTTTTTGATTTGATATTTCCTCCTCTACTCGGCTAGTGTTGACGAAAGTCAAGATCTCTCTCGGTGCTCCAGCTCAGGCTGCTGGGGGTGGGGGTAGCTGATTATTTTCCCTTCTTTCATGCCGATCTTGGTGGTTCTTAGAGAAGAGCAGCATGTTCCGGTCATCGCAGACATTGATCAGGGCACGGACCAAGTCGTGGCACTCATCTGTGTTGTGCCCGATCGATCCATGATATCGGTAAAATCTCTTTTTGTCAAGCAGAGAGGGGTCTTTCTTAATTGTCCGAGCTGGGGGAGGAATATCTAGATCTTTTATCCGTTCAAAAATTATAGCAGCTGCCACTGAGTAGACCTCGTTGTACTCGGCAAGGAGGTCGGTATGCTTTTCTTGCAAGAGTTTCTTCGTGGTCACTTGAGGGCTCAGGTTCTTATCACTTTGCCGGGCAGACTTGTGGCTCCGTGGGAATGATATGACCGGGGCGGCCATATTCTGCTCGGCTGCAATCTGGGATGCGGCCAATGCGAGGAACTCCTGGAAAGTTTGAGGGTCCTGTTAGTTGTTAATCCATTTGAAGAAAGAGTTATCAGATAGTCCGTTTTGAGCTGAGATAAGCAGGGTTCATCGCCACAAGGATGGAATCCTAAGACTTGCTTCGTGAACCGAGCTATGTAGCTCTTCAAGGATTCATTTGGCTGTTGAGCGATTGTGGCGATAGCTCATTTCGATGCGATGGTGGCTTTGGAGACCATGAAATGTCCTCTAAATGAAGACCTCAATTGGAGCCAAGAGCAAATCGAATGGCGTGGTAGGGACCGATACCACCTCAGTAGAGCTTCATCCAATGTCATATAGAACATGCAACATTGATACGTTTCTGACGCGCCGAGCATGTCCATATAATTCTGGTAATGGATTAGGTGTGAGTCAGGGTCACTATTCCCTTTGTATAGTGCAATGGATTTTCAATTTTCCAGGCAAGGGTTCAGAAAAGAGTTGGACCGACAGGGGGGCTCGTCATCACAAGCCGAGCTGATTGTGGCGGGCCGTGAAACTGGAAAGGCATTCTGGACCGGGGGAGCAGCTTGTTTAGCCTCGAGCTCAGCTATGCGTTGTTTTAGATATTGTAGCTCGGCTGATTCCTCAACTGGTTTTCGCTGTGGAGGCGCGTTTATGTTAGCGTTGCTCCTGCTGTTGGCCGACCTCATAGGGATGTCCTCAGGAGCCTTTCTAGTTGGATGTCCGAGTCGAGAAAAAACATTCTGAGGGGAAGAAAACGTGAGGCATCGCGCGATTGGGGGTCGGTCGAGCCTACTCTTGGCATTCAGCTCGGCCTCCTCTTCCAATTTGCTTTTCCCGTTTCTCCTTGCTGCCTCTCGAGCTGGGTCTGACTCCGAATGCCCTTCCAAGAGGCCGGCATTCTTGGCATTGCCAACCACAACCTCTGGTGTCAGGACTGATTTCGTGGCTCTCTTCATCATTTCTTCGAATTCCTTGGCAAAGATGGGGTGTTGCATAAACGACCGAACCTGTTCAGGGTCGAGCTCATTTGGGCCTGACTGGACAGTCTTTTCTTGCTGTTCTCTTACAGGGTTTCTTCTTGAGCTTTCTGACGTGCTCATGATGACAAACAGGTTCAAAGCTTCCTACCTCTCTCTCTCTCTCTTTTTTTTTTATAAACAAGCCTCAACCACGATGAGGGTTGACGACCAACAGCTCGCGAAAAAACAAAAAATCGAATAGACAAAAATAGGAAACAAAACAGGACAAGCTGATTGAGCGAGTGGAACCGTAGATCGCAAGAGACCTTCCTCTAGCGCCATTTTGTTTATGTTAAGAGTAATACAACCAATACAAAACCAAAAATAGTAAAAAGAGCAGCAATCAAATATCAGAAAACGGGTAGGAAAAAGAGCTTGACTTTTATTCCTTAACTTCAGGTCGGATCGGCCTTGACCGAATCCTTTTACAAGGTAGAATTCTTGTTACAAGCCTTTCTCTCTATAACTCTCTAATTGGACACGTGTCACCACCTCAGTGGACACCGACTTATTTAGCCAATAAGCAAGCCAAAAACTCCTAACCCTAATTGGACACCTGGCACCTCCTCATTGGTTGTGCATCCTTTTCTGAGTCAGAGTATAAAGTCTTGATCATATATCTTCCACCGCCTCGAATCCGACCTGGAACCGCCTTGATGTCAAGCCGACCTTTCCTCATGGTCGTTTAGTTTTGGTCGAACTGTCTTTATCCTCTGAGCATACTCTCAGCTGGAGACAAGGAGTGAATAGATCCAACCACCCTGATGAGCGTCGAGTCAACCTGGATAATCCACGTGTGGCACATCCCGCCGAACTGGTGGACCTCCAGGTCGGCTGCTCGATGATTTTAGGCACCAAGCTGATCCAGCTCGTCATGTCTAGCTCGGCCCTGCTCGGTAGTCTTTGGCACCAGGTCAACCCGACTCATCGTGTTGTGTTCAACCCTGCTCGGCAGTTTCCGGCACCAGGTCGACCTGGATGAGGCGCGGGGCTTGACGCTGCCAGGAAGTGCGTATGCCCGCTTGGCGTGGTGCGTACCTGCTCAGCACGGCACGCGCCTACTCGGCGTTGGGTCAGCCCGACTTGTCGCGTCCAGCTCACCCCTGCTCGGCGGTTTCCGGCACCAGGTCAACCGGGATGGGACATGGGGATTGACGCTGCTCGGAGTCGCGCGCGCCTGCTCGGCGTCATGCGCGCCTGCTCGGCGTCACGTGCGCCCACTCGGACGGCTGCTCGGTGGTTTCCGTCACCAGGTCGACCGGGATGGGGTGCGGGGCTTAACGCTGCTCGGAAGCGAGCGCGCCTGCTCGGCGGTTTCCGGCACCAGGTCGACTGGGATGGGGTGCGGGGCTTTGATGCTGCTCGGCGCGCGGGCCTGCTCAGCGCTGTGCGCGCCAGGTTGTCAAGGCTACTCGGCACAGCGCGCGCAAGGTCGGCCGAGCCGGGCGCCCCGGGCTCGGCGTCAGCGCGCCCCAGGCTCAGTGGGCTGCTTGGCACTGCACGCGCAAGGTCGGCCGATCTTGGCATGCTGGGCTCGGCGGGCTGCTCGGCACCGCGCGCGCTGGGTTCGGCGGGCTGCTCGGCGCCGTGCACCGGGTTGGCCGTGCTGCTCGGCGCCGCGCGCGCCAAGCCGGCTGAGCTGGGCACCTCGTGCTCGGTGGACTGCTGGGCGCCCCCGGCTCACAGGCTGCTCGGCACCGCTCGCGCTAGGTAGGCCGGGATGCCCGGCGCGGAGCGCGCCTGGTCGGCCGGCTACTCGGCGCTATGCATGCCTTGTTGGTTTCGATTTGAATTCAGCCACGTGCAATCTTCATCCTTTATGTGGTCATTCAAGCCAGGTCGACTATCAACAGCAAACAAACCCAAAGACATGAAAATAACTCAAATTAGGTTTTTTGCCCAACAACAACTCGTAGAGGGTAACATGTGACCTGGGTCTGAAATACACCCTATATTGATTATGTGGCAAGCAGTATTCATTTCTTATGCCCAAAACCGTTTTGCAATTCCATTTGAAATAAGCATGGTTCTAGTCATCTCAGCAAGAGATCTATTCGTTCTTTCGACTATACCATTCTGTTGGGGGGTAATGGGAGAGGAAAACTCATGAGTTATTCCTTCCTTTGAACAATAGTTTGAGAAAGCCTCATTTTCAAATTCTTTTCCGTGATCAGACCTGATCCTTCCTATGCTCACACCGAAATGCACGTACAGTTTTTTTGCAAGTTTTTTAAAACTTTGAAAAGCTTCATATTTTTCTCTTAAAAACTCATCCCAAGTAAATCTCGAAAATTTATCAACTACAACCAGAACATACCGTTTACCTCCAAGGCTTTCCACCTCCAGTGGTCCCATGAGATCCATGTGCATGAGTTCAAAGCAATTTGAAGTGGTGAGACTCTGAACATGTGGGGGCGGTACCCTGACTTGTTTCCCATTTTGGCATGTTTCACAAACTGGAATGATCTTTGTGTTAAGTTTCGGTAGACCATTTATAACTTCTTTCTTCACCAGCCTTTCCAACATTTGTAGTTGACGTGTCCAAACTTTTGATGCCATACCTCGGCATCGCTCAATTGAGACAGCTTGCAGAATACATCACCATTTATTTGATAATAGTTATCTGAGGTTCTTTGGCCAGTGAGAATGCAAGTGTTTCCTTCATCATAAACTTCACACTTCATCATAGACTTCACACTTTTCCCGTGTGAACTTAACACTAAAGTCTCCATCACACAACTGACTAATGTTGATCAAGTTAGCCGTCAGACCTTCAACAAGTAACACGTTCTCGAGTTTTGCAATTTCTGCAACATGGAGAGTTCCTTGTCCAACAATATGACTGTTTGTACCTCCACTATATTTCACCATAAGAATAAATGAACTCACTTATTAAACTTTTAGTCCGTAAGTAGAAATATTTACGGACATGGGTGTACAAACCCGAAAATTATATTATTTAACCGTTCAAAATCAATTACAAAATATTTAAATAATATATGAAAAAAAAAAATCTATCAACACTTGATACACAAATACTTGTTGCCACGATCGTCCAATCTCCTCCATTGGTTACGCAACGTTGAAATCTCTTGGTTCTGACTTGTAGCTCCAAGTAGGTCTCTTGCTCGTGTTCTGCTTTTTCAGAAAATGTCTTGTGTCTTTTCCAAAAGCCGTGGTTCATTTGCGTCGTTCATTTTCCTTAAATAATCAAGACTCACAATTTTGATAAACAAATTAAGCTAAAAATATGGAAACTAAATAATATCCTAAACTATCTTTATAAAATAAATCTAGAGTTCTAAATAAAATAAAATTTAAGAAAGGTAAATACACAAAAAGAAAAATTATCAAGAATATTTTCCTCAACAAATGGGCAAGAAAACCCTGGGTCAAAACGACAGTGATGGCCGGCGAGAAGGTGGGCCCTCAAGCGAGGGCCAGCGAGTATAAAGGCCTTAAGGAGGGCTTTCGAATCATTCATTCCACCTTTAAAAAACAAAGACGGCGAAATCATCCCTTTCACGCATGACTTTCAGATTGACACCCACATTCTCCTAGGTCTGTCTTTAATATTGTGGGTCTGGCATACAAGAACTCCGCATTGTCTTTAATATTGTGGGCCTGGCATACAAGAACTCCGCATTGTCTTTAATATTGTGGGCCTGGCATACAAGAACTCCGCATTGATTAACGTGGCAAAGGGACTTTGGCCTTGCTGAAATTCCAATGGACTCAGAAGAAGTCAATAGGTCCAGCTTGGGTTGGAGCAAAGGTTTTTTCCAAGAACGCCAAATAATGATTTTCGTGCTTTTTTACTAAACCCCAAGCAAACGTATTTTCCAAAATAATGATTTTCGTGTTTTTTTACTAAACCCCAAGCAAACATATTTTTCAAGTACGCCAGATAATGATTTTCGTGTTTTTTTACGAAACCAGATTGATTTCTGGTGGTATTGAACAATTTTATCTGGTGTGGATTTATTTTCTTTTGTATTCTTAATTGAATATATGTGATTGCTTATATGATTCTCTTTTTTATTGTGCTTTTCGCGATCCATTTCTAATTTCTAGTGTTGGAGATTTTTGAATATTTTATTGGTTCTTGTGTGAAATTAAAATTATGTATTGATAAATAAATTACAATTAGGGGTTATCTTACGCGTTTGGAAGTGTAAACATGTTTAAGTTGTCTTGCAGTTGAAAGTTATGGTGGAGTTTTAATATTTTAGTTTAAATATATAATATCATACATATGTGTTAGATAGGTGATAGTTCCCATTAAATGATGTAATTTGGAAATAGTAATATCTTAATCATGTTAGTAGTAATGGTGGTCCAATTAAAAAAAAAAGTGATAAAATAAGTGGTATTATATTAAAAGTTGACATTCCTTAATTATTTGAGGAAAAAAAAAATTTACCTCCTGAACTATGGTCATTTTCTATGTCTCCTAAACTTTTTTTTCGTGCAAATTACCTCCTAAATTGTACAAATTTTGCACTTAACCTCCTGAACTCCTGTTTTTGATGGAACTTTTGGTCGGAACTCACTCGTGTGACATGCACGCTTACATATAAGGGGTAAAACCGACTTTCCATCTCTTACTTATAACTCCTGCTCAAAACAATGACACATGAGCACTCGTGTGACCTGTTAAGATAATATTCACATTAATATATGTATACACGTAGGATTTGGAACCTACATAGTGCTCAATGACACATGAGCACTCGTGTGACCTGTTAAGATAATGTTCACATTAATATATGTATACACGTAGGATTTGGAACCTACATAGTGCTCACGTGCCATTATTTTGAGTGAGAGTCATAAGGAGGAGATGGAAAGTCAATTTTACCCTTATATATTAGCGTGTATGCTTACACGAGTGAGATTCGGCTAGAGTTTCCATAAAAAATGGGAGTTCGGGAGGTTAAGTGCAAAATTCGTATAATTTAAGAGGTAATTTTGCACGAAAAAAATTTAGGAGGCAAAGTATCAAAATGGTCCATAGTTCAG
This sequence comes from Phtheirospermum japonicum, assembly GCA_014905375.1. Lineage (NCBI taxonomy): Eukaryota > Viridiplantae > Streptophyta > Magnoliopsida > Lamiales > Orobanchaceae > Phtheirospermum > Phtheirospermum japonicum. Next base: position 91,990 of record BMAC01000035.1, read on the forward strand.
GAGGTAAAAAAATAATTTCTCTAATTATTTTATATGTATGGTATTATTAGATTGCTTTAGTGAGCTATTTATAGTGTAACACAGTATCGAGGATGTCAAATTTGGAACTGAATAATCTATCCAAGACCCTCTATCGAACAACTGCCAATATTTCATTAAACATATTAGACGGGCTTTATGGATTAAAATATAATTGTTATACATAAGGATTAATGAGCGATAAAACTATAACATTAGTTTATAATTTTTGGCAGTGTAAAATAGGTTTTGGAGTGGTAGAATCCAAAAGTAAAATTTGAAATTAGTTTATAATTTTGGCAGTGTAAAATAGGTTTTGGAGCGGTAGAATCTAAAAGTAAAATTTGAAATGGGGTGAACTTGGACATACTGTACTGTTGTTGGCAAATTCTAAAAGTTGAGCACTGGCACAAGGCTTTTGAGAAAACGTTGATATTATTAAAATAGTCTAATACTTGCTGCCGTCGGACTTCTTATGTCGGGCAGGCAACATCAATTTGTTTATTTAAACTTAAGTTACACCTTTTGAATGAACAAATGACTGGGGGTATGGGGTTGAAAGTTCATTTTGTATTGATCGTAATTTGTAAATACTCTTTTTATGATGTATAAGAATCATGTAAATTAGAAATGTTGTAAGTTGGTGTATTTGACCATCACATCAACATATGACAAAATTGCAATGCGTGCGCAACAACAAAAAAAGCGGACAACCTTAAAACAATGAAATAATGATCTTATTCAAACACTTTAAACATCCTTAAACGTACTTGATTCAATTCAAACTTCAATAACGAAACAAATCCCCGTCTCTCCGTCTCTCGTTGAATCTTCGATCCCATTCCTGCCTTTCATAATCTTGCTGCGCATACAACTCACTCTCACTACCGTAAACAATTCTATCATTTCCAATGGATGCCYTCCGAGCCATAGTCCGAGCACTTAAAAGCTGGAAAAAAAAAAAGGAAGATACAAAGACGGTTATATTCGAGACACACCACTTTAAACTAAGTACGGTCATTTCACCAATGTGTTCACTATTAGTATTACCTTCCGCTTTAGAGAAAGATCGGGTGATTCAAGTGCCTTGGCATGCCCTTCTCTAGCTTTATTCCTTTCAACGATTTCGGCATTTCTTTTTTGAATCGAAAACCATCGAATCAACAGAGTATTTGAGAAGCATACCAGAAGGGGAAGAAATAAGTACTGCGAGAAATATGATCTCGAACCATGTGTCATCCTTCAATTAAATTTCAAACAAACAAGTCAGAAAAAAATAATACTCAAAAAGTAACTTCAAAAAACATTTAAACAGAAAGCAACACAAGCACAGGTAGGGGATTATTATACCTCAAAAAGAAATCCGATAAGGCAACACAAATTAGATTATAACCAAAGAGAAAAACTACAAATGCAAGGTCATCATCATCAACTTTGCTGCAAAATAGAGTATCATGTTAATAAAAGAATGTGAATAATAATAATAATAATAATAATAATAATAATAATAATAATAATTCAAGTAAAGAACAAAAGAGTACCTAGATTCCCACTTATGTTCCTTCAGAAACTTGTCAACTTCTATATCCCGATCAACCCATCTTCCAACATATTCCTTCTCTCTACTGCTCGTCTGTGGAAGAGGAGTGCAATGCACTGATGGAAAATGGTATAGAATATTTCCCTGAAAGTACACATCACCGATAAACAAGTGGTTTATCATAGTCGTAGTATTATATCGGTTGTTTAACATGACAAAAACTTGTGTCAGACCGCCTGACAGAATGCATTTCATCAGACCGAGCCCAAATTTAGGTTTTTCGGTTTCTCTTCAGTTTGTGGGG
>BMAC01000035.1:96691-123444 GCA_014905375.1 Phtheirospermum japonicum
TCAGTTTTGTAGTTCTATAAGTTTTTCTTAGGGGTTTTGAGTTTTTTTAGGGTTCTTTTTTAGTATTTATTTTGAGATTTAGTTTTGGGGGATTGACACATCTGACAGCCTGAGAGAAGCGTGCTTCGTTTAACATAGTAGTAGTAGTGGGTGGAAGATAGTACAAGACTTGTTCAAAACATGGTTTTTGACTAGCCAATATTTGAGTGAATAAGAACCAGCAAAAGTATGGTAAAGAAAAACGAAAAGACAACAAAAAATATGGCTGACCTCTTCATCCACTTTTGGCTGACCATCAAATCGCTGTAGCACTGGTAGCATGTACAAGTCATCATCCTGGAGCAGTTAAAAAATAACAACAGTTAAATAGCAAGATAGATAAAGAGTTCTACTGGGCTTAAATAAATATAAACATGGTTGAATAGAATGTAAGTTTTCAATGAGATAGAAAATTTCATATTTATAGACAACTAATTCTCCTAATAAGCTCTATAGAGAGTACCATCTTCCCAGTAGTCTCCAGGTCAAGATATGGAGCAATTTCTTCAGCTGTGACAACACCGCCATTTAGAGCTATGTACTGTCCAATCTGCACAAGTATTTAGTCAAAAAGATATTTATCATGGAAAAAGTTTCTAATAGATCGAGGAATTGTAAATAATTACCTGTATAGACTTCAAAGTTTAGAAGCTAGAAGAAATTGAAACTTGAAAGGGTCGAATAATAATTACAAAAAGTAACAGAACTAAAAAACCATTACTAAAATCATTACCATCTTCCACCTCTTTTCTTCAATCCCTTGGTTGGGATCACCATCCCCAAATACATAAGAATAAACCTGAAAAGCAGAATTTTTTTCACCAAGAATTTGTCTTAATCTTTGAAATCTAAGAAGTAACCATAAGTTAAAATTTTCTTACACATTCAATGAATTCTGCACTACATATGTTTATGAATGCAGCTCGAATGATGTCCATCACATGACTTGCTTCGGACGAACCAATGATTCTGGATAAAGAAATTAAATACGTGAATTGAGAAAATTTTGAGTTTATTCTAACTTTGATGTTAAATGTTATAATATAAGGCACACAAAAACATATACATTGAATAAATCATAAGTTAGAGAAAGCGTAATTAGTTTGAACAATAAGCATTTAAGTTGTTTTCAATTTTAAGTGATTGACCTCAAAATGAAGACCACACAAACAGCTACATTCAGTCCGACAACACTCGAGGCAGCCAACGATGCCCAAAATGAAACCATCATCAAATAGGCCGTTGCCATCTGTTACACAAAATTTAATTCCAATTAAAATATAAAACCAGCATCAATTAGTCCACAAACAAATTAAATGCCCATACATACCTTCCCCTTTTCCAACAGGGACTCAAATTTAGTACTAAACAACTTGACAGCGAGATTTTTGGGAAAAACACCATCATCCCAGACCTATTAATGAAACAGAGCATGCAGCAATCAGTAGGATTTTCACAGTATCTACGAATTATCGAACAAATAACGAAAATTAAAACCTGTAAGCGGCCATTGGTGTCCGCAGCGAGAGCTTGAAGAACCTCCTTTTGAGCTTGATTCAATCTGATGCAGTCTTTGCTCACAACATCACCAATGGTGACTCTCCTCCCGCTGAAATCAATGGCGTCGGACGGCGATAATCTATCGTTATTGGCTCTGCCGCAAGCCCTAACAGAAAAGGCCCTAATTTTTGTGGGTTGGGGATGGAGAGTAGTAAAGTAGTGCGATTGAGAGAGTTTAAAATATGGTTTGGGAGGGAGGGTTACACGTTGACAATGGAGATTTGGGGTACCACCACCCAAAATATAAGCGGCCGCCATGAATTATGTAAGCTACAGGGTGTATTCATTTGGAACTTTTAAAAACATTTTAAATTTGTATCACTATAAGATTTGTATGGATTTTTTTTTTTTATTGATTTTATATATTTGTTGGGAGTTTATAAAAGTTTTGTGAAATCTCATGTTTAAAAATGAGATTTGGTAGTGGGATTTGGTATATATAATTAACTTAGAAATTTAGGAAAATCCAGTTAAATTACAAATTCAAATAGTATTTGACTTTTTAAATATCTCATTACAATTTAAGATTTCAAAATATCTCAAATGAATACCTTGAGACTTTTATGGACATTTAATAAGTCATTAAAAATCTCAATTAAATACCTCAAGACTTTTATAAGTTTTAAAATGTCTTAATTAAATACACCAAGATTTTAAAAATTTTAAAATGCCTTTAAAAATCCTAAATGAATACACCCCCTTAATTCACGAGCTGAAGTCAAATACTTGTATGAGACCGATTTTAACCTATTTTGTCTATCTAACCCATCAGTCCTACCGACCCACCCACCCACCCACAAAACATACTACTTAAAAAAAAAAAAAAAAAGGAAGAATCCAAATAAAATCAGTTATTGCCATCATTCACTTCTCTCCCCTTTTCATCCTAAATCCAAAATTAGATTTACAATTAGTTGTTCCGATCATTGTAGATAGTAGATTAAAGTTACAAATTCGAAATTGGCACCACGACGGTAATCTCTTCCACCACCCCGAAGGTTGGCTAATTTATGTTACTGGTTTTTATATTCTACGAGTGGTGTCGCAATTAATTCGATTATATATAATTGGTGTTTTTAGCAGGTGATGTTCAGTTTGCCAGTTTTGCTGAAATGGTAATGATTTATGTTATTCTATTCAAGCATTTATCTCCTGAGAATAAATCTTGATCTTTATGTATGTTTTTTTCGCAAGTAATCATTATTATGTGTTTTTACCCGTTTTTTTGAAATTAACATTTTAGTATTTAATTTTGTTGGGCCTCTGAGGATGATTTCAAATAATAACTTTCGTTCTTTTGAGATTGATTCCATGCGGAAGATTTATAGGGACCTGAACTGAAGAGGCTTTAATTTTTGTTTTTGTTTTTATTTTCATATGTTTATCTTGATATACTGCCGCATTAGTTTTTATTTTCGTATCTTTATATATTGATGTTCAAATTACAAATAAAAACTCCATTTGTTTGAATTGTTTAATTCAGTTACTGTGCAATATTTTTTGAAAATGCATTATTATTTACGAGTCTCTGCTGATGATCAAAATTTACAATAACTTACGTTCTTCTGAGATGATTCGTAAAACATTTTGTTTTAGTTTTTTAATTCAAGCTTTGTTTGTTAAAAATTTATTTGAAAGTTGATATCTGTTTGATTGTGTAAAATGATCAAATACAACTTATTGTTGGGTATTTTTTTTTAATAATAAAATATATTGAATAATTAATGTAATATTTACAGAAAAATAGTGTTATGAATATAATTGATTAGCAAAGGGAAAAAAGATAATATTCCGAGAATTAGATAAAATCTGCTTGCCAGCCCCCATTTTCCTCCACTGTCGGTTTATATCTCAATTACTAAAGGTATGTCTTAGGACCTAGTCATCATTGCATCACAAAATCATTAAAATACTTGGGCCTAATTATCATCTTTTCCCCTCTTCTTGGTCCACTATTGTCACTTTGGGCCTCTTGAACATTTGGGCTATTAATTGGTTTATTATTCATGACATTACCCCCCACTGAAACATTAACCTTGTCCTCAAGGTTGAAATGGGGATACAGAGTGCGGAACTTCTCCAAGTCAAGCCATGATGCATCACTCTCTGGAAGATTTTGCCAATGCACCGTAAGTTGAGCGTAAGAGCGGCCTAATCGTTTTATAAGCCTGGTACTCAAAATCTGAAGCGGTTCCAGCTGTGGCATAGAAGGATACGGAGGCACCACTGGCGGAGAAGAAGAAGACGTTGGGTCAAATCCACAAGCTCGTTTCAAAAGGGACACATGAAATACATTGTGGATTCGAGCCGTATCCGGTAATTGTAAGTGATAATCGACTTGACTTACTTGTTTGGTAATATGAAATGGCCCAAAAAACCTACGACTTAACTTTTGATTTGCGCAGCCACGTAATGTGGATTGTCGATATGGCTGTAAACGGACCAGTACCCAGTCACCCACCGCGAACTCACAATTTGTCCGATGCTTATCACTTTGTTGCTTCATTCGAACTTGTGCTTTCTGTAAATTAGATTTTAATAGAGCAAGAATTTGATCTCGTTGGCGTAATTCTTGATCTAAGTGCATCATGAGTTGAAGAATACGGTGTGTAAGAGATAAGAGTTGGTGGCTCACGACCATAGACCACAAGAAATGGTGTCATGCCGGCAGCAGTTTGATATGAGGTATTATACCAAAACTCTGCCCAAGCTAAGTACTTAGACCACAACTTCGGCGCATCCATGACAAAGCTGCAGAGATACATCTCCAAAGTTTGATTAAGACTCTCGGTCTGACCGTCCAACTGAGGATGGTATGAGCTGGACATGTGTAACATGGTACCATGTAATTTGGACAACTCGCGCCAAACCGAGCTAAGAAAGATTTTRTCTCTATCACTCACCATTGACTTGGGAATACCATGTAATTTAACTACTCCGTTCAAAAATACCTCAGCAACTTTGGCACTTGTGTAATGGGGCGGTAATGGGAGAAAATGTGCATATTTAGATAGTCTATCAATCACAACAAAAATTTCACTAAATCCCCTAGACATAGGCAACCCGGCGATAAAATCTAAGGATATGTCTTCCCAAATTCGTGAAGGTATCGACAGAGGTTGTAATAATTCGACGGGGGCTAAATTGGGACATTTCACTTGCTGGCAAACCATACACTCAGCCACATACTTCTTAATATCACTCCGCATACCCCTCCAATAGCAACTCGCTGCAATTCGATGAAAAGTACGRAGGACCCCAGCATGACCACCCATTGGAGAATTATGAAACTCTTGTAGAACAATAGTGCGCAAGGAGGGTGGAATTACTAAACGTGATTTAAACAATATCAAACCATCAACCACGGCATAATGAGGAAAACTTGAAGGGTTGGAACGAATATTATTAGCCAGTTGTAGTAATTCAGAGTCTGTAGTATAGACCGCGTGCAATTATTTATAAAATGTGAGTGTCACAGTAGATAGAGTATGCAGACTTGATTCCGAAGGTTGGCGTGATAGAGCATCGACGATAATATTCTCACGACCCGGCCTGTAAGTGATGGCAAAATCAAAACCCAATAGTTTTGTGAGCCAGTTTTGTTGTTCGGGAGTGTGTATTGCTTGGTCTATGAGAGCTTTCAAGCTATACTGATCCGTGCGAATAATGAAATGGCATCCCAGGAGGTATTGCCACCATTTTGCTACAGTCGTTGTTATTGCTAGCATCTCACGGTGGTAAGTCGAAGTATTTCTTGCACGGGGGCATAATTTTTTGCTAAAGTAGGCAATAGGATGGTCGTCTTGTATTAACGCACCACTAATGCCCACGCCCGAAGCATCTGTTTCAAGAATGAATGTTTTACTGAAATCCGGTAGCACAAGAATGGGAGCAGAAGTTAATGCCAATTTTAAGGCCTCAAAAGCATCCTGAGCCTTAGGTGACCAGACAAAGTTATGAAGTTTTAACAAGTCTGTCAAGGGACTTGCAATTATGGCGTAATCTTTAATGAATTTTCAATAATACCCAAACAAACCCAAAAAACCACGTAACTCTTTACGAGAGCAAGGAACGGGCCACTCTACCACTGCTCATATCTTATTTGGATTCATCGAGACACCATCTTAGGATATTATATGGCCTAAATATTCAACAGAAATCTGAGCGAAAACACATTTAGAAAGCTTGGCATAGAAGAGATTATCACGTAAGATTTGTAGGACAGACTCTAAATGTTGCAAGTGAGTCGAAAAATTGCGACTATATATAAGGATATCGTCAAAAAACACCAACACAAATTGGCGCAAAAATGGACGGAATAAATCATTCATCACTGCCTGAAAGGTAGATGGAGCATTAGTGAGCCCAAAAGGCATAACCAAAAACTCATAGTGACCATCATGCGTTCGAAAAGCTGTTTTAAATACATCCTCCGACCGCACTCGAATTTGATGATATCCCGATCTCAAATCTAATTTCGAAAAATAACGTGCTCCATACAGTTTGTCGAGTAATTCATCAACTGTGGGAATTGGAAACGTATCTTTGATTGTGATTGCATTTAAGGCTCTATAATCAGTACAAAATTGCCATGTCCCATCAGTCTTTTTAACCAGCAACACAGGAGAAGAGAACGGACTACAACTCGGGCGAATCAAACCATCATCAAGCATCTCCTAAACCAAACGCTCAATCTAGGCTTTCTGAAAATGGGGATAACGGTAAGGACGCACATTGACCGGGTCAGCCATAGGTTGTATATGAATAGCGTGGTCTCTCTCTCGTGATGGTGGTAACCTTTTAGGGGTTTCGAAAACATCCGCGAATTGGTGCAAAAGAGTTTGCACCGGGTCACAAGCTTTAGCTACTGTATCCGAGACTTCCGGAATCACCGTGAGACTGTAAAGAGCAGCAATGGAGTCTCCCATAACCAATTTGCGTATGCTACTATATTGAATCAGAGCTATCTGTGGGCCACGCTCCCCCCTCAACATGATTGTAGTATTATTCACCTGAAATTGCATTGTTAAATCTTTTATAATTATGGAGAATCGGCCCTAACGCGGCAAGCCAAGCCACTCCCAATACTATATCCAGCCCATTTAGGGGTAATACATACAAGTCTGTGACCAAAGTGTACCCTTGCACCTCCAAGGCAACATCACGCAAACACCCATCACATACCAAATGTTGGTCGTTGCCTACTGCAACTGAAAATTGTTTAATGGACTCAATAGGAAGATTTAGAAATTTAGCCACTCGGGATTAAATGAAATTATGAGTACTACCACCATCAACGAGAATTTGAACTTGATAACCAGATAAAGTAGCATTAAAACGAAGGGTAGTCGATGATGGAACACCAGACATCGCATGGAAAGACACCTCAGAGGAAGTTGGAGAATCGCCTATTGGCCCAGTATCGGACACTTCAAGATCCGGCGAATTAGAAATTAGCTCGTCATCAGCCTCCACAAAAAAATACTGAGGTTGAGATTTGCATCGGTGACCGGGAATATATGGGTCATCATAATAGTAGCAAAGACCCTTTTCACGATGGTTAAGAATTTCCTTGGAAGTTATGCGATGGGTAGTAATGTTTGACGGAAATTGCGGGGACGGACGTAAAAGCAGTGAAGGAGACGATTGCGCTGATAAGGGTGGTACAGTTAGAGAGGGCCGAGGATTGTATGTATGCGATGGTAAAGACTGAGAAGGAGTTGGTGACTTCTTGCTTAACACGAAAGGAGAAAAGGGGTGGGGCCGGGAAAGAAACTTATGTTGTTCGACTAATTTGGCCTCATGAAGCCGTGCTAAGGCCATTGCCTCCAACAATGACGAAGGTCGGGCCGCTCGAACCTCTTCCTGAATATCTCTTCGAAGCCCAGAAATAAAGCAACTCAAGAAAAACCCAGGAGGAAGGCCTATCGTACGCATTGAAAGTGTTTCAAATTGGGCGATGTAATTATCTACCGAGGATGTCTGAACCAATTTTTCTAAAACGCCCTGCGCATCGTCAAACTCCGAAGGCCCAAATCTCATTTCCAAAGCCTGTGCAAATTGTTCCTAAGATACTACCTGTCGATTTTTTGTTAACCACTGAGACCACTGTAATGCCCGCCCTTCCATATGAAATAAACTAATCAACAATTTATGGGCCGCCGGAACTTGATGATAATCGAAATAGCGCTCAGCCTTAAAGATCCAGCCGAGAGGGTCATCACCTTCAAAACGGGGAAAATCTAATTTCATAGGCCGAAAAGAGGAACCAGCGGCTAAGAAGGATGAAGGAGTTCCGAAAGGAGTCTCTAGGTAGCCAGACCCAGGAGGCGGCATAGGACCTATGGGAGAAGAAAAATTCATCGGAATTGATGGAGGACAATGCTTACTGGCTATGGACTCATAGAGCGGGGGCATACCTTGAAAAGATGAAAATTGAGGTGTCAATTGAGGAACAAATTGGGGAATCATTGGAGATGGAAAAGATCCTGATGGAGAAAATACCGGAGTAGAAGACATGCAAGCCGATGTAGAAAGTGATTGCGGTGATGGAATCGACGATACCGAAGAGAAAGCTAGGGGGTTTGCGGCCACCAATTGAAACCCACTCTCCAATTTAGTGTCGAGCGCCGTAAGCTTTGAAATGACTTCCCCCAGCGATAATTGTTGTGCGGCAAGATGATCGGAGTGAGAATCCGAAATTACCTGTATTTTTCTAACCGCATCATCAAGAGTTTTGAGACGAGTCCCATCGGCCATGGATGTCGACGACTCAATGAAAGCACCAATTGTTATGAATATAATTGATTAGCAAAGGGAAAAAAGAAAATATTCAGAGAATTAGATAGAATCTGCTTGTCAGCCCCCATTCTCCTCCACTGTTGGTTTATATCTCAATTACTAAAGGTATGTTTTAGGGCCTATTCATCATTACATCACAAAATCATTAAAATACTTGGGCCTAATTATCATCATTTCCCCTCTTCTTGGTCTACTATTGTCACTTTGGGCCTCTTGAACATTTGGGCTATTAATTGGTTTATTATTCATGACAAATAGTCATTATTTAAAAATTATTATTTATAAAAATTTCTTGAGTTGTAATTTTTTTAAATATATTAAATTTAATTTGGATAATTATTACTATTATTTAATTGTAAATAATTTTTGTATGTAAATTAATAAAAAAAAAAAGATAATTTCAGGACAAAATTGTTATTTCAAATTATTTTTAAAACCTCTCTTCTGAAAAAGCTCCATCCTATATGGAGCTTTTTCAAAATTAATTTTTCTAATTTTGACTCAAACTTCTTTTTACCAAACGGGGCAATTTATTAAACTACTGGGTGAGGACCAAATTTTACATAAATAGTGATCGGATTTGCCATGAAAAGCAACCTCGTGGTCAATAAGATTTCCGTCACTTATAATTCAAAAGAGCTTGACAAAGGAAAGTCTGGCGAGCAAAGCTTGGATATCTTGAAGAATGGGTTTGGAATGAATATTACAATTGGCATTCCTAGAAATACAAAGATGATCGTGACCACATCGCAACTTTTTTAGAAAACATTCTCTTTAATTTTCATTTGCAAATTTCTCCCTTCGAAATGGTGAACATTTCACCAGTTTCCGATCATCGTTTCCATCTACATGCATGAATATTAACTATCTCATAATTAGTGTGACCACTGATTTGTAGCTTACTTTTTTAAAATACAAATCTAAATAGGTTAATGTTTTTTTAGTTTTTAATGGTGTTGAAATAAAAGTGGGTTCATGGTTTGGTATTATCGGAATTCGATTGATTATAGTGATCGATGTGTTTTTAGCTTGAGAAAATAGAGGAAAAATGAAATAAACAAAATTAAAGCAATTAAAGGGAGTAAATGAAAGTAATTGCAAGTATTTCGTATGCTTCAAGCGTGTGCCTTATGGAAATTGCAAGCAATAATGAAAATAAGCAATAAAAAGCAAAGTTTTACCAAGTACAAGCATTAAAGCTTAAGGTACAACTATGCATGCATTATCATAAAAACTTAAATAATGCAAATTAGCAAAAACTGAAAGCACCAATGGAAAGAGCAATAAAAGTTGACGTGAAAGTTGAAAACTTTTCGAAAAATAAAAAGAAACAAAGAGTAGATCTAGGATTTAATGAAAAAATATGCATGAAAATAAAAACCAAAATAAAGCACATGAAATACTCAAAATAAAAATGATCCAAGACTCGATCTATGATCTAGATACACCTAGATTCCATAGTCAATTCACAATATCTAACAACAATTCTAAGAGGGAAGGCAAAATGCATAAATTGAAGAACAAACATAAGCATATGAAATACTAAAAAAATGATCAAGGACTTGATCTATGATCTAGATGTGTCACTCACCTAGACTCCATAGCCAATTCACAAGATCCAACAACTAATCTAAGAGTTAAGGCAAAATTCATAAAATGAAGAACAAGGAAGAAAATAAAGGAAAACTTACTTGAATTAAAAAGAGAATCCAAAAGCTTGAATGGAATTACAATCAAAATAAAAATCCAAGGGAGTACTTGAATTTCTCATAGGCTTACAAACCAGCTTGAAATTAAATCTAAGGTCTGGAGAGAGAAACTAATTCCAAACCCATGCATGGGTTGTGAGGAGGTTTTTTTTACAAAATAAGAGTAGTCTCCTATTTATAATAGATTTAAATGGGTCAAATTAGCCCAAAAGGCTTGTATTTCTCGGGTTTGATCAAGTTTGACCCGTAGTGACCTTGCTAGCCACTTGGCTAGCCTTTTGGCTCGATTTGGCTCAGGGGGGCTTTATCATGGCCGAGCCCGGGCGCGCATGGGCGTGAGCGCTGGGCGGCTAGCGAGTGCTTGGCGTCGGACTTGGCAAGCGCCAGGCGCTGTTAGCGTGAGGTTTCGTGCAGGATTTGGCGAGCGCCAGCGGCAGGTGTGGCGAGCGGTCTCGGCAGGCGTGCGGGCGCTGGGCGCTGTCGGCAGGCCTGGGCGGGAGCTATCGAGCACGGGCAGGCGCTCTGGCATGGATTTTTGCGTGCGTCCTGGCAAGTGCCAGCGCTTGGCGTAAACGTGGCTAGGAGTGGCGAGCCATGGCGAGCATTCCAGAAAGTTTGGCATTTTGGAGCTTATTCTTGTCACAACTTTTGGCACGGCTTGCCTTGAACTTTGGTCCTCAATGACTTGGCCTATAAAGTAGGAACTTTGAACATAAAAATCCAAGGATTTCACCAAATCTCAAATTAATTAAACTCATTTAACCAAATTAAATATAAAATAAAAAAAAAACACGAAAAACAATAAAACAAGGAAAATAACCTACAAAACTAACTAATCGACTCAAAAACAATATAAAATCTTAATTAAAAATATGGGAAAAACACCATAATCACATGCAAAACAACCACCCCACACTTATCGGTTTGTTCATCCTCGAACAATGAAGAGAATCGAGAATGTACATGCAATGAACATTATGTAAAAAGAAAAATCCTTGTGCTTATCCTAATTAATATGATGGGAGTATCAACATAAACTCGTTATCGTCAAGCATTACTTGTATTACTCTTTCTCAATATGAAAACTAAATCGATGACTTCCTTACAAATGGAATTTTGAGGGTGTTCGCTCAATTTGCTCAAGTGTTTGATATGGGACCTGTATATGCTTAAGTCGGACAATGCATGCACCTCGTCAAGATTTCGCAAATTAGAAACTCAAAATCACCCATTGTACATGACTAAACAAAGATCGAAAGAGGTCTTTATGTTGGGTTGTAATGTTGTCTCTTTGGTAATGTATGTATATAGTGGCTAACACACGATCAAACGTGATCAATAACACACACAATCCTAAATTCTAGGACCCGAAGCTTATGATCGCTTCACCCTTCCCAAATTACCAAACTTTCAATCGAAACTCTTTCGTACACTTACACACTTTACCGACTTTTATTTCAAAACACTTAGAAGCTTTTTGAATTCGCTTCTTTTTTTACTAAACTTAGTCTTTCAATTAGGCTTTTCACTTGAACGCACGCTTTTATCACTTTTCGTGATTTGTGTTGGAGTTTTATTCTCTTCTTTTTTTTTTGTATAAGCAACTCAAAACTCAAAACCCACAATTGATTCCCTCACATTACTAGTCAACTCACAATATACACTCTCACCTCACAATTTATGAAGATATAAGAGCTAAAATCGAGCTCGGCTAACAAGAAACGGCTCAAGGGGGCTCATTTGGGATTTTTAAGTAACACTAGTGCAGAAACTGCATTCTAGAACAGAACATCCTGGTGAATCCAGAAGGGTATTTAAAATACTGTTCTGGATTAAAAATTCTAGAACGGTATTTGAAATTACTATTCTGGATAGATGATTTTCCAGAACGGTTTTACAATACCGTTCTGGAAAGTAGACATTCCAGAATGGTAATGGAAAAACCGTTCTGGATTATGAATCGATCCAGAACGGTATTCGAATAACGTTCTGTAATGTACACATTCCAAAATGGTTTTATTAAAACCGTTTTGGATTGACGTACATTCGAGAATGGTATTGTAAAACCGTTCTGGAATGTGTACATTCCAGAACATTATTTTAATACCGTTCTGGATTGTACGTCAATCCAGAATGGTTTTAATAAAACTGTTCTCGAAAGTCTTTTCCAATTAAATCCGCGTAAATGAAATTTTTTTGCCGCCCATATTTTTTCTTCTAGAACGGTATTGTTAAAATCAATCTAGATTTACTCGCCGATACAGAACGGTAAGGAAAAAAACCGTTCTTGAAAGTCTTTACATATAATAAAGTTTTTATTTTATTTGTAAGCTTGAATCTAGTAATTGCACACGTTTTTTTTTTCCTTACCTTTAAGAAAACAGAGCGCTCACACAGCCACAATTTTCACAGCCATGAGACTCACGACCCCACACGCCAAAGAAAACCCCCGAAAAAAAAGAAACAAAGAAGCTCGATGCTAGAGCTCTTCCTCACGGTGGCTTTCTCGGTGGTGCCGCTCACGTTGGGATTAAAAAAAAGCAAACAGAGCGCTGGTCCAGAGAAAAAACAAGAGAAAAAAGCTCGCTAGTCGCGAGGCTGAAGAAGAAGAACAAGGGGAAAACCGTCGTCTCTGCCCGCCGCCTCCATCTCTCCACCCGTGCTCTCCGCCGCCCTCTACTCCTACTCCTGGTGTTGGTCTGAAATCCTAAATCGCAAGGTATTTTTACTCCCCAAATTAAATCAACTTCTAAACCATAGCCCCCAATTTATTGTGTTTCGATTTCTTGATTTAATCCCTCTTAGTTTATTCTTATTTTTCTTGGTTTTGTCTTGTTCATTTGGTTCTAAACCCTAGCCCCCAAATTTCTAATTTGCAGTAGCTTCTTTGTGAAACGTGGTTGATTTTCTTGATGAATTACTTAGGTTTGGAAATGAGAATTAGTGATGTGTTTGGGAAATTTTCATATTTTGCACTATTTGTGTGTGTGTGTTTTATCTTTTTTATTTTTATTTTTGTTTTTGTTTTTATTTATGGAGCCCTTGTGAATTTTAACCACTTGAGTACAATACTACAATTTGATTCTTGTTGTTTTTGCTATATTATGTAGTTTTAATGAGTATTTGGATCGTACTATCCTCAATGGTCTATCCCCTCTGGGAGAGCGTTTTAGGATGCTTAAGGTCTCGTTCCTCTTCTGTTACCTTTTTTGTTTGCGTTTGATTTTACATTCACAACAGATAATTTACAATTATTTGATTATTTCTTGACTATTGACTACGACTTTTCTGAAACCAAAAATTGCCATTTCAGGCAAAAGAAGCTGATATGCTTGTTCAAAATAAGGCATCTTATGAGGACAAGGAACAACTATCACAGGTTGGATGGAAGTCAATTATGTCTAAATTATGATAATTTCATTCAGTTTAAATGAAATTTGAATTTTATTTGGAAGACTCTAGCCAGTCCTTATCTCATTCCTAAACCACACTTATTAACCTATTGAATTTAAATTTAAAACAAAACAACATTCCTTTTTTTAATATACAATTTTGGTGTCAAGTTGTACATCTCGGAGAGGATTAATTTGATACATTATTCATCTAAAGTAGATAAGAAATGGATAAATTAGGACTATTTGAAATTTTGAGTAGAAAAAAAAAAAGACATGATTTGACCTGTAACATTATAAAACTCTAAACAAGCAAGGAGTTTACATCTCACAGTTTATTTGAAATTTCCACCTCCAAATCCACGACTGTATAAACCTAAAAAATCCTCATCGAAACGGAACCTTAAAGTCTCGTGGAATTCTCTAACTGAAAATTTGATTTTCAATTACAATCTGGTTTCTTGTATGTAAAATTTTAACCCCGCGCCTAACTTTATTAATTGCAGGGGATGTTTCGATATTTGTGAAGATGATGTTGCTACTGGTAGTCCGAGTTCAAGAGGATTTATCCAGTCAGATTCCGAACAACAAAGTCATCATTCAACAGCAAATGCCGTGGATCGAGAAGCAGGAAGGAATGACAGCTGGGATTCTTTTCAAAGCGGCTCATTGTTACATTTTGTCCTTTTGGGGCGTAAAAAATTATCCAGTGGCTCGCTGGTACAGGATACTAATAATGCCCTCTCCTTTAAAAAAATCATTGGTGATGGAGATAGGTATATATTTTTTAATTAACTACCTATATTATTTTATTGTTTTTTCTTGCATGCATTTTAGCAGAATTTTTAAAGTGATGTGGTTTTGATTTAAAAATGAAGAGAATATCTGCAATAGAGATATCAAACCGAACAAAATCATAGTGGTCCAGCAGTATCTTCAAAAGAAAGATTTTACTTCTTCTGGTAATGCATTAGAGAAAAAAGTTGCTACATTATTTTTTCATCTAAATGAACCTCACCGTTTGTTTGTTTCCTTATTTGGTCACATGTGTATATTCTAAATATATTGATACTTGCATTTAGAAAATTTTCTTTTGCTTATACTGTGAATTTTATATGATGTATTGTAGAGCTGGAGCGCCTGGAAATGAAGCCGTGGGCTTCAATCCTGATGGTTCAGCAGTAAACCCCTCGGCTCTTCAGCAGCAATTACGCAACGATTCTAATTTGATGGCACAACCTTTTCAGGTATAGAATCTTGTAAACCACTAACGGTGCTTTTATTCTCTAGTTGTTTGAAAAACAATTAATGTTTGGTTTGATTTTCACTGAAATAAGTTTTGGATGATGGGCATTTGAATATAGATTTTGAATCCCATTGAACAATTGGTTCGATTTAGAAGCAGGTCCCTTCTTGTTTTGAATTTTATGTCTTTTGATACGGGTTCGAAATAACACAGGCAGAATATCGCAAAAAAAGAACTTAGAATAACGAAAAGACAAACTAAAGAACGTAAGGTTTGTTTGAGATCCTAATCTCTACAACTCCCACTGTGGGATTTATTTTTCTGCTTGTATTATTGAATTATATTTTTCCTTTAAATAGGAAATTACAAGTTTTGAGAATCAAGAAAAATAAATTATGTCCTAAACAAGTTCTTGCCAAAAATAATAAAACAATAATAAGGAATGAAAATAGCAAATAAGGAAAAGTGAATTATGGATTTTGTTAATCAGTAATAATATCGCTGCAATTTTGATTATTGCTTCTCTTTCCTTGCTCGTTTGATACGTGTCTTTCAGATTGTATCATCTTTGCTCTTACTCGATTGGATACACTTAAAAACAATCAGTTATTTTTTCCTATTGAAGCATTACCTTGTGAAATAATGCATAAATTCTTTTGTATAGAACATGTTTTCTAATTGTGTGGATAAATTTCTTTTAATTAGGTCATTTTTCTTTTCATGTGGGTCATTAGTTGAATTATTTTCTCGATGCGGGCCAAACTTGCTTCATTTTCTCATACAACTTCTTTTGCTAATCTTTGTATATGATTCACTAGTGCAGAAATTGCATTCTAAAACAAAACATCCTGGTGCATCCAAAAGGGTATTTAAAGTACATTTTTGGATTAAACTTCCTAAAACGGTATTTGAAATTACCGTTCTGGATAGATGATTTTCCAGAACGGTTTTAAAATACAATTCTTGAAAGTAGACACTCCAAAACAGTTATGGAATAAACGTTCTAGATTATGAGTCGATCCAGAACGGTATTCGAATAACGTTCTGAAATGTGTACATTCCAAAATATTATTTTGATACCGTTCTGGAATGTACGTTAATCCAGGACGGTATTAATAAAACTGTTCTGAATTGACGTACATTCCGAAACGGTATTGTAAAACCGTTTTGGTGTACATTCCAAAATAATATTTTAATATCATTTTGGAATGTACGTCAATCCAGAAAGGTATTAAAAAGACCATTCTCGAAAGTCTTTTCCAATTAAATACTGCGTAAATAAAATTTTTTTACCACTCGTATTTTTCCTTTCCAGAATGGTATTTTTAAAACTGTTCTGAATGTACTATTTGATACAGAACGGTAAGATAAAATGCCGTTGTCGAAAGTGTTTACGAATTAAAAACCCATGAACTTCAATTTCTTCCTCAAACTCAAAATCTCCAAATTGAAAAATCGGCAGATCTCTCATGGTCCTCGGAAGCAGTTCAGACAACGATGAATGGCCCCAAAATCCACCGACAACAGGGGTGGCAGGTGCAGGCGACGCAAATTTCATCCGCAACGGACATCAACGGTTGGCGAGCAGCATCTCTCCACTTTCTTCAGCGTTAACGTGGCGGCTCAACCGTGGTTCACGGAGGGCCATTAGGCTACAGACGACAGTCACAACGGTTAGAACTGACTAGAGGTGGCAAATCGCGGTGGACTTCTGGCTACAACGAGCAGCGGCCCGGTTCAGAGGTATGGCGGTGACAGAACAATGGGCAATGGTTTCGGTGATGGCTTGGGCGATTCTGGTGGCGTGGTTGACTGGAAAAGAAACGGCGGTCGATTGTGTATTGTGGGGTTTCTTTTAAGTTTTGTTTCAGAAGTAGTGATGGTGTGGTGATCGGTTTTGGCCAGGATGTGGTGACTAGGAGGGCTGCCGAAATTGGATTCGAGGTGGAGGCTCGTTAGTTCGGTTGTCGTTTCGACTGGGGTGATGGCTAAAATTGGAGGTGGCTGGCGGTGGTGATTTTTACTGCCGACGGGTTAAGTCGGGGCTGGATTGATGGGTAGGTTTAAATTCGAAGGCGGAGCTGGAAAACGGCATCGGCACAAGCACCCTACGGGGGTTCTTTTTGGGAAATCGTTCAAATTGCTGAAATGTTTGTGTTTTAGCTCCATTCTTTGAAGATCATGAGAATCGTGATTGTGGGTTTATTGATTTGCCCCGACTTTATTATTTTTTTGTTGCAGGACATGGGATTCAGCCTCTTTGACTAAGAAATTGAAAATGCGGTCCTTTACTGGATAAGTATATACAACTTTATGTTATTTGGTTTACTGTAGTATGTGTGTATGCATTCGTCTTTTGATTTACCCTAATTTCTTGTTTGAATGTATGTGTGTATGCACTCGTCTTTTGATCTTCATTCGGCTGTTCAAGTTCGGGTTAGTCATTTTCAATCAATAATTATTATTAAATTAAATTGATTTTTGCCAATTATAGCCCTAATTGAGTGGATTGGTTTTTCTTCCCTTCAATTCTGTTTGATTCTTATCAATTGATTTACAGTTCAGTATATGATTTTTATTTTTTTATGTAAAATATAATCGCAGGATCAATTTATTTTTGGTTTGCTTTGTAATCGGATTATTTTTACTGCTTCCCCTTAACTATATAGCCGACAATGAAGGGCATTCTAAACATTCTCAGAGTAACATGAATGCCAACAAGGTACTTAATAATTTTTACAGCCTGTATTTATCATTTGGTTCTTTCTAACAGTATAGCATATGACAACATCTTGTATGATGCATGTTAAAAATAATTACAATTTCATGCTCAGGAGTTAATATTTTATGCGAAGCACTTTGTAGGAGAAGATGGCACAATAGATGGTATCAACGAGAATAACACGGTTATAGATTGGAATGGATTGCAAAAATATCCACATGCTAGCTTATATCGACTCGATCAGACAGGGTGTTGCAACGGTGATGGTATCATACTCAGGCTGGAACGGAGTGAAGATGCATTCTAATTACGATCTCAAAACCGGATACCTAAAGAAAACACTCAAATTCAGAGTAATTATGTGCCATCAGAATTTATTTTTTATTTTCATAAATTGACTCTGAGAGAGAAACACAAGAATAACCATTTCTCCTTTTTCTTAATATAAATATCAGGGATTTGTGATATCGGATATGTGGGGAATTGATCGGATAACCACGCCGTCTCGTGCTAACTATACTTACTCTGTTCAAGCCGGTATACATTCTGTATGATGCATGTTCAAGGGATGATATGGTGAAGTGAAATTTAGACTTATAATACAAGAAATAGAAAAAAATATTATAAAAAAATCCCATCATCTTTCTCTTAAAAAGATCTACATGTTGACATGGATTCTTGGTATTTTGCTGTTTGATCGTTAATGGGCCTTTTTGAGAATCCAATGGCTGATATCAGTTTGGCTAATCATTTAGGAAGCGAGGTCCATTTTTACAGCTTTCTTTATTATTATTATTATTATTATTATTATTATTATTATTATTATTATTATTATTATTATTATTATTATTTTGATATCTAGTTTCCAATTTTGAGTGTTGTAATTTTATTTTTTTTGAAATGTTTGCAGGTAACAAGATTTCGCTACAAACAGGTATCGGCACTTCCATTGCAATTGTTGGAGTTGCAATGTACTCCCTCATCAAGGCCAAGATTGAAGAAGAGAAACGAGTAAGCATAATTAATTTGGTATTTATTAAAGAAAAAAACATAAAAAGCCAAACGTATGTTTCTATTTTACAAATTGATAGTAGATCTGAGCTGGGATTTCAATGTTATTGATTTCGTGATTGTTGAAATTTTAAATCTTGCCTTAATTTTTTGTCAAAATAACAGTATTTTTGCTTGGAAAAAGGTTTTTAAATCATAAATCATAAGCTATTATTACAGACGTAGACCTAATAATACATAGCTTTAAAATTCAAACTTGATGCCTCTAGTATTAATGATCCGCACTCCACTAGACTACATGATAAAAGTAATCTCATTTTTCATAGATGGAAAAAAGAAAAGCTTGTTCCTTCTACAATTGCGGATGAGAAAAGGTTATATAGAAAGAAAGAGCAATAAGTGTGAAGTTATCTTTTTTGCTTAGTAGAACCACCTGACTTGTTAACTTGTATTTGCATGTAGTATTAGTTGGTAGCAATAATGTGGTTTCTAGTTTTTTTGGAAACAATCTCGAACAAATGAACAGAATATGGCCTTAGATTTATCATTTACGTTTCTTTAATTGATAGTTTTATCTTTCAGGCATGAACTTATAGTTTTAATCTTCCGGGCCCCGAATTGGTAGCGTGCGTGTGTTTTTAATCTGGGAATTGATTAATTTTCGTTGTTTTTTTTGTTTCTGGCAGTAATATAATTTCATTCCTAGCTTGTTTTGCTTTTGTCATTGTAAATGATAAATTGTGCTTTGGTGCCAAATGTCTGGATAGCTTAGAGATTTACTTTATTGCAAACAATCCTTTTTTTTGTTGCAGTTCAGCTTTTTATGCTGCGTTATGTTTGATAGAGCCAAGAAGTTTATTGCTGAAAATATTAGATGAACTCATATTTCTATAAACAAATACATAGTGAATGTTAGATTTGCAAGTTTTGATGGTTCTTGAAATTCATACTAGTGCATATGGAGTTAATTCTGAAATTATAATTATTGTATCTTTACTAAATCTCAAATGCATATAATCTGATTACTGATTTTAATTTCAGCGAGAGAGACGGTGGTACAAGTTTTAGGAAGAGAAGTTAAAAGAGAAGTGATATTCGTCTGCTCTTGTGCGGCGCTTTCTGGGATGGTCTCGGTTGCTGCAGGCTTAGCTACAGAAGCTAACAGGATTATGGTACACATAAATTTTAGTTATAGCTGGAAAGTTGTGAATTTTTTAAATAATTATTCACTTGAAATCAGACTACTCTGTTTTATTTGTATGTGGTTTATGTATCATGCTGACGAAATTTTGTATGGATTGATTATTAGTGTTTCATGTTATTGTTTGTTCTGAAGGTATAATTTTGCCTCTAAGATTTTCAGAATTCAATAATGCATTTGGACTTTGTTCAAGTAGTTCTTTATTCACCATCTTCATGGTCGTAGTCATTATTATATTTGGATTGCTACTATATATATTATGTTAGTTTTCTTGGTTATTATGCAAGTTGATCAGGTGGAACATATCTCTCCTTCGAGATGCATATATCCAAGCGCTCCTGCTGTTGTAGTACTTGGGTTCATCGCAGCCTTGGCGCTTGCCAGATTAACGGTGTACCTCTGAGGCGTGTGAACCAGGCTTTCATTATCGGAATGTCCACAAATGTTGACATTTCTGGCGTAAATGTGGACAAGTTTGATGGCAAGTATTTCGCTAAGGAAGTTGAGAAGAAGAAAACTAAGGGCGAAAGTGAATTCTTTGAGGCAGAGAAAGAGGTTGGTTCTTATTATTTATTTTTATATTTTGGAAAATAACAGGTTGATTTTTTTTAATAATGATTATTTAAAGTTGTTTAATGTAGGAAAAAACTGTGATCCCAGCAAAGAGGAAAGATAGGAAAGATGATCAGAAAGCTGTTGATGAGCCTCTGGTGAAGCTGTTGAAGTGGTTCTGAATTTGAAGACGTATTTGGGTGCTAGGTTTTCACTCAAGGCTGGCATGAAACCACATGAGTTGGTGTTTAATTGTAGCACTTCTGAAATTCTTTGATTTGGTTTTATTTGCTATGTGGGATTTGAACCTGGTGTATTTTTTGGTGATATAATAATATAATCTTAATATTTATAATATTTATTATTAGTGATATTGGTGTATTCCTGCTTTCATTCATTTTTTTAAGAACGGATTTTGTATACTCGTTCTAGAAAATAGACTTTTCAGAACGGATTTCTCAAAATTCGTTCTAGAAAACGGACTTTTCAGAACGTATTTTTTAAAATCCGTTCTAGAAAGTGGACTTTTCCAGAACGTCTTTTCTAAATACCGTTCTGGAAAGTTACTTTAAAGATCGGTTTTTTGAAAACACCGTTCTAGAATGTCATACTTTCCATAACGTCTTGTTGAAAATACTGTTCTGGAAAGTGTCAATACCAGAACGGTATTTTCGAAAAGACGTTCTGAAAAGGGGCGGATCAACATGGGATGATACCGTTCTAGAACAAAAAATTTATTTTCTAGAATGCTTTTTTTTTTTTCCCTTCTAGAAAGTCTGCCAATCTAGAAGGGTAAAAAATGGCATTCTGAAAAGTACTAACTTTCTAGAACTATGTCACTACAGAAGGCACAAAAAGACATTTTGGATAGGCAGAATTACCCTTCTGGATATGCAGTTTCTGCATTAGTGTTCATTGCCATTCTGTTGTAGCATCTTTCTCTCTACATTGGCTTACAGTTTGTTTGATAAGTTATGCTTGTTGTCTCATAATCATGAATCCTGATTTTGGAAATTATCTTTTGCCCTCGAACTTACAGATCAGAAAATAAATGTTTCAACATGTCAAAAACAGTCAGCATCTCCTTAGTGCAAGTGGATAATTTGGAGAAGTAAACTGTTTTCAGAGAAAAGGCCGATGAAGAGCCTTTAAAAGGAATTATTAGAAGGGAATATCACTCTCCCGCTAAAGCAAATGACTCTTTGTTCGTTCTGGCTGGACTTCATGCATGTGGAGATCTATAAGTGACAATGCTCAGGTGAAAGTCACATTTTGTTAGTCTCTTTGTTATTTTTAAGAATGTCATAAAACTCCAACTCGTTTTCGTTTCCACTTGGTTTTCTAGGTTGCATGTTGGGCCATGAAATTAATGGTGTGGTGTTATTTGAGCTTTGAACATGTAATACTAATTGTATTATCTGAGCTGTTTTTGTTTGCTGACCCCATAATGAAGCTTCTCCTTGTTATTTGCTTATTTAATGACTAACTTTTAGTTATTTATATCTAGGGCATTTATGGAATGTGATGAGGTTAAAGCAATGGTTAGAATTGGTTTTTGTTATAACTTACCATCTGAAGGAAGCATCAAGGAGGCTGCTAATCAATGTGGTTTCCCAGTGAGTACAGGTGCTAAATCTGCAAAGTTACAGCTTGGGACAAAATACCCGCGATCTTGCCTGTAGGTAGCATCCATTTTGGCATGCCTGCTTTTTCTGTTGTAGATGTTATGTTAGGTTTTTGAACCGATACCTATAAATATCCCTATAAAGTGATTTTGCAATGCTGATCATTCTATTACCAGAGTTAGGAATACGTGCTGAGTGTCCTAGTTTTGATACTCAGTCGCATTATTATATTGTAATCTTATGATCAGCTAGTATTTTGTTTTATGGTTGATATTGGACATTGCTCTTTTAATGTCTGTGTTACCATTAGTTTCATAGACATTTTTTCTTTCATTAGCCCTTTTCATAGTGTGATGAGTTTATTAGATGTGTTTATCATAGCTTCTTGAGTTTCTTCCTCTTGCCTTCTATGAGCATGGCTTGTACTCCGAGAGGTTTTAATGAGGCTCCACTTTAGTTAAGATGATCGGCGTTGTGATCAGCATCACTTTTTTCTCCTTTTCTATATATTTCTAATTTATTCAAAAATAGTATGGTTTGTTTTGCTGACCTTGATTTAATTTATCAGAGTGCAAAGAGATGAAGAGGTTTGGGGGAAGCTGTCGGCCACAATTTTGAGCTCCATGTATTCCGTGCTGCCTTTCAGATGGTACCCACATAGAATATGTTTTTTTTTTCTTTTTTAAAGATTCGTTTGTCATTTATATTGATATAATTAAGGAGAAGAAAGTGGCTTATTTTATTTATTTATTATTATTTTATTTCTTTTATAGATTTTACTTTTAAGGAAAGTTGAAGTTAATTTTTCCCTAAAAAGAGTTCCGAATATTACATAACACTCTTGTTGTGCAGTTATTAACATAAAACATAATTTAAGTAGTTGTTAGTCGCTATTCGGGAAAATTCGACATAAATGCGTGCATAAAGTTATGAATGCTTCTTATTCCACAACAACGAAATCAATTGTTCACTCTTATGGGCGGTTGCTTGAGATGAGCGTTTCGGGCTACCCAGAAGATATCTTAACATGTCTTACTGATGGTTTTGTTTTACTTTTCTGATGGTTTTTGTAGGTTCAACCGTGGCTAAGAATAACGAGCAATTTTCATGCCCAAAATATTCATATGAAGAGTCTAGTTATGTTGATAGACAATCCATGTTTGTGAAATTCTGCAAATCTGGATTGGATCGGCTTGGTATCCATGATTTCCAGGATATTGACTTTTCAAAGTTGTGGAAGGAAGCAGAAGAATTTTCAGTGAGTTTTTCTTTCCACCTTTACACATTTTTGGTACTTTTAACATCTATAAATAATTGGTCTGCTTAAGTTAATATCTTATACTTGTGATTTGCTTATTTATTGATCATTATCATTTGTTCCTGCAGAAGTGCAATTTGTATAATTCCCAGCCGAGCTCATCTGGGAATGAAGCTGGACTAAATGAAATAAGAGAAGCAATCCAACAACTACTAAGATGGGGATGGAAATACAACAAAAACCTTGAAGAACAAGCTTCCCAACTTCATATGTTAATCTTTTTCTTGATTTTACTTAAATTATATGCTTTTCGTTTCAAATGGACTGCATTTGAGTAGACTTTGATTGTGTCTAAGATTTTATTGAATTTTGGTGTATTTTTTGGTGATATAATTAATATAATCACAATATTTATTATTAGTAGGGATAGCAATCTCGCCCCGGCCCGACCCGACCCGCGCCGTTTGGGGCGCCCCGCCCCGTGACCCGTGGCGGGGTTGGGTGGGTCCGGGTACCATCTCCGCCCCGCGGGTACCCGGCCCGCCCCGCCGAATATTTTTTATTTTTAAATATATTTTATATATATTTTAAGTATCTATTTCATATGATTAATTAAATTCTTTTACATTTAATATTATATTTAATATGTATATATTTATAATGACTTTTTTAATAATATTTATTAATAAGCAAAATAAAAGATAAAAAAAAACTTATAATTAATCATATAAATGTATAATTATTATATCTTCTTACATATATTATTTTTTTAATTAAACTTTTATTTTATATTTACTTTTTATAGTAATATATGAATTATTATATATTAAAATAATTTCAAACTTAATAAAATAAAAATAATAATTATACTGACCCGACCCGACCCGCGACCCATGACGGGGCAACCCGGCTCGGCCCGTGAAGTGGACGGGGCGGGTCCGGGTCCTCTAGTACCCAGCCCGACCCGCCCCGTTTCCATTCCTAATTATTAGTGACTTTGGTGTATTCCTGCTTTCATTTTTTTTAAATCTTTTTAAACTTTCTAGAAGGTAACTTTAGTTTACGCATTCTAGAAAATAGGCTTTTCAGAACGGATTTTTTAAAATCCGTTCTAGAAAATCGAATTTTCAGATTGTCTTTTCTAAATACCATTCTCGAAAGTTACTTCCCAGATCGGTTTTTTGAAAACCGTTTTGGAATGTTAGACTTTCAAGAATGTCTTTCCTAAAACCGTTCTGGAAAGTATAACCTTCCAGAATGTTATATTATAAAATAACATTTGTTTCACCCAAAAATATGACAACGCCTGAGATCAACACTTCGCTTTACGTAAACCTGACCCGCGCACAATAAACATGTCAGAAAAGGACCACCAGAGATTTTCCAGTGGAGACCTCTCTGATGCTTAAGTCAGATAAGCGTATTGGATATTTCAGTGCGCAATGGAAAGAATACACAAGAATGTCATACCTCTCTCAGCCTTGGGCTGAGGTATTTATAGCTTTTTCTAGTGGGGACCCCTTCCGGGATCTCGGAAACAAAGGCCGCGAATCTCGGGCTGTTGCGCAACTAATCGTGACAAGTGGCCCCACTTGTCCCCTTAAGGGAGAACAAAGGACCTGATCTGCCCTAAGCCTTCCCTTCTTACAATTATCTCAGAGAGAATCTATACCAGACCAGGCTTATCCTGAGTTGGGGTAATTCCTTTATTATCTCAATATGTATCTCTGACCTTCTCTGGGAGAGCCAGTTCAGGTCTTCTCATGGATAGAGCTGACTGTCTTAGATCCTGGATCAAATCACAACCCTGGTTTCTTGCTAAAGTCCTGATATGTTCTTCCTGAAGACCAATTCCAGATCGGGAATCCGGGTCAGGTCAAGTTAACATGAAGGTGAGATTCCTCGCCTTAAGCCTCTCTTCCCTCTTAAGTCGCACCGGGGGGATATCTGTCACGTTGTTAAATGAGGTCAGGGGAATCTTTACCAGTTAGACGTGGAGAGACAGCTCGGGTCATCCCAACCAGGTCTTCCTTAAGGTCAGGTCTATTTAGGCCGAACCAACCAGTCTCCCCCCCCAAGCGGTTGGGATGAATCATGGGACCTAAAATTTCACGTTGGGCGATTGAAATTTCATGCCTTTTCGAATTCCAGATTTTCAGGCACGGATCTCGCTAAATCCGCTTTCCCCAATCAGGTCGTATCCTTTAAGGATGACCTCTGACGTCCTTTACCTATCTCTTGGCGATTAAGAATCCCAACATTCCTTTCCGAGTACTATACGGTTTGATGTGCATTGAATGCGTGTCATCTCATTCCCTTTTTTTAATATTATTTCAAAGGTTTATTGACTCGCACGTATTTGTCACGATTTTTGGTATATTTGGCTAGTGTTTTAGTTAGATTTGTTGTTAATTTTGGGAATAAGTTGGATTAATTGAGCATATTTTTGTATTTATGTATGTCCGACTTATTTAACCACATTTTATGTTTATTTTAGGTATTTTGAAGTCTTTCGGTGTTAAGGTGGACGAATGTGGGCCCGCGAGTGGAGTTTCAAAGAAATTGGGCCCTGATTTGGTATATTACAGCTGACACTGGGTCTGTCATCCACATTGGGTTACCCAGTGTCAAAATCCAGTATTAGAAATCTGGCAGAAAAATCCCTCCGATCGGACCGGGAGGCCATCCGATCGGACAAAAGCATTACAAACTCGGATTTTGTGAAGATTTTCAGTTACGGAAGGGCTATTTGATGGCTACAAAAGGCCAAGAACTCAGCCACATTCAGGGAGATGAAAATGTCACTAGGAGTCCATTCGGGAACCAATAATCTCTCATCCGGTTCGTGATAAGCCGGGTCGAGAAGACCATCTCGAACCTCTTGGGGATGACAACCCATGAGTGTTCTTGAATTATTTTTCATTCTATTTCCCCTTTTTTCCAATTAAAACCTTAGTTTTCAGATTTTAGATAGATGTTAGATTGGCTATCGTTAATCGTTGGAATTGGAGGTTCGTGACAAGCTTCCAGATTCCCAGCGTGGTTCATCTTATCTCCGGAATAGCTGGAGTTGGCAAGGATTTCATCATAGTGACAATCACTTTTCTCCAATTTAGTAATTTCTAAACTTAGTTCTCATTAGTTTGTTTTGATTTTCAGTAATGTTGTTTGGATATTGTAATGTTGTTTGGATATTGTGTTTAGATGATTTGTTTGAATCAATTATGTTTTGATTATTATAAATCATTTGGTGAAGAATTGCTTTGGTTAACTAGTTGATGTCTATTATCGTTTATTGGGATTGTGATATTGGATTTGTCAATGGTTGTTGAGTAGAAATCACGGGTCTAGTTCTTGGAAACGTTTAGAACCATCGCTTGGAGTCATCAGGCGTTTAATCTATATGTTGGGATTGACAACCCCAACTCGTAGACTAAGTGTTCGATGAAATGCCTAAGCGGTCGTGGAGACGAGTCCAAGGCCCTAGACCCCATTTATTAATCTTTTAAAAGTTGAAGTTCGTTATTAAATATTTTATTAACTTTAGTTAAGTTCTTGCATGGTGATCCTAAAACCCGAATATTTGCCTTTATAAATAGGCTTTATTTTTTAACATCTAGATGCTCTTATGAACTTA
>BMAC01000035.1:126738-152848 GCA_014905375.1 Phtheirospermum japonicum
GTTAGAAATAGCCTTAGTATAAAAGGATAAAGAATAATGGTATATGGTTGTTTGGGAAGAATGAGGAGCAAAATTATGCTCTATGCTTAAAATTTTAGATTGAGTGAGTTATTGATTGCGTTTGTTCGCAAGTTAGCCACACATCTTTATATATGACATACCTTACCAAAGAGCCTACATTACAACCCTAGAAAGTCCTAATCTGATTCTTGATTAAATGTGCACACATATGCGATGTATCGAGTCTTTGATTTTCACGAGTCGTTGAATGCATGTCTATGTTGATCCGAGCATATACACTTACCTTTTGAAAAACACGAGCGAATGAGTGCACCATTATATATATTTCCTTTTTTGAGGACGCATTCTTTTGATTTCAAGGTGAAAAGGTAACACGAGCTTAGCTTAAGAGTTTTCGACAAAAGTGTTTATATTTGCAAAACTATATTGTATGCACAACATGACTCTTTGATCTAGTTACTTTCATGCTTACGTGGTTTTGATTCTTTTCGTTTGTTCGAGGACGAACAAACCAATAAAGCATGGGGTGGTTGACTCGCACGTATTTGTCACGATTTTTGGTATATTTGGCTAGTGTTTAAGTTAGATTTGTTGTTAATTTTGGGTATAAGTTGGATTGATTGAGCATATTTTTGTATTTATGTATGTCCGACTTATTTTACCACATTTTATGTTTATTTTAGGTATTTTGAAGTCTTTCGGTGTTAAGGTGGACGGATGTGGGCCCGCGAGTGGAGTTTCAAAGAAATTGGGCCCTGATTTGGTATATTACAGCTAACACTGGGTCTGTCATCCACACTGGGTTACCCAGTGTGAAAACCCAGTGTTAGAAATCTGGCAGAAAGATCCCTACGATCGGACCGGGAGACCATCCGATCGGACAAAAGCGTTACAAAATCAGATTTTGTGTAGATTTTCAGTTACGTAAGGGCTGTTTGATAGCTACAAAAGGCCAAAAACTCAGCCGCATTCAAGGAGACGAAAACATCACTAGGAGTCCATTCGGGAACCAATAATCTCTCGTCTGGTTCATGATAAGCCGGGTCGAGAAGACCATCTCGAACCTCTTGGGGATGACAACCCATGAGTGTTCTTGAATTGTTTTTCATTCTATTTCCCTTTTTTCCAATTAAAACCTTAGTTTTCAGATTTTAGATAGATGTTAGATTGGCTATCATTAATCGTTGGAATTGGAGGTTCGTGACAAGCTTCCAGATTCCCAGCGTGGTTCATCTTATCTCCGGAATAGCTGGGTTGGCAAGGATTTCATCATAGTGACAATCACTTTTCTCCAATTTAGTAATTTCTAAACTTAGTTCTCATTAGATTGTTTTGATTTTCAGTAATGTTGTGTTTGGATTGGATATTGTGTTTAGATGATTTGTTTGAATCAATTATGTTTTGATTATTATAAATCATTTGGTGAAGAATTGCTTTGGTTAACTAGTTGATGTCTATTATCGTTTATTGGGATTGTGATATTGGATTTGTCAATGGTTGTTGAGTAGAAATCACGGGTCTAGTTCTTGGAAACGTTTAGAACCATCGCTTGGAGTCATCAGGCGTTTAATCTATATGTTGGGATTGACAACAGTGTTCGATGAAATGCCTAAGCGGTCGTGGAGACGAGTCCAAGGCCCTAGACCCCATTTATTAATCTTTTAAAAGTTGAAGTTCGTTATTAAATATTTTATTAACTTTAGTTAAGTTCTTGCATGGTGATTGACGCTCTCCTTGCGAGATTAGTTTAAATTGCTCATAGTATAAATCATCATTTAGTTATTAAAATTCTCAAAACCCTTTTGTCCGAGTGTTTAGATTAGCTTTTTATTATTTTCTCGTTCGTATAAACAAACACAAGAATAACTTCCGATTAGTCTTCCTCGAGAGATCGACTCGAGTTAACTTGCCAGTCTACAAGTGACCCCGTTCTCTTGCGGGCGAACTTAAACCCTTTCAGACATAGACGCGTATTTGTTAACCGGAATTTAATTTTGAAAGGAACACAAAAGTTCGGCTCATTTATCTCCTATTTTCCCGGTTCATTACTGACTTTTGGGTTTTCTTTACCAAAAAGCTCTCTCTCTCTAACTGCTTCATTTCTCGTCGTCTTCCTCTCCTTACAAGGTTTCCAGTCATCTTCAAAAATACGCCAGGTACTATTCTGATCTTTGCCCTTAAAATTATGGCTACTCCATCTTCCTCTTCTTCCTCCTTTGACCTAAGTTCCACTCCCAATTCGCCGCCGGCGGCCTCCTCTTCTCCCAACACCTCCGCCGATTGGGCTCCGACTATTCCTGGTCATCCTGACAACATAGTTTCCATTGTCAGTGACCAGATGATAGATGGATTGATGTCCAGATTCCATATCCCCGGAGAATTTTTGCTAATCTCTCCCGGCATGGGGGAAAGGGCCTATTCTCACCGTACCGGTCACTTGGCCTTCTTCATAGATCAATTCCAGGCGGGGCTACGGTTTCCCGTCCACCCTTTTATCTTAGATATTTCCGGTATGTACAAAGTTCCAGTGCACCAACTAGTTCCCAATTCTTTTAGGATAATTATAGGTTATAATTTGGCGATGAGGTTCGCCGAACTCACCCCTACCGCGGTGACGTTTTACTTATTATTCCAAGTCAAAAGCACTCCCTCTGGATATTTCTATTTATGCGCTCGTCCTGGCGTCCGCTCCTTAACCGGTGGCCCTTCTTCTCATAAGTCCTGGCGAAAGAAATTCTTTTTCGTGCACTGTTCTGGTGACTGGGGGTTTCCAGCCAAATCCTTTGATCAACTTCCTACCCAGGACTTTTTGTCTGTGGGGGACAGGTCTCCCCGGTTGAAGAAAATTATTAACACCCTAAACCAGAACGCCCTTAATCTTACCAAGATCCTTATCCCTTTTACCCAAGAGTTCTTCTATTCCCGAGAGGAAACAGGTCCCTTAACCCCTGAGATGGGTACATGTTAAGAAGGCATTTGTTTTGTTTTTACCTCTTGTACTTTATGTTTATATAATCTCTAACCCTGTAAATTTTATGCAGAAAACATGATGCGCAAGTTGCTTGAGTCTCAACAGGTCGCCCAAATCCCCAAGAAGAAATCCCAGGAAGATCAGCCTGGAGGGTTGTCCGAGACACGACCCGAACATTGTGAGGTTTCCCCTACACTTGATGTTGATCTGATGGTGCACTCTGATTCAAGGGAGGAACAAGAGCGCCTTTCTAGGAAGCGCGCCAGATCTGGAAAGGGACCAGCTCAACCCGAGGCCAAAGTAGTGAATCCAAATGCCACTTGGTTCTCTAGCACCTCCGTTCTCAATTGTACCGGGTCTGTAGCTATCCAGTTCATCCAAGGGCAATGCACTTCTTCGGATCGGCAGACCTTGGATAAATGGACTGATCCTGAACTGATCGAGTCGTTATGCCAAGATGAAGCCAGGGTAATCATCCCCCTCCTATCATCCTCCTCTTTACTTCCATGCTTGTTTTCCTTTGCTTTCGTAATTACTCATTGTGGTAAAGAAATTCTATCTCCTTTTAAATTAGGCCGCAACAAAGAGGTCTATCTTGGTGTCTCTCGCTCGGGGTGCCCTCATGAATGCCGACTTGGTAAAAGAGCACAGTTAACTTCAAGGAAAATATAAGAAGATGACAGCTCTGTGCAAGGAGAGGGGGGTTGAGCTGAAGAGGGTCCGATCTGAACTGAAGATGTCTAGGGAAGGAGAGGAGAGTGCTCGGGCGGAAGCACTGGCTGCCAAGGAAAAGGAGGAGAAGGCCAAAGCTGAAATGGCCAGTCAAATAGAGGTAGCTCTGGCCAAAGTCCGAGAAGAATGGAGGACCGAATTTTTGAATTCAGAGGATAGGCTTCAGCTCATCCGGGTCACCAGGGAGGCGACTAAGTGATCATTCCTTGAGTCCATGGAGATCTACCGACTATTGGTTCTAGAAGCCTTGGTGTACTACAACCTAGGTTTGGATGCTTATGAACAGCGGCTCAAGGAGAACCCCTCCACGCCCTATGACAGGACCAGGCCTATCCAAGGGAATCCCGAGCCCACCGGCTTCTCCTATTCAGCTGAGGGGGATCACCTTCATCAACTCGAGACTCATGAGTTCACCGAGCATGTTCTCCAGCTTCTCCGGTCTCCCGCTCCTGAGTCCTCTTCTCACCCAGACCAGAGCATTAATCTAGCATTGCCTGCTTCTACTCCCTCCCCGACCTTTGATGGTCTGGGTGAGTTACCTGGTGGGGTATCACCAAGTGATCTGTCAGAGGAGGATGCTGTAGAGAAATTTGCTAAAGATTTGGATGGCAGTGATGACAATGCGGCGAATTATACTAATCTGGGGGGCTTCTCTTATTTTCTTGCTCTTGTTTTGAATTTCATTTGTACTCTAAAACAATATTTTCTGTCGTTTTGTAATATATCTTTTAAGGTTTCCTGATTTTAAGAAAACCCTAGTACTATCTTGATGTGGAATGCACGTGCTTACCTCCTTTATATACATGCTCCCTTTTTTCTGCATTTTTTATCTTTTGTCATGGCCTCCTTGTCTTCACTTGAGATTGAAACCCTCAAGAAGAAAAATCTTTCCTTCTTCAATGAAAATTTTCGACTCTCGGATGAGAATGCCTAACTGCAAGAGAAAGTTTTGCAGGTGCACAAACTGTTGGATCAGAAAAGACAGAAGAAACGGTTTTATAAACGAGAATGGGCGGAGCTCCGTCTTCTCAATCGCCAACTCCAGGAGGAAAAGGCTGATCTTCTTAAATCAGTGCGTCGATTGACCACTGCCGCCGGCGAAGTGCACTCTGTTGTCGACCGCACGACCAGGTACCGTGAACGCCTCCACGCGGCCGAGCATGGACTTTGTCGTCTTAGGTGAATTCTGGCCACCAACTAGAAGATTACCTCCTTCTCTTTTGATGGCTTAGCGCCTGGTTGTCTATCTTTAATTTTCTGGTAGTTATGTAATCGCTTGTGTATCCACCGAAACTATGCAACTCAATGAAATTTTTCAGTATTTTTTGGATGATCTTTTTGCTGTAAACTCTTGTTCGTGATCCACTTGTACTTGGATAATCCAGCCGGGATGGCCTGCTAGGTTTCACTATTTAGCTGATAACCAGATTAAACAGGCTAGGGCATCCCTACTTAGCCCATCCTGGCTTCGCCTAATGGTCAGGTCAAGAAAATTGGGGCATCCGCTCTTAGACAATCCTGGCTTTGACTGACAATCAGGTCAGGAAAATTAGGGTATCCGCCCTTAGCCAACCCTGGCTTTGAATGACAATCAGGTCAGGAAAATTGGGACATCCGCCCTTAGCCAATCCTGGCTTTGAATGATAATTAGGTCAGGGATATTGGGGCATCCGCCCTTAGCCAATCCTGGCTTTGACTGACAATCAGGTCTGGAAAATTGGGGCATCCGCCCTTAGATAATCCTGGCTTTGACTAGCAATCAGGTCAGGAAAATTGGGGCATCCGCCCTTAGCCAATCCTGGCTTTGGCTGACAATTGGGTCAGGAAAATTGGAGCATCCGCCCTTAGCCAATCCCGGCTTTAGAGAGATCAATTAGTTGACAAATAAGAATGAACCTACATTATCATTATATAAATAAGTTTTGCAAAATCACATTACACATAGAATTTACGTAAACTCAATAAATTACATGCTCGGGGTATCTCGGCCCCATCCATTTCCTCCAGCTTGTAAGCACCACCGACCAAGACCTTTGTGGCCCGAAACAGCCCTTGCCAAGTGGCATCCAGCTTTCCCTTGGTTTTTCCCAGATCAGCCCTACGTAAGACCAGGTCTCCTACCTAGAAATATCTTCTCCTAACCGTTTTATTATATGCTGCCCGAATTCGCCCTTGTATATGCTCCATCCTGCCTGTGACCCGATCTCTTTTTTCTTCATTTAAGTCCAGCGCGTCTTATACTAGTGCACTGTTTAGGCTTTCATCAAAATTTTGGATCCGGTGGGTTTCAAGGCTGATTTCTACAGGAATAACGGCATCCATGCCGTATACTAGGCCGAAGGGGGTTTCGCCCGTGCTTTCTTTAGGGTTAGTACTATAAGCCCAGAGGATCGAAATTAACTCCTCCACCCATTTAACTCCTGACCTCTCTAAACGCGTTTTAATTCCTTGGACGAGAATGCGGTTGGTCACTTCGACCTGACCATTAGCTTGCGGGTGGTAAACAGATGTAAAGTGTTGGTCAATTTTCATTTTAGTGCACCAAGCTCTGATCTTAGCTCCCATGAACTGGGTACCATTGTCCGAGACCATGACCCTTGGAACGCCGAACCGGAACACTTTGTTTTTCCAAATGAAGCCTATCACTGCCTGCTCAGTAGTTTTTGCCAGAGCCTCTGCTTCTACCCACTTGCTGAAGTAGTCGATGGCCACAATCAAAAATCTCTTCTGGGCTGGGACCGTTGGGAATAGTCCGACCAGGTCTATCCCCCATTTCGCAAAGGGGCAAAGAGAGTTCATCGTCATGAGCTGTTCTGCTGGTTGGTGAGTCAAAGTGGACATCTTTTGGCATTTCTCACATCGTTTGACAAAGTTCTCAGCCTCTTTCCGCAGCGATGGCTAGAAATAGCCAGGTCTCATTATCTTACTGGCCAGGGCCCTCGCTCCCATATGATTGCCGCAACAACCCTCGTGTATTTCTCTTAGAAGGTGGGCACCCTCCCACTGTCTTACGCATCGCAAGAGAGGCTGCCCGTATCCCCTTCTGAACAACTCTCCCTTTATGGTGCAAAATCTGGCTGATGTGATTCGTAGCTTATTTACCTCTCCTTTATTACTTGGCAACTCTCCTTTTTCCACCTCTGCTTTAATAATGGCTTCCTTCTCGGGCCCAAAGTTGCGCTTTCTTTGTTTTACTGGCTTTATTGTCGGGCTGATTTTGAGGTGGTGTTTAGCCACCGCTGGGTCTATCTCGACGAGGTCTTGGGGAGACCAGGCAAAGATGTCCTCACTACTTCGTAATAGGGACACCAAATCTACCAATACTTAAGGGCTGAGGGTTGTCCCAGCGCGAAGGACTCGACTATCGTCCCCCAGAACTACCTCCACAGTCATCGAATTCTCCTCTCTCTGAGTCAGCTGAGGCCTGGCTTCTTCAATTTGGGCTCTCTTGGCCTGTCTCTCTTCCCCATTCCGTCGAATGATTTCTACATACGTCTGGCGCGATGCATGCTGGTCTCCTCTAACCTCTCCCACTCCATCCTGAGCTGGGAATTTCAATTTCATGTGGTAGACCGAGATTACTGCCTGGAATTTGCTTAAGGATGGTCTTCCTAACATAACATTATAAGAGGAAGCTGCATCCACCACCAAGAATCGGACCGTCCGGGCCTGTCTGAACGGCTCTTCCCCTAACTTTACCCAGAGGTTTATTGCACCTAGGGGTTTCAATGCTCCACCTGCAAATCCCACCAGCGAGGTCGTGACTTCTTTCAACTCGACATCCAAGTTCATCTTTCTGAAGCAGTCATAAAACATGATGTCCGCTGAACTTCCCATGTCCAAGAAGATTCGCCGGACATTGTAGTTAGCGATGGTAGCTGTTATGACTAGGGCATCCATATGGGGGGCCAGAATCCCATTTTCATCTTCCGAACCAAAATAAATATTCAGGCTTGGGGTCACCTGGCCGACCTCTCGCGATTTCCTAACCAAGTCCTTTGCAGCTTGGACATAGCTGTTTTGGGTTCGCCTGGAGTGTTCATCCCACTCACCCCCTGTGATCATTAGGATTTCTCCTCGTATGACCTGGGCTTGATCACTCCGCCTCCCATTGTCTCTTCCATTATTTTGTCCCTGTCTGTTTCCTTGAGGCTGATCGCGTCTGCGTGAGTCAGACCTGGGCTCCTCTTTTCTCATACGCACATACTCTTTTAGATGCCCAGCCTGCACCATTCTTTCTAACTCATCCTTCAGATGAGTGCACTGATTTGCGTCATGACCGTACTCGTTATGGTACCTGCAAATCGGTCAGATCTTTATTTTCGTAGTTTCTGAGAGTAAGTTTTAGGCCTTTTGAGATCAGGGTTCCTTTCTATTGCTTGCAAAATCTCTCCCTGAGGTGTCGCAAGAGGTGTGTACCTGTCAAAACGAGGTCATCCCCTTTCCAGGTCTGGTCTTGGTTTTTTCAATGGCGCTCTTTCCTCCCTATTAGGTCTGTCTCTCTTCTTCTCTCCCTCTTCCTTAATCCTTAAGGCCTCCTCCAAGTGAATATACTTTTCTACCCGCTCCAAGAGTTCTCCAAATTTCAGCACTGGTTTCATGACCAGCAACTGGAAAAATTCTCCTCTCCTGAGCCCTTGTGCTAACGCATTGACCAGGAGCTCTTCTGATGCTGACGGTACCTCTAGCTTCGCATTTGTGAATCGGTTGATGTATTCACCTAGGCTTAAGTTTTCTTTTTGCCTGAGGCTGAATAGTTCCAACGACATCTTCTGGTATTTCATGCAGCTGGTAAACTGGTGCAGGAATGCCGAGCTGAACTCATCAAAATTGCTGATAGAGTGCGGCGGCAACTGGCTGAACCAAAGCTGAGCTGATTTTGTAAAAGTCATTGGAAGACTCAGCACATGAATGCATCGGAGAACTTGGGCAAAGTTGACGCGATCTCAAATCGGCTCAGGTGATCCCACGGGTCTGTTGTCCCATTATATTCGAAGCCCATAGTTCTCTAAGAGGCCATCACGTCATCACGCATAACTACATCCGTAAACGGCGTACCCCTCCATGTCAGCACCGCACCTGTGCTCGCCATCTTCCTTTTGAACTCCCTGACCTCTTTCTGCAGATTTTGCATTTGTTTAGTGAGGTCCGGGTTGGTTTGGCTCAAAGTTTCACTTGCAGAAGCGGAAAAACTCTCTTCCTCATCATGGAGAGGAGTCCGGACCGTGCATTAGGCGTGCAGTGGCTCTGTCTCTGGTGGAGGGACTGTCTGGGACGGGTGCTTTGGATGGGGGCATCGAGAATTCTACGAACTTCCTCTCGACAGCCACCTCCACAGCCTTACCGATGAGATCGGACAATTGCGTGAGAAAGGCATCATTCATCAGTCCACCGTCAGCTTGTGTAGATCCACCAGGGGGTTGAGTGGCACTTGTCCCGGCTGTTGCTGATGGCCTTGTCTATGCTGGCTCTGTTGCCAATGGTCCTGTGGGTTTTGGCATACCCTACGGTGCGACAGAGCTAGGGGTACCACCCAACTCTGCCACCAGATTTTGCCGGAGCCCCGCCGAATCCATGTGTTATTCTCACGTCTTATCTTTGAACGATCTTCCCACAGTCAAAGCCAATTGTTTCACCCAAAAATATGACTACGCCTGAGATCAACACTTTGCCTTACGTAAACCTGACTTGCGCTCAATAAACACGTCAGAAAAGGACCACCGGAGGTTTTCCGGTGGAGACCTCTCCGATGCTTAAGTCAGATAAGCGTATTAGATATTTCAGTGTGCAAGGAAAAGAATACACAAGAATGTCATACCTCTCTAAGATTTGGGGCTGAGGTATTTATAGATTTCCCTAGTGGGGATCCCTTCCGGGATCTCAGAAATAAAGGCCGTGAATCTCGGGCTGTTACGCAACCAATCGTGACAAGTGGTCCCACTTGTCCCCTTAAGGGAGAACAGAGGGCCTGATCTGCCCTAAGCCTGCCCTTCTTACAATTATTTAGAGAGAATCTATACCAGACCAGGCTTATCCTGGGCTGGGGTAATTCCTTTCTTATCTCAATATACATCTCTGACTTTCTCTGGGAGAGCCAGTTCAGGTCTTCTCAAGGACAAAGATGGCCGGCTTAGATCCTGGATCAAATCACAGCCCTGGTTTCTTGCTAAAGTCCTGATCTGTTTTTCCTGAAGACCAATTCCAGATCGGGAATCCGGGTCAGGTCAGGTTAACATGAAGGTGATATTCCTCGCCTTAAGCCTCTATTCCCTCCCGAGTCGCACCGGGGGGATATCTGTCACGTTGTTAAATGAGGTCAGGGGAGGCTTTACCAGATCTGGCTATTATTATCTTTTTATTCGTGGAGAGAAAGCTCGGGTCATCCCAACTAGGTGTTCCTTAAGGTCAGGTCTATTTAGGCCGGACCACCGTTCTTGAAAGTATTACTTTCTAGAATATCTTTTTGAAAATACCGTTTTGGAAAGTGTCACATACCAGAACAGTATTTTCGAAAAGACGTTCTGGAAAGTGGCGGATCAACATGGGATGGTACCGTTCTAGAACAGAAAAATTATTTTCTAGAACGCCTTTTTCTTACCCTTCTAGAAAGTCTGCCAATCCAGTAGGGTAAAAAAAGGTGTTCTGGAAAGTACAGACTTTCTAGAACTATGTCACTACAGAAGGCACAGAAAGGCGTTCTGGATAGGCAGAATTACTCTTCTGGATATGAAGTTTCTGCACTAGTGTAGCTTATATATTTGGATATGGCCGGAATAAGGGTGTATATGTGCCTCGAGGTCATTTCAAGTTCAATCATGTACGAGCAAAATCAAGCCACCTCAATGCAATTTCCATAAGAAAGCAATCAAAACCGATAATTTACACAAGACTACTCACTAGGTTGCACTGGGTTTTGGAAATCACAACCAAAAGAGCTTTTAGAGCTTTGCAATCTTTTCATGAGAAAATGTTGATTATATATATATATATATATATATATATATATAAGCGGGTTTTGGACGAAGCACAAAGATTCAAATCCTTATACAAGAGGGCATAAACATGTAAAAACCCGACAAGTAAACTATTCGAATCTTCAAGCATATGGTGATTAGTAATTAGTAAAGACTCCTTACACAAGAGGACACAAAAGATACAAAAACGACTCAACCATATAAAAGCTCAACTAGTAAGCGTCACTTCGCCAAGGCTCGAGTTAAGAAAGACAAACCATGCTTTGTGACACCCGGGCCCTAACCACCTACCCACCCCACACTTAAACCATGCAATGCCCTCATTGCATTTTAATGAAAAACAAGTAAAAGGAGGGTGAAATAGAAGCTTCCTAAACCGAGCGAGTTTGGGTCGAGCTCGGTGGGGTCCACTTAAGCATCTAAGCAATCCAAGCGATAATTGAGCATGGCTTGTTTCTCCTGGCTCCATGGAAGCTATTAGCTTATCAATTAGGTTAAGGTTGGAGTCGGAAAGCAAAACATTAAAAGGAAAAATAACACAAATAAAAAAACACAAGAAAACACGCACATGAACCAAAACAAAACAATGTTTAAAAGGAACCAAAAGACAACCAAAATTATTTTTAATTATTCAATTTTTCGAATGTTTTTAGATTCTTGTAATAAGAAAGAAAGAAAGAAATGTAAAAATAAAAGAAATAAATGAAAATAACATGGGTTGCCTCCTAAAAAGCGCTTATGTTACGTCACTAGCTTGACGAACTCCCTTTTTGCTCAAGGTGGAAAGAGGACGGGAGGATCCACCAAAATAATATCCTCCTTTTCAGGTGGAATTGTGGTTTTAAAGTGACCCGACACCTCATCTAAGACCCAATAGAAATATTGGCCGGCTAGTGTTCCAATCGGGCAAGTAGGAGTCGTATTGGGTAGATCTTCGGGTGGAATTGTTGTTTTGAAGTGACCCGTTGACTTATCTAAAAAATAAAAGGAATAATGGCCGACTAGCTTGTCCATCATGTGGTTGATAAACGGGGGAGGAAAATGATCTTTCTTGGTAGCCGCATTTAACTTCTTAAAATCGTTCAACATCCTCCATCCCATTTTAGCCCTCGTGGCCATCAACTTTCCTTTTTCGTCCTCGATCAATTTCTCATCTTCCACTATCTCCTTAAAATTTGGATTCAAACGCCTTTGGGATTCTCGAGGTGGTTTGGCATCATCCTCCAAGACGAGTGTGTGCAAGTAAGTCCAAGGGCTAATTCATTTAATAACTCTGGGTTTCCAACCAATCGCAAAGATGATAATCGTCTTGCTCTCCTCTTCCTCAAAATAGACACGCTTGAGGGGATATGAAGGAGGCTTAAGCTCGGGCTTGTGCCTCCTCTCGGCCTCGTTGGGGACTAACTCGAACAAATCACTGATCCCCTCAAGATACTCTTCAAGCTTTCTAATCATATAATAAAAAAACTCCACCTCCCCCGTCAAGAATTTGTCGGTGCCCTCAATGACACAATCATAATCTTCTTCACTCAAGTTGTTAGAACATTGAAACACAATGGGCTCATCGGTATGAACAAGGGGTTCATCATCCTCACAACAATCCTCAACATAGACTTCCCGGACAACCTCCTCCTCAATGCTCCTTTCCTCCATATAAACTTGTTCGACCAAATTCTTGATCAATTCCATATGTACCAATTCTTCGTAAGATTTTTTTGAAGTAAAAGGTAAAGGGTCAAGAGGAGTAAGAGCACTCGAAAATGAAACCACGTCCTCTTCCAATGACGAGACACCCGTATTATCAACTACCCACACTTATCAAGGATCGTGAGCGGAGGAGTATGCGAAGGTGTACTTGGCAATGTTTGCGTAATGACCAAGAGGTCCGGATCGGGAGACGGGGTAGGAGCAACCACTGGGATCATCGTACGAAACGGGCCCACATGAGGAGTAACAAGAGAACTATGAGTCGGTGGTGGAGAAAAATATGGTATAGCACAACCGGATCCCACCGGATATCCATGGCCTCCATATACTTCTTCCGAATGAGACATCGGCATATTGAACGAGAGATTTGAAGGAAAAGACGTGGTATCGTGACCAAATAATTCACACGATGCACACGAGGGACCGGGCTCAGGCTAGACAACTTAGCGAGTTGAGCCTTCAAAGCCGCTAATCTCTTCTTCAACTCAAGCTCCCGAGAAGAAGAAACATCACTCACTTCATTAACATTAGAATATATCGCTCGAGGAGATGTTCGGTCAGTAGGGAGGGATACGCGAGGTGGACTATACGTCCCTAAATTTTTTTTTCACATCCTCCATAGTGCGGATGGGGGGGCCACTTGCGACAATGGAGCCAAAAAACTTATATGGACCGGGCTTTGGGGCACTATTAGTGGCACCAATCGGGGGATGATTGAGATTGTAAGTCTTCTCCAAAAATGGTTTGTTAACATCTTCCATAATGCGGATAGGGGGTCCACTTGCGATATTGGGGCCAAACAACTCATATGGATCGGGCTTTATGGCACTAATCGAGGCATGATTGAAATTCGAAGTAGGAGAACCTCCATATAGGCTGGGATTCGGAATTTGGCCACCCTCATACCCATTCGGACTCAAAAAGCCACTAGTAGACATGCTCGAGCAATGATTGGGAATGCCATAACCATCATATGGACCGAATGTCGGATTGTGCATATTCAAAAAGTGATTGGGAGCACCATATCCTCCATACGAACCATTCGTACCCGTGTAGCCACTATACCCAACTTGGTTTGCACCATGCCCTCCCATGTCGCCAAATCCATTATACATCATTCCATTCCCAACATGGTTTACACCATGCCCTCCCATGTTGGGAATGTAACCTCCATTGCAATAGCGACCTTGCATACTTAAAGAAGACGTCAAATATGAAAAAAGCTAAAAATTCAAAGAAACTAAAAGTAATTCAAAAACATTAACCAAGCCGAGTCGCAACGGCGCCATTTTGTTGTTGTAGTTTTTATTGGTGTTGAAATAAAAGTGGGTTCATGGCTTGGTATTATCGGAATTCTATTGATTATAGTGATCGATGTGTTTTTAGCTTGAGAAAATAGAGGACAAACAAAAATACACAAAATTAAAGCAATTAGAAGGAGTAAATGAAAGTAATTCAAGTATTTTGTATGCCTCAAGCGTGTGCCTTATGGAAATTGCAAGCAATAATGAAAATAAGCAATAGAAAGCAAAGTTTCACCAAGTACAAGCATGAAAGCCTAAGGTACAACCATGCATTAATGTGCATAAAAACTTAAATAATGAAAACTAGCAAGAATTGAAATCACCAATGGAAAGAGAAATA
Source organism: Phtheirospermum japonicum (assembly GCA_014905375.1). Taxonomy (NCBI): domain Eukaryota; kingdom Viridiplantae; phylum Streptophyta; class Magnoliopsida; order Lamiales; family Orobanchaceae; genus Phtheirospermum; species Phtheirospermum japonicum. Next base: position 140,788 of record BMAC01000035.1, read on the forward strand.
AAAGTTGACGTGAAATTTGAAAACTTTTTGAAAAATAAAAAGAAACAAAGAGTAGATCTAGGATTTATTGAAAAACTATGCATGGAAATAAAAACCAAAATATAGCACATGAAATACTCAAAATAAAAACGATTCGAGACTCGATCTATGATCTAGATGTGTCACTCACCTAAATTCCATAGCCAATTCACAAGATCTAACAACAATTGTAATAACTAAGACAAAATGCATAAATTGAAGAACAAGCATAAGCATATGAAATACTCAAAATAAAAATGATCAAGGATTCGATCTATGATCTAAATGTGTCACTCACCTAGATTCCATAGCCAATTCACAAGATCTAACAACTAAACTAAGAGCTAAGGCAAAATTCTTAAAATGAAGAAAAGCATGAAATTGAAGAACATGGAAGAAAATAAAGAAAGACTTACTTGAATTAAAAAGAGAATCCAAAAGCTTGAATGAAATTACAATCAAAATAAAAATTCAAGGGAGTACTTGAATTCTTCTTAGGCTTACAAACCCAAGGAAAAGCTTGAAATTAAAACTAAGATCTAGAGAGAGAAATTAATCTCAATTCCATGCATGGGATGGGAGGAGTTTTTTTTACAAAATGGGAGTAGTCTCATATTTATACTAGGTTTAATTGGGTTTAAATGGGCCAAATTAGACAAAAAAGGCTTGTATTTACCGGGTTTTACCCACATAATGGCCTTGCTAGCCACTTGGCTAGCCTTTTGGCTCGATTTGGCTCAGGGTGGCTCGAGGTGGCTCGGTCATAGCCGAGCCCGGGCGAGCATGGGCGCTGGGCGGCTGGGACCTGGGCTTTGGGCAGCTGGCGAGTGCTTGGCGTCGGTCTTGTCGAGTGCTTGGCGTCGACCTTGGCAAGCGCCAGCGCTTGGCGTCAAACGTGGCGAGGAGTGGCGAGCCATGGCGAGCATTAATTCCAAAAAGTTTGGCATTTTGGAGCTTATTCTTGGCACAACTTTTAACACGACTTGGCTTGAACTTTGGCCCTCAATGCCTTGGCCTATAAAATAGGAATTTTGAACATAAAAACCCAAGAATTTCACCAAATCTCAAATTAATTAAACCCATTTAACCAAATTAAATATAAAATCAAAAAGAAACACGAAAAACAATAAAACAAAACAACCTAAAAAACTAACTAATTGACTCAAAAATAATATAAAATCCTAATTAAAAACACGGGAAAAATACCACAATTACATGGAAAATAGTTAGGCCAAGACCTATATAGGTTTGGAGAGTTTTGAATTACAGAGAAAATGGATTAGCCCATATATATATATATATATATATTTGTGTTTGGAGGTTTTCAATAAAATCAAGTTCTTAACAATTTTAGTTTGTGAACCGAAAACTTTAACAGCTTGTCAGGAAAGGCTTCGTACTTAGATCCTTTTTTAAAATTACTTTATTTGTGTTTTTTTGAACATTCTGAAAATTTAGATAATATTCAATGTGATACCTATTTTCTATGTGATAGTGTTTATATCCTCCATGATTTTAACAGRTTTGATAAGGTTTTAAAAATAATTTCATCAAATGCTTTGAGTGTTTTCGGATAATCCAGAATTTTAACARATTTGTGAAGGTTCTATTTAATATTAATCTGTTAAATACTAATTCCTTTTAGAAGTATAATAAAGAGTCCTCATGAATCAAATAAACATAATTTGTTCTTGTATGTCGAATCTCTAACAACTAATTGATGGGTTCAGTTTTAAAAATTGGATTATTATTTATAATATTATAATTCTACAAAATAAAAAACATTAAACAAAGACATTACATGGAATATAGTCCTCTATATAAGAATCTGAAAGATAATTTATAAGTTGCTTRCAATTYAGTTTGTTTCATTGTAWRWGAGTAAGATCCMTACTTGTTCTTAAAAAGTACCAATCTCAAGTTCAAAACCCCTTGTGTAAAGTTTACAAAATTTAATGTGAGTTGRTTATAATCACCACTTTTTAAGATATTGATGCTACATCATTAATATAAACTGATATTCAATTAATCATGCCAGATATTTAATCAGAAAAYAAATAGCAGAATATTTGGTATTATATATCTWACATTTCTTTTCTACTATATCTCAGGTTTGAGGAAAAGAAAAACACTTAAGATCAAATATCCAGAAGAAGACAAAAAAAAAAATGAAAAGAAAAGTCAAACGCTTTTATTTGCTTAGTATCAGGTTTAAGAAAATRAAATTTGAACATCAAAAGACATAATAAAAATGTAAGTGTAGCATTCTCAATTAATAACCATATATATTATACTGCTCCTAAATGATAAATCATGATGATTGTGACTTAGGTATGAGAAATAAAAATCCAAATTATTGTCGAATCAATCATTTTCTATTTATATTCAAAGAATTTAACATTAAACTAATTATATTAACCTTGACATTCTTAATATGCCTACTTTATATATGCAGGTTGGGCAAAAAGGAATGGCAAACACTTGTGTTAGATCAGATTAACGGGTCATGACCCGTTAGGCTATCTGACCCGATACTATAATGTATTAATTTTTGTATTGTGATGTATTGATTTTTGTACTGTAAAGTATTAGTTTTTTATAAATCTCTAACCCGTGCTATGATATATTGGTTTTTGTACTGTAATTTTTTTGTACTATGATGTATTGGTTTTTTATTATAATGTATTGATTTTTGCACTATAATGTATTGATATGAAATCTTGGCCTAACGGATGATCTGTTAGTCCGGCTTAACAAGAGTGTTGCCCAAAAGGAATACATGAGGACATCAAGAGTTTAATAATTATTCAGGTAAGTCATCTAACTAATCACTTGTAACTATGTTTTATATATGTGTGTATAATCTCGATTCATCAAATCATTAAGATTAAAATTAACTTTCAGAGATACCTTTATTAACTGCTGAAATCCATAACTTATTTTCTACAAAAAGTAGTCATTTTCCTTGTCCTCGTGTATATTTAATCAAAGAGAGGCATGTTTGTTTTTTGATAGCAAGTTCGATGATGATCTTTGCAGAATAAGTGTTTCGACCCAAAATGTGACCAGCGTCAAGAACAACGCCTGGAACCTTGAACACCCTTTAGTACTGTACACAAAAACACGTTAGAAAGGACCACAGATGGTTTTCCGGTGGAAACCTCTCCGATGCTTAAGTCAGTAAAGCGTATGAGGTTTGATTTTTTACTTTTTTGTACGCATTTTTTATTACCTTTTTGTGTCGCATTCGCGTGTGTTTTGCTTGCATTTACGGGTTTTAGGAGTCGTTTYGGCCTATTTGTTAGTTTTAGGTTTTTATTGCCTTTGTGCGGCTTTTAGTCATTTTTTTGTACATTTTTACCCTTTTTTCGTATTTTTGGCCGTAGGATGACCAAGCGGTCCCGCGCACGCTCGGAGTATCCTACTCGACTCGGATTGGAACGGGCAAAGCAAGAGAGCACAGCGCGAACGAGGAGCGACAACCGGCAGACGTTTAGAGTGAAATGAGAAAATCGAGCCGGAGCAGCCGAGCCAGTCGATCGACTGGCTTGCAGTCGATTGACTGAATCAGCCAGGATCGACTGGACCTTCGACTGGATTCCAGTGAGGTTGGCCGATTTTGAAAGCAGTCGATTGACTGGACCTTAGTCGATCGAGTGAGACGCAGTCCAGAATCGTAATTTTATCCCGTTTTGACAATTTTGCCCCTGCATTTTTGTATAAATAAGCCCAGCTCTCCTACCTTATGCATCCCCCTTCCTTGTTGGAATTTGGGGCTTGCTCCATTTCCTCCAAGCTTTTACCTTCCTTGCAATGATAAATCATAGTTTAGTATAGTTAGCTTAGTGGTTAATCTAGTTTAGCTTAGCTAGTTAGTGGTTAGGTAGTTCTTATTAAGCAAGTGTTGGAGTGAGTGACACCTCCTTCATTTGTGGAGCTTGTAGTTTGAAGATTTGGAGCTTTGATTTGAATGCAATTGGTAATTTCCTTTCCTTTAATTTCCCTTGTGTTGTTATTGATGATTGTTGTTATTGTTGTTGTGTTGGTTGTTAGATTTAGTTAGTGTTGTTGTTCTTGCTTGTTCTTTAATTCCTAATTTCTAGATTTTAGTTTGTTCTTGTTGTTTGCAAATCTCCATTGATGCTCTTTCAAGCTTTTTACTCTTTTTAGTTAGACATGCTCTTAGTCTTTTAAAAGATGTATGAAGTTTTCCTCTTTGATAATTTTGACTTTTTTTGCATTTAATGCTCTTTGACCAATTTCAATTTGAAATGCTTGATTTTCCCTCCATGAGTTATCTTTTAATTGTGAGCTTAATTTGATGCAATTTGTTTAGGAGATACGGGTTTAGGGTTTGGGTTCGTTTAGAACCATTGATCGGTGCTAGTCGAGAATTGGGATTGACGACCTCAATACTTGATCGACATTTGGGATTGACAACCCCGAATTGTGGATCAAGTGCTCGGCGAGAATCGATTAATCGTGGAGACGAACCGAACACCCTAAACCCTCATTTTCATTATTTTAATTAAAGTCTCCTTTTAAATTCAAAGCTTTAGCATAAAACTCAAACCCAATCAATGACTAAATGCTTTCTTAGGAGTAGATTAGTGTAATTTAGTTTAACAAGAGAATAACTAGAACCACCAACCGCCGATTATATCTATCCTCGAGAGACACGACTCGGGAAAGCTTACCGCTCTACAATCAACTCCGTACTATTGCGGAGAAGATTTCTTAGAGTGCTAAGAATTCTTCGATCAAGGTTTCTCTTAGAAAGTAAAGAAGGAATGCACAAAGAATGACATACCTCTCTTTGCCTTGGGGCTGAGATATTTATAGCTTTCCCCAGGTGGAGGACCCCTTCCGGGATCTCGGAAACAAAGGCCGCGTACCATGGGCCGTTAAGCAACAACTATTGACAAGTGGTCCCACTTGTTTCCTTGGTGGAGATCAGAGAGTCAGATCTGTCTTGATCCTGTTCCCCTTCTATCGACGGTTCTGATGCCAACCCCGTGTTGACAATATCCTCCAGGGGTTATTTTCGGGGAAATCTCTACCAGGACAGGAAAATTCTCAAGCCCTGGCCAGCTCTATCTCTTCAGAGGGCCCGACCAGTCCTTTCTTTGAGACCGAGCTGACCTTACCTCCTCTCGGTTATCCCAGGTCAGGTTTACAGTTCTGACCAGTCTTCTAACAACTCCCAAGGGTTTTCTTTAGGAATAGTTTGACTTGATCTTTCTCAAGGAGGAGATCAGGTCTTGCCTTGAGAGGAAGATCTAACCGGAATCATTAGTCACTCTGGTCTAACCGTGCTTATCTAGCAATTTGTCAAATCAGGTCTACCCACACCAAGTCTGACACACTCTTGGCCCATCAACTCCTCCCCCCAGATTAGTGAGGGTAGAGCTGTAAAGGCTTTATGGCTCTCTCAGTATAGGATGGTGCCACTTCCTTTAGTGCTTCTCGTACTAATGCGAATCCCAAGAAATCCGCCTATCAACCAGGCCTAATTATTGGCATTAGTGGTGTTGGCCCACACTCCCAAACGGTCTCTATTCCCACACGTCTTCTCAAATACTGACAGGTTAGTGGCACATGGCCTACCCTAGGACGATTGGCTCTCCAGCTCATTAACTAGGGTACTGTCCACATTAAATGCGGAGATCCCATCAAATCCCGCCTTTCTCGATTCCAATTTTTCAGATTTATCCTTTTGCCTTTTTGTCCCTCCACGTCTCTCTTTTCCTTCACTTTTCAAATTCTATTTTCACAACTTCTCGAATTCTCCCTTTTTCCTCTCTAGCATTCCGGTGAGTTTCTCCATTTCGAATTTTCCTCATCCAACTTTTCCAATTATTCCATAAACCAGGTACTTTCTTTACCCCCCTTCACAATCTTTAATTATGTCCAATTCCTCTTCTCAATCTGGTTCTATCGGGGAGGACTCGTCGGCGACGTCGGCGAACTCCACATCTTCGTTACACATATCTTCATCAGAATCGCTTCCAGCGGCTCTTCTGGAGAGACCTCCCGTGGTTCTTCAGGAGAGACCTCCACTGGCTCCCCCAAATCTCCCTCTTGACAACATAGCCTCCGTAGTTAGCAACCAAACCCTCAGAAATATACGCGGCACTTTTAACATTTCCGACGATTTTACGTTTACTAGTCCGGTGCCGGATGAGAGGGATTCGTCGCCTCCCCCTCATCATTTAACCTTCTACGTGGACCAGTTCCATGCCGGCCTGAGTCTCCCTGTTCATCCCTTCATCCTGGCCGTTTCCCAGATGTACCTGATTCCGGTGCACCAATTTTTACCCAATGCCTTCATGGTGATGGTGGGTTTTCATTTAGCGGCCCAATATTCTGGGATAACTCCGACAACCCAACTCTTTTACTCCATATTCTTAGCCAGAAGCGCCTCTGGCTTTTTCTACCTTTCCGTCAGGCCAGATGTCCATTTTCTGACAGGTCTTCCCACTTCTCACAAGGCCTGGCGGAAAAAGATTTTTTATGTTCAGTGCTCCGGAGATCGGGGCTTCTCTACTGCCCCCATCAACATGTTACCCCCACAAGCACCATTAACTCGTGGTGAGAGACCACCACACATAGCCAAGAAAATCAACATCCTTAATGCGTTACCTCTGGACATATCCTCAGTCCTTAAACCTGACCTTTTATCCTTCTTTATCTCTCAAAAACAGAGCGGACCTCTGCCCCCTCACATCGGTATAATCCAGCACTGTCAGTTCACCTCTTTTCGTCAGTTGTCGATATTTATCGTTTATAACTCCATGCATTTTTTCTTATTTCAGTAAATATGTTGCAAGCACGTCTGGCTGCCAAAGCGAAGAAAGCTACGGGAGGGGGTCAGAAAAGCCCCTTGGGAGAATCCTCTCGAGCTTCTCCTACCTAGGCGGAGGTTACATTAGTAGCACCTCCGCAAAACCAGCCCCCAGAGCAAAACCAGGCAGCTCCCTCCAATGTCATTACTCCTGGGACAGTGAGGAGGAATTCGGAGCTGGCAAGGAGAGCTGCGCCCGAGCCGGCAGCTCCAATTCAGACAATCCTGTCCTCAGAAAGTCCTGAGGAGGAACAACGTTGCAGCGAAGGAAGAAGAGGCGAGCCGAGCCTGAGGTCATCCCTAAGGCAGTCCCCCAGGTTCCTCCATACCCCAATCAGGCCCTTTTCAACAGGTCGGTCATGAACTGTCCTGGAGAAGTGGCCAAGCAGTTCATGATGGGACTAGCTCCCACAGCCGACCATCAAACCATTGACAAGATGTCCGACCCAGATCTGGTGGAGTCTTACTGCAAGGCGGAGGCACAGGTGAGGCATCCATCACTCATCGTATCTTTTCGAAATTTCTCACTCATATTATTATTATTATTTCTTTAGGCGGTGGTATTCAGGGATTCTTTGCTAGCAAGGGCGCGCGGCTTTCTGCTACAAGCAGATCTAAAGAGGGAAGTCGAAGTCCTGAAGAAGCAGAAACAGGACTTATTGGCTAAGAATCACGGCCTCGACGGGAATATGGAGCTGCTTAAGGCAGAGCTAGCGGGGACCAAATCTACACTGCGTGAGTCGCAAGAATCTAAGGGCAGGCAGCGGGCCCAGGCCATCCTCCTGGAGGAAGAGGTTAAAGAGCTCAAGGACAAGGCCAAGAAAGCCAGAGCTGAGGGCGAGGCCGATGGAGAAGTCAAGGGCCGCACTGAAGGACAGGCAGAGGGGAGGCTGGAGTTTCTTAACTCCGAGGAAGGGTTGCGCTTGATCGAGCTAACTCGAGAGACCACACGTCGAGCCTTCCTGGGGTCAGTGGAGCTGTACGATCTCCTAGTCCCTGAGGTCGAGGTCTTCTTTGGTCTAGGAGTGGATGCTCATGCCAAGTTAGTAGCTGAAAACCCCACTTTGCCCTTTGACCGTTCTGCTCCCATTACAGGCGCTTCTGAGCCCACCTCCTTCACTCATATTGCTGAGGATGACTGCCTGCACTTGCTGGACTCTGCCACCTTTGCTGATCACATCTGCCAGACCTTCTACTCTTCCACTTCAGCTTCTTCTCCCCCCCAGAACAATCGTTGGCAATGGTTGTGGCAAACTCTCCAACCTTTGCCAACCTGGGTGATCTGCAAGAGTCCACTCAATTCGCAAAGGATTTTGCTGAGGTTGCCCAGGTCGAGGAGCAGGCGTGAGGAAGAGCTGGGATCAGCTGACCCGAGTTGTAGCTCAGGATGCCTAGATGGCCTTGTCTGATTTTTCATGATTTTTCTTTTTACTGATCTGTAGTTTTGGAATGTGTGGCCGGTCTGTTCTGTTTGTCTTAACCGAACTTTTGTACTGAATTTCTTAATAATAAAATGCTTTTGTTATGGCGTTTGGGCTTCTAGGGTTTCCCGATTTTTTGAAAACCCTAGTACTTTTGATTCCTTTTGCACCCGCTTTTATCCTTTAAATATATGTCTGTTATCATTATGTTCTCCTCAACTCTCTGCTATGGCTTCTTCTCCTCTTCTCGAAGAAATGGACACAGTGCAGTGAAAGAACATCTCCTTGGTCATTGAGAAATTCAAACTTTTCGATCAACTGACCACCCTCAAGGAGAAAATCGGTTATCTCTACCGTCTTCTAGAAAGAAAGAGGCAGAAGAAGCGTTATTACAAGAAGGAGTGGGTTGAGCTCCGCCAACTGAACCGCCAACTGCAAGAGGAGAGGGCCGATTTAACCGAGTCGGTGAGTCTCCTGACCGTCGCCGCCGGCGAAGCTCACGCGCTTGCTGAACGATCTGACAAGTATCGGCGTCGTCTACATGAGACTGAGCGTGAGCTTTGGCGTGTCCGCCGAGCTTTGGCCTCAGACCGGAGATCTCCTCTCAGATGAACACCTGCATTTGTTTTTCTTGTTTCCTGCAATTTTGTAATCAAAATTGCCAACCTTCCTAGAAGGTGTGTGCAAGCAGTTTTTTGTATATTTCCCATTTTGATGAAATGAAAGTATGTTTTGTTCAAATTTCTGCTCATGCAATTGTAAAAAGTAAGGCTTTACATAGCAACCAATCCTGGTTTCTTGTCTATCATACGCAAATTTTTGCCAGAACATCATGGTGATCTTGAGGGTTCGCTTAAAAAATTATCCCTTTTAATCGATCTCTTTTTATTCAAAATATTTGGATTATGTTTTCGGACTTAACTTTCAAGGTCTCCGACATTATCCAGGTCATGCTTGAGGTTTGCTCAACCAGGGCCGGCCTCTGTAAGCTTTGGGTTGACTATCAGGTCAGTCATTAGCGCAGGTCGTCTTAGCATGCCTGCTTAGGTCGGGAAATCTTGAGGCGGCCGTCATAACCGGTCCTGACTTGACCTATCAGTTTGGGTCAGGAAATCGAGGGCATTCGCCCTTGGCCAATCCTTGATTAAACTGACAATTAGGTCAGGAATCGAGGGCATCCGCCTTTAGCCAATCCTGGCTTAAACTGACAATCAGGTCAGGAATCGAGGGCATCCGCCTTTAACCAATCCTGTCTTAAACTGACAATCAGGTCAGGGATCGAGGGCATCCACCCTTAGCCAATCCTGGATTAAACTGACAATCAGGTCAGGCAAAATCTTGGCTTAATTATTAATACGTACGTGAACTGGTGCACAAGATGAAACCTGCAATTTTATTCAATAAAGCAAATAAACATCAAGATATTACAATTATGCATAAAATTCTCGTAAATTAGCGATATTCCAAACACGGGGGATCTCGGTCCCATCCAGCTCTTCCAATTTATAAGCGCCCCCTACTAAGATTTGGATGACTCGGAGTGGTCCTTGCCACGCGGCATCTAGCTTTCCCTTCGTCTTTCCTAAATAAGCTCTCCGTAGAACCAGATCTCCCACCTGGAACTGCCTCTTGATCACAGACTTATCGTAAGCTGCTTTTATTCTCCCTTTGATGTGTGCCATTCTAACTGCAGATCTGTCTCTTTTCTCCTCCACCAAGTCCAGAGAATCCTGAATTAATAGCTCATTCTGTTCTTCGACAAAATTCTGAACTCGATGAGTCTCCATGCTAATCTCAGCAGGCACCACAACATCCATACCATAAACCCGGCTGAAAGGCGTTTCCCCTGTGCTTTCCTTGGTATTAGTTCTGTATGCCCATAAAATTTAATGCGGCTCATCCACCCATCTGCCTCCAGCTTTTTCCAGACGCGTCTTGATCCCGTGCACCAATATGCGATCGGTGACTTCCACTTGACCGTTGGCCTGGGGATGGTAGACGAATGTGAAGTGCTGGTCAATTTTCACCTTTGCACACCAAGCTCTAATTTTAGCACCCATGAACTGGGTGCCATTATCGGAAACCAGAATTCTGGGGACACCAAATCTACAGACAACATTTTTCCATAAGAACTTCATGACCGCGTTCTCTGTAATTTTTGCCAAGGCTTCGGCTTCCACCCATTTACTAAAATAATCAATCGCTACTATCAGAAATTTATTTTGGGCAGGAGCCAAGGGAAAAGGACCGACTAAATCAATGCCCCACTTGGCAAATGGGAAAGGAGAGCTCATCGTCATGAGCTCTTCCGTGGGTTTGTGTATCAACGATGAGTCTTCTGGAACTTCTCACAAGTACGTTCAAAATCTTCTGCTTCCTTTCGTAGTTGTGGCCAGAAATATCCCACTCGCAAGATCTTACTTGAGAGAGCTCTGGCACCCATATGGTTGCCGAACATCCCTCGTGGATTTCCCTAAGGACCAAGTATCCTTCTCCCCGACTCAGGCATCTTAGAAGGGGCTGTCCAAAACCTCTTCGAAATAGCTTTCCTTTGACCAAACAGAATCTAGCAGCCCGAGTCCGCACCTTTGCTGATTCTTTCTTATCCTATGGCAAGACTCCCTTCTCCAGATATGCTTTTATGGGGGAGAGCCATTACTCTCCTTCAATCACCGAACATACCTGCTCTGTCCCAAACTCTGCGTCTGCCTTTAGCAAAGTAATCACTCTTTCGTGGCAGTCTGTAGCTGAGTTAGCTATCTTTGCTAGATAGTCAGCTCTTCCATTCTCTTCTCTGTGGATTTGCAGGACTGTCAAGGATTTCATGTCCCTGGCCAGCTCTCTAAACTTGGCCAAGTACCTCTGCATGCTATCTTCTCTAGTCTCGAATTCCCCGCTTATTTGTTTGCAGACGAGCTGGGAATCTACTCTGGCACAAATCTCCTCTGCCCCCAGATCTCGCGCCATCTGATCTCCTCTTAAAAGGGCCTCATTCTCTGCCGCATTATTAGACAAAGCATAATTCAGGCGCACTGCATATTCAGTGGCCACGCCTGCTGGGTCAATCAGGATTCTTCCTGCCCCATAACCCTGATTTCCAATAGAGCCGTCAGTAAAAATTGTCCATTCCCGCTTTTCCTCGGAAGAGCTGGTCATTTCTTGCATGAAACCAGCCAAGGCCTGGGCCTTAATGGCTGTCCTAGTCTCGAATATAATGTCGAACTCACTGAGCTCGATTATCCACTTGACCAGTGTTCTTGATGCCTCTGGCTTATCCATTACAACTCTCAATGGCAAGTTGGTTTGTACCATTACGCTATGGGACAAAAAGTATGGATGCAGCTTACGAGTTGTTCCAACTAAGGCCAGCATCGCTTTCTCAACTTCAACATACCTTGTTTCGGCAACATGCAAGACCTTGCTCCAGAAATAGACTGGTCTCTGTACTTTACCTTCTTCTCTAATCAAGACAGAGCTAACTGCCTGTTGTCCTACAGATAAGTACAGGACTAGGGGCTCTCCCTGGATAGGCTTTGTGAGCAAGGTCATGATAGCCAAGTGCTCCTTCAAATTTCTAAACGCGTCCTCACACTCACTGGTCCATTCAAATTGAACCTTCTTACGCAAGGCATGAAAAAATGGCAGGCTCTTCCCTGCCGAGCGCGAAACAAATGGGCGCTGGGCGGCTGGAACCTGGGCTTTGGGCGGCTGGCAAGTGCTTGGCATCGGTCTTGGCGAGTGTTTGGCGTCGGCCTTGGCAAGCGCCAGCGGCAGGCAT
>BMAC01000035.1:153500-179062 GCA_014905375.1 Phtheirospermum japonicum
AATAAATAGCTTTGATATATTCAAAATAAGATTTTAATGAATTATTCTTAGGGATACATTCTAATTTTGATATATACCGAATCAATTTTCTTAATTTGAACCACATAAAAATTTCGATAAGATCTGATTAATCCATTGCAAATCAGATTTTTTGTATGAATGTGCATATTTTCAAATAACTGACCAACAATAACAAACTTACAAATTATTTTATTTATTTTATTTGCAACAAATATATTTTTGTATATGATTGATTATTTGTGTAGCAAGAGTTATTTTCTATTCCCTGCAATGTCAGAATTTCATTAGCTTAGGTAAATTTGTATTGCATTAAAAAATCCTACTAAATAAGAAATTTCAATAAATCAAACAAATCTCCAACTTTTCCAAGATTTGTTGTAAGAAATCACCAAAAAAATCAGAATAGAATAAATTAGTTGCGGTTATCAGCCAAAATGAGTAGCGATTTTCTAGCTAATTAATTTACAATTTTATGTATATCTACAAACCAGCTCGAAGATTTATTTGCGTATTTGGAAGAAAAAAATCAGAACAAAAAAAAAAAACTGAAAAGTCAACAATTGTAGGCTGTTTGCGCAAAAAAAAAAAAGTTTCTTTTTGAAAAAGAAAATAGACTTGGAGGGAAGCAGAACACTACCTCATATAAACAATAGATTTATGAGATTTTGGTAAGTGAATGGATATTGATTATTTGGTAAAGAAAATTAAACAGGCCGCTTTGTGTGTGAAAGAAGTTAATGGCAATGTGTGTGTGTGTGTGGGGGGGGGGGGGGGGGGGGGGGGTGGCCACTAATTCTATCCTATCTATTCAAGGGGCTAAAGAATATGAGGTGAGGATGGTCGTGAAAAAGAAAGAAATAGAAGGGAAAGGTAGTTAGGAGTCGTCAACCCAGAAATTATTATGTTCGCGGCCATGGGAAGGTTACAATTCTGAGGATGCTCCCCTACCAGTGAGCAGAAAAGGGGGGAGGAAAGAGGCTTCTGCGCTCTCAAACATGCAGCTTGGGGTTGGGGTACGTACAACCTATTAGATTCTCTTCCGGTTATAGAAAAAGAGCGGCACATCCAATTCCATTCCGATCAACAGCTGTAGCAGAGGGGGGGTGGGGTGGGGGAGAGTATGAAAATACAAAATAGAGAAATAAGGGAATTTTCTATGGAAAAAAAAAAGAATCGTATTTTCTACTAGTGAGAAAACTTCATAAACAATCACTTGTTCCCTTTTATTTTTCACTAGATAAGGGTAAAAAGAAAATCTTTGTAGGTAATCGCCATCTTTAAAATCAGAGGGAAAGAAAATTCATACTCAATATCTTATTTACCATATTTATTCTTCACTAATTGAGGAAAAAAAGAGTTTTGTAGTCAATCGCCAATTCGCCATCTTAAAAATCAGAGGTGAAATTGTCAGAAAAAAGGTTAAAAAAGCTGAGGGAGTGGCTAACTCTACCCGTATTTTACTAAATTTTCCTTAATGTGACTAAAAAATTGGCTCACCGAGAATGAGTTCGTTGCTCTCCGTACTGTCTTCTCCAACTCGAGTGACATACAAAACAAAATCCAAGTCGGACAGCCCTACTGTAGGCCTTCCGATGCTTAACTTTGTATGGTGATAAACAAGAGCTCAAAAATAGGAATAAAATATACTTAAGATAAAAGTGAGGCATGTCTCTTCTTTATATAGACAAGAGTCTTGTTCTCAATTTAGGGTTTTCGTCTCCTATTCACACCATACTTCCATAAATAATCTATCGACTTAAAATTAGGATTTCTCCTTTATGCTAAGTTACCATAATTATTAGAACTCTCGTATTTTGTTGAGTTACTATAATAACCATTGGAAAATAACCATCACGTACCCTAAGCCCAAGGGGGCCCAAACCAAACCATCATACCAGCCCGCCTGGGCCCATACCATACCATCATAACAACACACCGAGGCCCATACCATACCATCATATCAGCCCACTGGGGCCTATTCCATAACCATATTAAGACATATAAAATCCAGCTCTCCATGCCGAACTGACTTAAAGACTCTAGTACCACCTCAACTTATAGTAACTCGATAATTCCTTTGAATAGATCGCCTCTTTGACTTAACTCGAGGTGCATGCGGATCTATATACTTCTTGAAGTATCAGCTAGTCACCCACATTCTACTTAATTGAGATAGGAAATCAGATAGAATATAAAAACATGTGCCTTGAAGTCAGCCCCATGTGAACCGTTACCTACTTCGAGGTCCGAGTCCGAACCGTTACCTCCCGCTCCAGTGAACATGGCTCCTAAAGCTGTTGATACTTTTGTTACTCCTTTTGGTTCGGAAGAGCAGGATTACCGTACTACTTTGGAGCCTTCCGACAGTGGCTCAGACAAGGGTGAGAAACTCGCTGCGCAGCTCTGCAGGAAGAACCAACCGACTGTTTGCAGTTCGGGTGAGACAGTGTGTGACACCTCTCGACAGCTTGTGCTTTATGAGGAACCTGCTTCTTCGAGCAAGAGTGTTGTTGATCAGGTAGCCATGGGTTCCTCGGATAAGGTCTCTCCTTCAACGCAACATACTTCAATAGCCTGTCTTGCTCATGACGAAGGTATTATAGTGGACGAGTCGGACTTTGGCAGCCAACATCGTACCCCTATTTTTCGTAAAGCTGCCACTGATCGGGACTTATTTGATATATTTAAAAAATTACAACAGGAGTCTTCTACTCCTTTCATTATCAAATATCCAAAATCCTCTCCTGCCCTACACCTTATGGATATTGCTTCTAGACAATCTTGGGTGGATATGGTTGAAGACGAAACTTCTACTTCTCTATGCAAAGCTTCAAAGAGTTCTCTTAAGCGGGGATTTCTTATGAAGCGCTAGTTTCTTTATTTTCGTTTCCTTTTCATTGTTTGCTTTGTACTCGGACACTTTTTCTCCTTTTTTAATAAAAGCGCCGCAACTTATATAAAAAGTCAGCCCCATGTGATTCTTGAAAAAAGAGCAAGTCGTCAAAACATTCAAGCATCAGTAATTAAATGCATAATGTCGTTGTGCTGGACACATGTCTCATGACCGTTTCCTCGTAATAATGTAACCTTTTGTAATTTGGTTAAACCTCAATGGTACTTTTTGTTTTAAAAAAAAATCTTTGAATCACAATTTTTTGATATAATAGATCAAGTTTTATTGCACAACAAAAAAAGTAATTTTTTTGTTTGCTTCAAATCAAATGTAAATATTTTCAGATATATCATATTAGAATGCAGACTACCAATGTAATTATTGTTATTATTTAAAATATACATCTCATGTTTAATCTAATACCAAACCCATGTTATTATTGTTATTATTTAATGCATAGTTACAAAAAGTACATCTCAAATTTAGTCTAATATCAAGCCTTCTGAGATTTTTTTTAGATTTTATGTAGTGTATGGATATTTAAAATATAAATAAGTTACAAATATATATTCACATCAATGAATGAAATACAGTATTGGTGTTATAATTAGCATCACAAATAATTATTATTTTACGTTTTAAAATATATTCGGGACACTGTACGATACGCAAAATTAGAATATAAGACATTCAGATTTATTTGAATTACATGTGTTTCTCAATTTTCTATTATTTTAATTAACCAATCATTAAAAAGCACATTCTTATAGCTATCATTCAACACACATATAAACTTACGAGGTTTAATTAAATAACTAATATATATTTAAATATTAATTAAAAAAATATGCAAGGTTGAAAAAAATTTACAAAAATGTGTCGGGACGCTGTTGGGAATAGCGTCTCGCTCACATTCTAAAAGGTACAAATAGTAACCGTTCTAAAATGTGAACGGGACACCATTCCCAGCAGCGTCCCGGACCAACAACGACATTTTAGAAGGTAGATATAAACAACCGTTTTAGAATGTGAGGGGGACGCCATTCCAAAGGCGTCCCGGACCTAAAGTGACTTTCTACTCTTTTTTGGGGCTGAAATGAAAAAAAATAATTAACATTTTCACAAAATTAATGATTTTCTCATTTACAAATAAAATCAATTTTATTAAATAATTAACAACTAAACAAAAAATGAATAAATTTGAATTTTTACATAATTAATGATTTCTCACAAAATAAATAAATCAAGACTTTTTTTCACATAATTAATAATTTCATATAATTTAATTTTTCACATAATTCAGAATTTTACACAAAATAAATCAATTGACATATTAACAAATGCTATTATTCACATAATTAATAATTTCATCACAAATCAATAAATTTAAATTTCACAAACATATAAATTATTAATTATGTGAAAAAAATCTTAATTTATTTATTATGTGAGAAATCATTAATTATGTGAAAATTCGAATTTATTCGTTTCTTGTTTAGTTGTTAATTATTTAATAAAATTGATTTTATTTGTAAATGAGAAAATTATTAATTTTGTGAAAATGTTAATTATTTTTTTTCATTTCAGCCCCAAAAAAGAGTAGAAAGTCACTTTAGGAAGGCGTCCCCCTAACATTCTAAAACGGTTGTTTATATATACCTTCTAGAATGTCGCTGTAGGTCCGAAACGCTGCTGGGAATGGCGTCCCGCTCACATTCTAGAACGGTTATTATTTGTACCTTCTAGAATGTGAGCGGGACGCTATTCCCAGCAGCGTCCCGACACATTTTTGTAAGTTTTTTTCAACCTAATATATTTTTTAATTCATATTTAAATATATATTATTTATTTAATTCCACCAAACATACGGAAGATTCTACGGTGCCTTGACTATATCATTTTTCACTTAATTATTATAATCATTACATTATTTTAGTTGATAAGTAGTGGGTAAAATAATGTAAATACAGGGGATGTGGGGGCATGGTACCTTCACGACACTGTAGTCATTTTCTAAAACTTATGTTGCATTAGTGAGAATTAAGATGCGAAAATATTTCAAAATTATTTGCTTCAACATTAAATCAAAAATAAAACAGTTAATGATGCCTACAATGTGTTTTTCAAAGTTAAAGTAAATAATATTTCTCTTTTCTTGTATTAATAATTTAGTATTCGAAGTTGACAAATTAGTTCTTAACATTTGCATATTAATAAAACAGAAGGTAGTTTTTTTAAATGTAATGTGAAGATTTTTTTTATACTTTACATTTATGTTTTTTTACTTTTCTTAACAATGTTTCGTGTAAAAACATAGGTATTCGAACTAGTTCCAAGGTTGATGCACATATGGCCTAAATATGCTTCTACAGTTAGGGAGATTGATTTGCATGTAATTGTTGTGTTTTTCTTTGTATTTTAGATAGATTTTTATATTGATTTTAGTAGTTTTGAGTTGTTTTTCGATAGGTTTTTAGGTCATTTTTCTTGTTTTATTGTTCTTTGTGTTTCTTGTTAATTTTACGTTTAATTGGGTTAAATGGTTTCAATTAATTGGAGGTTTGGTGTAATTTTGGATTTTTATGTTTAAAATTCCTATTTTTATAGGTAAAGGCATTGAAGGCTAAAAGTACTAGCCAAGGCAAGCCAAACTCCAAGCTAAAAGAGGCTAAAAAATGCCCAAACATTCTGGAATACTAGCCAACTCGAGTCACAACTTGCCAAGGTAGCTGCCAGCGTTCGGCGTTTGCCAAAATACTTGCCAAAACTCACGCCAAGTTGCCCACACTAGGTGGCGCTGCCCACACTGGGTTACCCAGTGTCCGAGCAGCGCCTGGCAGGCCGGCCCACCTGCGCGCAGCGCCCGCAAGCTGCCGACAGCACCTGCCGAGACCGCCGCAAGCTGCGCCAACACCCCGCACACAGCGCCTGGCGCTTGCCACACTTCTCGCCAAGGCGCTCGCCAACCCACTCGCCAAGCGCTCGCCAACCCACTCGCCAGGCGCTCGCCAGCCCCAGCGCCCCACCCGTGCGCGACCATGCCACACCCAGCCGCCCAAGCAGCGCCCAGGCCAGCCACCTGCCGAGTCATGCGCGCCTAGGCTCGGCAACTGCCGATCCATCTTGAGCCAAATTGAGCCAAATCGAGCCCAGGGTCGAGCCAAGGGTCTAGGAAGGTGCCTCCGGGTCAAACTTGATCAAAATCGAGATTTTGAAGCCTTAAGGGCTATTTTGGCCCATTTAAACCCAATTAAATGTAATATAAATAGTAGACTTCTTTCATTTTGAAAAACACCTCTCATTTTCTCCCAACCCAAGCATGGGTTTGGGGATTAAAAATCCTCTCTCTAATTTTTAAGATCTATTTTCTCTCTCTTAGGTTATAGATTCAATTTCAAGTTTTGATGTAATTTCTTTTCTAGATTTAGATTACTTTCATGCTTGGCCTTGGGTTTGTAAGCCTAAGAAGAATCCAAATACTCCTTTGGATTGTTACTTTTGATGCAATTTAATTCAAGCTTGCTGCTCTTTCCTTTAATTCAAGTAAGTTTCATTTCAGTCTCATGTTTTTTGCTTTAATTCCATGTTTTATGCTTTAATTCCATGCTTGTTCTTCATTTCCATGCTTGTTCTTCATGTTATGCTTTTAGCCTTAGCACCTTGAATTCATGATGCAACATAATTGGCTATGGAATCTAGATGAGTGACACATCTAGATCATAGATTGGCTCTTGGATCGTCTTGATTTCAAGTTTTTCCTATGCTTTATTTTGGTTTTTATTTCCATGCATAGTTTTAGGTTAAATCTTAGATCTAGGTTTTGTTACTTGTTATTTTCCTTAAAATTTTGAACTTTCTTGTCAACTTTCCTTTCTCTTTACATCCATACTTTCAATTTTTGCTAATTTGCTTTATTTAGGATTTTATGCATAGTTGTATCTTGTGCATGCATGCTTGTACTTGGTGAAACTTTGTATTTTCTTGCTTATTTCCTTTATTGCTTTGCATTTCCATTTGAGGCATCCGACGAGGCATCCTACCCACTTGCATTTCATTTTTTAGGATAGTTTAGATATTTTAATTGCTTTATTTTCATTTTCCCTTTATTTTCCAAGCTTGAAACACATTGAATACTTCAATCGAATCGAATTCCGATAATACCGAGCCATGAACCCGTTGATTCATTTCAACACCACTAAAACTCTTCTAACAGGTATTCGAACTAGTTCCAAGGTTGATGCACACATGGCCTAAATATACTTCTACAGTTAGGGAGATTGAAATAAAAATAGAGAAACTTATTGATCAAGAAAAGGTCTATTATGGCTTAAACTGGAGACAACAATTATAAGTATTTTACATGCAAGGAAAGAAAAAAAGAAAGAAAATCAAGGAACTTATTTCAAACCACTCCTGCACAAATATATCGAGTATTGCTATAGAAAGAAACAATTAATTATTAAAAAGAATCAAATGAAAAGAAAAATAGAATGATCCATAGCTTTATGCTCTCTTGTCCCGTTAGCATTGTAATTGACCACCAAACAAATTTCTTCAACCCGCCAGCTGTCTGCAGATCAATTCGTAACAGGCACGCACAGGAAATGTGTTTCCCAAATTATATACCCACAATCGAGACCATACCCTTCTTCAATGCACCCAAATAGCCCTTAAATATAGCCTAAATAATTAGTAGCTCAAAGATCGGAATGGACTTTTCCTTTAAATATATTCTTAGTGAAAAAAAGAAATACGCCATATTCGACCTTCCGGAAGGTCCATACACCGTGAAAAACGTCGATTGGGTGAATGAATTGTTTGACTACTCCCAAAACAAAAAACTAACTAGACACTTGTCGGAGAAAATGAATATGGAAAAATTATATATGATAATTTTGGCCAAAATTCTAAATGTAGACAGATTGTTATCTTTGGAAACGAACGTCAAATTCTTAATTTATGTTTTGAGTATATTATTGTGATATGTTTATTTTCACAAATTCATGTTCGAATGAGTGAAAAGTCAAAGACCAAAGTTATACATTTGAATATATTTGTGTAAAAAAATTGAAAGGTAAAGATGGTGTGAAATTTTCAAAGTAAAGAGAAAATGTACGACATATAAATAATATTAATTATTTATGAAAACTGAATCATTAAAGGGGTTGAGCCTTCTGGGCCTTAAGTGTTTGAACACAAATTATTTAATTTCTTGAGTTTTAATTAGTTTGGGTTTGTTGTGTAAGCTTCAACATTTACTTGATCCCTAAGTTAATTATCGACTTGTTTTCGAAATCCCAATTCCTATGATTTCCCGCATTGTTTAACGATCTCTCAAGCCTATAATGTTAACCCCTATATGGTATAAAATACACATAAAAAACGCATCTTTGATGAGTACCTAAGAAAATCATCAGCTTACACATCTCATATCATATTTTTCATGTTTGACTCACGCATTTGAGAGGTTCATCAGATACACCTTATATCATATTTTTTCTGTATGACTCACGCATCATATAATATGCAAATAGGGTTTGTTGTTCAGCTATCTAGCCGAATCTCATTCGTATCGTTGTATTTTGGGAGGTTCATTATCATATAACCTTCAATAGAGTTTGTTGCTCAATTGTCTACAAATAAGGGTTTGTTGCTCAGTTGTCTAGTCAGATTTCATTAGTGATGTCGTGGTATTTTTTGAGACTCATTGTCATATAACCTGCCAATAGGATTTGGTGCGAAAGAGTTCGCCGACCTACACTTTCTATTCCGTTGTTTATTTTTGTTTTTCTATTAATTATAATATAATTATTTCTATTTAATTGTAATATAGTTCAAATTATATACATTGTTGTTATCCATGATTTATTAATGTATTCCTAACAAACTTAAAATTCTTATTTGCTGAACGACATCAACCAACCAAACAATCTACTGGTCTCCTAAATAATCTGTGATTGTTTCTACGGTTGGAGATTAAGGGTGCGATTGGAAACCATTTCATTTTGTTTCGTTTCGCTGAAAATCATGAATATTTTTTTGCTAGTGAAATAAATTTTTTGGTCAAAATGTGATTGGATATGAAAGTGATTTATTTGAAAAGATGATTGGATATGAATGTTTTTTCATAAAGATTTTCCAACCCACCCCATTCCTTAATTTTTATTCACGTTAATAAGTAATTCATCATTAGCCTCAGGACATACTGAACTGAAGGCACCATGAAACTGAACAAAAAAAAATTGTATCCATGGCTTATAGTTCTGTTAAGGATAATTGGACAAATATTAATATCAAACGCCTTTTGAAATTAAATTGGTTGTTTAACAAATTGTTCACCATGTTACCGAACTAAAAAGTACTTGCCTTATCAGCTACATAACCAACTAAAGCTTGGGAAAATAATTTTAATGGTTCCAATTACCGACTTTGCACTTGGATTTCAAGGCTATAAATACTCATTTCAAATCTTTCAATAACCATTGCTTATTAAATTTGAAGTTAAAACTCTCAACTAAATAACCAATAAAGTTGGCGGGGACCATCTAAATAAGAGGAATAATGTTGGGATTAATGATTAGATTATATTTATACAAGAAACTCATTGACGAAAGAAGGGAATAATTGTTACAATAACATCTAATAGAATCCATTAACGTACCGATTGCATGAGAGGCAATCGGTATGAACTACTACATCCGTGAGATTAATCATATTTCCATAGCTAAATGATAATACATAGTTCGTTAAACTGATTATCGGCCACCATCGATAAAAATGGTTTCTTTTTTGACAATGACTCCTACTCGTAGTTCGAGCGTGCATCGCTAGCTAGAGTTGTTTCCTCCTCGCTCATTTAGCTTCCTATGTTTCACACCCAATTCATATACGGGTCAACCGCCCCAACGCGAGACTCTTTGTCAGATAATCCACCGAGTCGTATAACAAGTTTCTTTTTGCTCTTATAGTCGTCGCAGGTGAAGGCAATCTTTTATCGAGCCCATGAAAGCTATTCGAGCCCGTTGATGGAGTAGCCTTATCGCGGTGTAAGCATTACAACACCAGGTCATGCACTGCACTACGTCATGCATCCTCTTCCTGATTCTCCCCAGGATAATCGCGCATTGTTTCTAACAAACCGAACACACTTTCCAACATTTCCCAGTCCTCAACACAATTGAATAAATAATGCTAAGCAAGAGCTGATTTCTGAAATAGTTGGATAACAAATTAAACAACGAGTTTTTGAATTACAGATGAAATGATTCAATATTTTAGAAATATTATTTTCAATTACCTTCTCCATTCAACACGAGCGGTGATCGGGACGTCAACCTCATTTGTAATTTGATTCCACACTACATTAGGTTGGGCTAAGACAAACTTGAAAGTTCGGTTGCGATCCTTCAACCCTAAGTATTGACGGTGAACCTCATCAATGGTCAGAGAAGGACCGCATTCCTCTCGCATATTGTTGCTTATGTTAGGAATCTCACATAGCACATCACATTTGTCTTTGATTTGGTTGATGAGGATGTGGTGGCGAATAATACCGCACAACTTTGCTTCATGCGAACTGGGCCACCTAGTCGCGGATGAAAGTGAAATGTGTCTCCCGGTCATATAGTAATACGAGCCCGCTCATTCTGCTTGTGCATGCACAAAGATTGAAAAATGGTGAATTAATCGAACAACAAGAAGAGAAGATAAATACTATAGAAATTATGTGTCGTGCTAAAAAACCAAAATAATATGAAGTTCTGGTACTTATTCCATATCTGGAGGCGAAGTTTAAAAGCCAAAATAATTAACACATAGTTTTTTAGTCAACTTATTTGCCTGTGTATTGTTAGTGTTATTCACTATGATAGTTTTACAATTGTACTCCGATGATATATGAAGACAAAATCATATACAAATTAGGTGCAACTCCTTTATCTTTATCTGTTGTAAGTGCAATTTAAATAATACTGCAATGAATTGTTGACATCCATCACCATCCTTGTTGTCTCAGCAGTTAGGCCTACTTGTAATGTCCCATCAGCAGATTTAATCTCCCCACTTGCTTGGTGTAACTTTTAATTCATGATACAGTAAAAGTTGTAGTTTCAACGCAATCTTTAGGAGCATCTGTAATGGAGGGTTTGGTTGGGGAGGGGAGGGAAAGAGGGGCTTGAGCAAACGGAGGGGAAGAAAAGAAGGGAAATAATTATAATTATAAATTATTATTAATTTAATAGATTTAATAAATTAATATTATAACTAGAAAAATCCAAATATATATATATATATATATATATATATATATATATATAATAAAAATAAAAATTATTTTCTATTCTTTCCTACCGGCAGGAAAGTGTGTAAATAGATTTTTAACCCTATTAGGTTTAATTGTTAGCCATATCTATTCTATTTATAATACATGAGTTTTAATGTATATATATATATATATATATATATATAATAAAAATAAAAATTATTTTCTATTCTTTCCTACCGGCAGGAAAGTGTGTAAATAGATTTTATATATATAAAAATTAAAAAAATAATTATTGTAGTAAAATAATTTTTCAAACTTAAAAAAAATAAATATTTATTATTAATTAAAATTTTAAATTTAATCATTATAAATAAAAAAAACTCAAATATATATATATATATATATATATATATATTATATATATATATATAATTTTTATATTCATAAAATGTTTAAATAGATAATATATAAATATAATTGTATTGGAATATAAAAATTATAAATAAAAATTAATGGGGATCATGTGGGACCCATAAATAGTAGTTTGTTGGTAGGATGAATAAATAAAATAAAAAAGGAGTTGGGAGGGAAGAAGAGGGAAATGATGTGGAGGGTACTTTTGCTGATGTGGCAGAGTGAGAATTGAAAAAGGAGAGAGGGATGGAGAGGGGGATAAAGATGCTCTGAAAAAAACCCAAGGGCTAATTTTTTCCCCCCCAATGCATGTAATTCTTCTCACTTTGCCCCCTGATGTACAATAATTTTCGACGTTGCCCCCCAAACTTTATTTCCGGCGGAATAATTCGAAAGTAAATGGATTTTAATTTATAATTATTAAATTAATCATTCGATAATTATAATCTTATATAATAATTAATGTACTCACGATTAATATAGTATTTAATCTCACTTTTTATACAAATAAAAATATTGAATGATAATTTTTTTTATTATAATAATTTACATAATACTTAGTCATGTGTGTAATAATTAATAATATTAAAGATATATTGACAATATTTATATTTAGAAAATTATAAATATTAATTGAAAATTTATGGGTTTTTATTATTTGGAATTGTATTGACAAATTTGTGTGTGTGTGAGTATAAGATAAAAATTATATATCTTTTCCAAATATAAAATTTTAAAACAAAAATTTAATATTTATTATTTTAATTTGTCCCCCAAACTATAAGATTTCCTGCACTTTACCCCTCAAATTATAAGATTATTTCAGTTTGCCTCCCAGCTGCCCGCCGATGGAATTTAAAAGGAATATTCCACTGGAAATAATATTTGGGGAACAACGTCAAAAATTATTATATATTAGGAAGCAAAGTGGAACAAAAAATATTTTGGGGGCAAAATAAAAAAAACTGCTTACTTTTAGGGATAAAAAATTAGCCCAAAACCCAACAACAATGACAACTTGTTTGCAGGAAGTACAAGGGGAATTGCTCCAAATGTCAGCTGGATTTTTTAAAAGCCACATGACATCCAAAAGTATTTTAAAAAAATCCACCTAATTCCAAAACACCAACTCAATGTCAAACAGTACCTCTGATAAGTTGCCTTTTCAAATGAAAAGGCAACTGCTGCAAAGGCACATGTCCTGGTTTCCCCATAATGCATTTTACTTTTGGCAGCCTTTTTATTCTCAAGTATTATCACATACACCACTGCCAGCTTTTAATAAAAATAGTTTTTATATTGAACACAAGTAATCAATACTTAAACTAATGAATATTGATATTGATTGTTGGAAAATGTGGGCTCAAAATAAATTGCAGCGGAAAAAATATAAACACTCTTGTTTATTAACACACAATTTAATAATGAACTCTCTTAAACAACTCATACAAAACTCATACTTTACAAATGAAGATTTACGTGGCTATTTATAGGACTAAACTAAATAAATGAAAAAACACAACTAATCATGTAAAGACACAACTAATCATGTAAAGGACACACATGTTCATGAATGGACACTATCTCAAAAGTCACATCCATTCATTTAACCATGAATCTAGCTTATATATATTTTTCAACTTTCAACATTGATAATAAGATATTGCAGGCGCCTTTAATTTATTCACACACATTTTGTAGGCAATGTGTTAACTAACAGTTACAAAATAGGATTTCCAATTACTGCCACATTATTTCAATACAACAATTTCTGTTGGTGTGATCCTGCTTTTGGAAGCAATTCTCATTTGTGTTTCATTTTTCAATCACTTTTGTTGTTAAGGTTAAAATATTAAGAACTAATGAACAAAATGGAGTAACAAATATAGATAAACATTGTCGTAGCATTACACTCAACACCTAACTAGAATATTATAGTGACATACACATGTAAATATAATAGCCAAATGGATCAAAGTCGATTACAGAGACAAATAAATATAGAAATAGAATGAAGTGACAATTCACCAATTGCAAAATAAAAAAACGAGGTAAGAGAAGAGAATGGGATAATTTTCACCACCATGAAATTAACCCATTACTACCTTCACTACCATGCAGAACAATATCAGAGTTACAATTATGAAAATACATATAAAACAACCACGAATCCCGCATATAACCATTGCTTGGGCCGGAAATGGAGAGTTATTGACACCTTGCTGGTTGGTCACAGGGAAATTTGGCGTGCTTGAGGCAGTTGCACAGCCTACATTCATCTCTCTTCGACCTGCACGCCATTGGCGTTGAGCTTTCGGGTATGCAGCGAATTCTATTTTCCTTTGCATCCAATCGTCTACCCTAATAAACCCATCATGGTGATTCCTGCATAGTGGACAAGTGTAAAAATATCTTCCATAGTTTTGCTCTGTTCTGGCCATTAGCAACCGCATAACACCACCTCCACAGGCACATGATGGGTGCGATTCATCACTCATATTAACTTCCGTCTGATAATTGTATAAAAATAGTTTGTAATACATATACAAATTTTGAGGTGATATCCCGACACAGAGACATTATATGATGTGCAAATACGAATGAGGGTCCCACTAACTAAAGGTAGAAGTATAAGATGGATTATCGCTCATTCTGGGAAGGAAAAAGTGAAAATATATTAACTACAATGCAAATAATAATAAGAATGAGAAGAAGAAGAAGAAGAAGCAAAATAATAAATAATTATATGCATCTATTCTTGAATAGTTGTGCTTAAGTTGTGTATCGATATAAAAATTAAATAATTCGGTAACCCATTCACATACTTTGTGTGCGATTACAATTTTTTTTTTTTTTGGAATCGCACACAACATAGACGATTAAAATTGTGTTTATCCTTCTGGAATCGCACACTATGTTAGCTAGTGTAAGTATTATTTTTTATTTTTTTCAATGTTGTGAGATCGCACACTACACGTGCCTATATTAATTTTCATTTAGATATGGAATAAGCAACTCGAGATATTCATATCAATATTATGAATTTTTGTAGCGTAGTTCTCAGTAGTCGCACCCTTAATGTGCGATTGCAGTTGTAAAAGAACGTTTTATTGAATAACTGGACCTTCAATATAAATTTCAGCAAAAAATATTCACGACGAACATATATTCACAACTAGTTTCGCATAAACAATATATTCCACATTATTCCCAAAATCCGAAACTCATTGTTATTGACATTGCTTTTTTTGCTTGTTCAAAATGGCGAATGCGCCCAAAATGGTGTGGATCTTCCCTACTATATTATTCTTGAATATAAATAATTTAGTAGAAGAAAAAATGATATCAAAGATCTTCATATAGCATATGTTATCCTCACAAGGACCACAATAATTAGCCTGATAGAACTAGCAACCAGTTTATGACCATAAATTATCTAATATTCAACGAAGTTTCACATCCGACTTGTTGATTTTGAAAAAACCATGACACTGGGTTACCTAGGATAAATGATTTAACATTGAAATCATTATTCAGTAAATTGTGATAGTTTCTTCTGGTAAGAGTTTATTCCACAGCATCAAATGTAAGTAGTTGGAAACGCTAATACATTATCACATAGAAATTTTCATATTAGACAAAATCATACATCCGAATACGCAAACCAGAAATTTAATACAAAATAAAAACTTCTAGTAGAAGGATGTGCTACCGAAAAGCGCCTTTTTTTTCTTCAGATTTTCTTTAATTCTTCATTCCCATCCCATTGTGTGGTTACACCAAAGACCTTGCGCAATCGAATCCCGAAGAGTACTTTGTTCCAGCATTCCCTCCTCTGATGTGTTCATGTTAGGCGGAAGTGATGGTGTTGTGTGGTCGTCCTCGTCGAGCTGTGGAATGTAATGGGGGTTTGATACCGAACCCAAAATTGAATCGGTTGAATCTAATTGCCTAACGAGATTGTGGATACCACAACACATAATTACAATGTCCGCTTGGCTTGGCAAACTGTAATTTGGCATTAAACCTTTGATGATTGCGAAACGCAGTTTCAGGGAGCCAAAACATCGCTCAATAACATTCCTCACTGTAGCATGGCGTTGATTAAATAACTGTTTAGCGTTACAAGGAATACGATTCTCTCCAACCTATTCGGGTAGATGGTATCTCTCCCCACGATATGGTGCTAAAAATCCTGGAAAGTTGGAGTATCCGGAGTCCACAACATAGTATTTACCTGTTAATGATGTTAATTTTAATAATAAACCTCCAAGGAATATAAAGTACTAAATTATAATATGGTGTTATTAGAACTCATAAAATCACACTCTCAAGTCCTATGTATCTGATTTGAAAGACGTAAGACATTTACTTTCGTACCTTGAGGCGGCCATGGGAAGTTATTATTGGGAACAGATAAGGCTTCAGCAGGTACTTGTGCATCATTCGCACTTCCTTCCCGTACCGATAGCTAGAAGAACTTTTACCTTGGTCGTCGGTCCCAACGCCGGCAGTAGATGAAGATGAGAAGTTTAGTTGTGTTTGAGAGCTACCAACGCCGTATTTGTCAGGATGCTTCTTCTCCATGTGGTATTTGAGCGACCCATAACCTCTATTATTTTTAGAACCGAAGGCGTAATGAGTTGAGCAATAATTGCATTGTGCTCGATATCTTCCATTGATCGTATTTTTATGAAATGCAATTGGAATATGAGGGAAACAAATTTTCTCGATTTCGATTGACGTGGTGGCATATCATCCGCTCCCTCCTCATCTTCATCGAAGTTGACGGTGGTCGGCGGTTCGCATTCGTTGGAGTTAGGTAATTCCTCTTCAAAATTGGTTTGATTTTGCGAGTCGCAGTTGATTTGATTATATAGGTTCTCAACTTCCTCCGCCGTCATCTCGTCGGAAACATAATCTGCGGCAACGGTCGAAGATTGTCGTCGAGATCCTCGACCTCAAACTCGACGAGAAGAGGTTGGAGTGTTGGTATTGACATTAAGAGAAGAGATTGCCATAGTAATATTATAAAAGAGAATTAAGAATATTAATGATAAATTTTTTGGAACAAATTAGCAACTTTACTTGAAACTTGAAAATATAAGAGAAGAAGAAGAATAAGTAGAGATGAATTGGTGTGAGATTTGGTGTTGGGGAGTGGGGTAATTATAGGTGTCAAAATGTGTTAATTTTTTTTTGAAAAACTAGTCATTAACTGGTTTGGTTAGACCGGTTAACCGACGGTTAGACCAGTTAACCGCGGTTAACCGGCAACGGCTAGTTTCCTATTCAAATTTCGGCCATTGATCAACAACGGCTAGTTGATCTCAGCCGTTGATTTTCAACGGCTAATCTAGTGATCAGTCGATCGACAGGTTTATAGTCGATCGACTGGTCACTGTTTTTTTTTTAATTCCATTTAACCGGCGGTTACGGTTAGACAGTCAGGTTAACCGTAACCTAACCGCCGGCCACCGGTTGATGGTTACGGTTATAACCGTGACTACCGGTCAACGGTTAACTGTAACCGGTCAACTGGTTATTAACCGGCGGTTAATCGAAATCGGATCAACACGTCTATAATAAGGGTACTGTGATGCGAAATGGATATCAGACTCTAAGGATCTACACTCCACGAGCGGGTATGTCTTTACCATCGGCGGAGGTGCTGTAACAAACAAGCATAGCCTGATCCACTATAGAATCAGAATTCATATCTATGGATAAATTTGGTGAAGAGGCTGAGTTGATTCAAAGTTTCCTCGAAGACACTCCATGATGGAAGAAGCTATTTGATTTGCACATTTTTGTACATGTTTTTGTTACCTTTTTGTGTCGCGTTTGCATGTGTTTTGCTTGCATTTATGGGTATTAGGAGTCGATTAGGCCTATTTTTGCTAGTTTTAGGTTTTTGTAGTTTTTGCTCGGTTTTCATTATGTTTTCGTATTTTTTCACTCTTTTTTATATTTTTGGCCATAGAATGACCAAGCGGGACCCGTGCACGCTTAAGGCATTCCATTCGACTCGCTATGGAACGAAAAAGTGAAGACACAAAACTTGATTGAAGTTTTCTTAACACTCTAGTTTAGGAATCATCTCTCCAATAGTACATAGTCGATTGTAAAGCGGTAAGTTGTTCCCGAATCATGTCTCTCGAGGATAGATGTTATCAGCAGTCGATATTATTACTTAATCTCTTGTTAATCTTAATTAAACTAATCTAATCTAAGAAAGCAATAAGTCATTGATTTGGTTTTGAGTTTTTAATGCAAATACTTGAATTGAAATGAAATATTGAAAACAATAATCAAAGCAAAGGGGAAATGAGTATTGAAAGCTTGCTTGAAATTAAATAATTTAATGAAAGTAATTAAACCTTAATTAAATGCCTTAAATAAATTAAAATCACTTAAATTAAAAAAACTTGCAAGTCTTGAAGGAGGAATGGAGGGAAAATAGAAGCTTTGAAACTAGAACAATTCAAAGTACATTAAATGTGTATAAGTCAAATTTATCAAAGAGGAAAGCCCTTTCTGACTTTCAAACACCAAATATTTGTTAGCTAAAAGGGGTAAAAAGCTTTAAAGTACAAGTTTCAATGGAGTTTTATGCAAGAACAAATTTAGAAAAAGCTAGAAGATGGAATGAGAATAGAAAATACAATGAAAAACAACATAAACTACAAATCAAACAACCAACACCAAAGCATCAAACAACCAACACCAAAGCAATACAACAACACAAATACAAAACAACATAAAAGAGAAAAATTACTACCAATTTTGCATTCAACACAAAAGCTTCAAGTTTGCTACAACCTTCAAGGATAAATCGAGTCTTCAACAAAACTAGAACCACAAATGAGGAAATGTCACCTTTTCCAACATTTGCTAAGAACAACTAACTAAAACTAACTAAACTAAACTAAGGATTATAATCTAGGGTTCTAAAGAAATGGGATAGTAAAAGTTTAGAAGATATTGAAGGAGTTCGAAAATCAACCAAGGGAGGATAAGGTTGATGAGAAAGGGTTGGGGGTTTATAGAGAGGGCTGCAGGGGCAAAATCGTCAAAATAGGCCAAAAATTCTAAGATCCCGTGCGTCGTAGTCGATCGACTAGCAGTAGATCGATTGAAACCCTGTCGATCGACTGCTTCATCCTCAAATGGCGCAGCTACTGTCGAGAAGGCAATCTGGGCTGGTTCAGTCGATAGATTGGACCAGCAGTTGATCGACTGCATGACAGTCGATCGATTGGCATGGCTGCTCCCGACTCAATTTTCTCATTTTCCACTCCAAACGTCCGTCGGTTGTCGTTCCTTGTTCGCGCTATGTTCCCTTGCTTGTCCATTCCAAAACGAGTCGAATGGAATGCCCTAAGCGTGTGCGGGTCCCACTTGGTCATTCTACGGCCAATAATATAAAAACGAATGAAAAACTATGAAAACATAATAAAAACCGCGCAAACAATACAAAAACCTAAAACTAACAAAAATGGCCTAATCGACTCCTATCACCCATAAATGCAAGTAAAACACATGCAAACACGACACAAAAATGTAACAAAAACACGTACAAAAACGTGCAAAGCAACCACCCCACACTTAGAATGATTGTTTGTCCTCAAGCAATACTAATCTAGAATTACAAAACTACCCCCAGATGATCCTAAACTAATCCACAAAAACTTAATTTGAGACGTCGCATGCTACAATGCTCGTAAGCTTGATCAAAAACGACGACAAAAATGCATTGACAAGGAAAGTTTAGATTAACTCCCGGAACCTAAAAGTACTAGGTAACCCTCCGAGTTGGTCCCCTCGTCCTTGCCCCGGCTAAGGTCTATCCATGCTCGAACCATTAATAGGCTCCCTACTAGACTCA
The DNA here is from genome assembly GCA_014905375.1 of Phtheirospermum japonicum. Lineage (NCBI taxonomy): Eukaryota > Viridiplantae > Streptophyta > Magnoliopsida > Lamiales > Orobanchaceae > Phtheirospermum > Phtheirospermum japonicum. Next base: position 172,980 of record BMAC01000035.1, read on the forward strand.
ATCATCTATGACTCTCTTTGACAAACAAAGTCTAAAAAGTAAAAAAGAAATGTGCAAGGGTTGCACGTTTATTACGTAATAAATTCAAGGATTTATATCGTATCCTTGTTTATTCATCATCATTTTTTTATTTTTTATTTTTTCTTTTTTTTATATAATACAAAGAGGGTACTGTTTCAGCCCAATAAATGGCCAACGTTGAGAATGCCTGAAACCTTGAACACCCGCCTGATCTGCACCACAAACACAAGTTAGAAAGGACCACCGGTGGTTTTCCGGTGGAAACCTCTCTGATTTGTACTTTTTTGTACGCATCTTTTGTTACCTTTTTCTGTCGCATTCGCGTGTGTTTTGCTTGCATTTACGGGTTTTAGGAGTCGTTTTGGCCTATTTGTTAGTTTTAGGATTTTATTGCCTTTGTGCGGTTTTTAGTAGTTTTTCATACGTTTTTACCCTTTTTTGTATTATTGGCCGTAGGAGGACAAAGCGGTCCCGTGTACGCTCGGAGCATCCCACTCGACTCGGACTAAAATGGAAAATTAAGGAAACACAGCGTGAATGAGGAGCGACAAACCGGCGGACGTTTAGAGCGAAACGAGAAAATCGAGCCGGAGCAGCCGAGCCAGTCGATCGACTAGCTTGCAGTCGATCGACTGACTCAGCCAGGATCGACTGGACCTTCGACTGGATTCTAGTGAGGTTAGCCGATTTTGAAAGCAGTCGATCGACTGGACCTTAGTCGATCGACTGCCAGTCGATCGACTGCTCCTCAGTCGATCTACTGAGACGCAGTCCAGATTCATGATTTTATCCCATTTTGACGATTTTGCCCCTGCATTTTTGTATAAATAAGCCCAGCTCTACTACCTTATCCACAACCCCTCCTTGGTTGAATTTGGGGCTTGACTCCATTTCTTCCAAGCTTTTCTTTTGCTTTTGAACCCTAGTTTATAAATCCTTAGTTTAGTGTAGTTAGCTTAGTAGTCAATCTAGTTTAGCTCAGTTAGTTAGTTGTTTTTGAAGCAATTGTTGGAGTGAGTGACACCTCCTTCATTTGTGGAGCTTGTAATTTGAAGATTTGGAGCTTGGTGTTCAATGCAATTTGGTAGTTTTCTTCCCCTTTATTATTATGCTTTGTTCTTGATTAATTGTTGTTGTTATGGTTGTTGTTGTTCTTGTTAGGTTAAGAGTGTTATGTTGGTGTTATGGTTTTTGTTTGTTGCTTTTCTTTTCTTGCAAACTCCATGGATGCTCTCATTTTCAAGCTTTTTACTCAATTTAGTTAGACATGCTCTTAGCCCTTGAAAGTTGTATGCACTTTTCCTCTTTGGTACTTTGTCTTGCTCAATTTAAAAGCCTTTGACTTTTCTCAAATTCAAATGCTCTTGATTTCCCCTCCATGAATTATCTCTTAATTGTGAGCTTAATTTGATGCAATTAGTTTAGTTAATACGGGTTTAGGGTTTAGGTTCGTTTAGAACCATTAATCGGAGCTAGTCGGGAATTGGGAGTGACGACCCCAAAACTTGATCGACATTTGGGATTGACAACCTCGAATTGTGGATTAAGTGCTCGTCGAAAACCAATTAATCGTGGAGACGAACCGAACACCCTAAACCCTCGTTCTCTTTATTTTAATTAAATTCTCCTTTTAAATTCAAGCTTTAGCATAAAACTCAAACCCAATCAATGACTTAATGTTTTCCTAGTGTAGTTTAGTGTAATTAAGTTTAACAAGAGAATAACTAAAACCACAAACCGCCGATTATATCTATCTTCGAGAGACACGACTCGGGAAAGCTTACCGCTCTACAATCGACTCCGTACTATTGCGGAGAAGATTTCTTAGAGTGCTAAGAATTCTTCGATCACTCTCCGATACTTAAGTCAGTAAGCGTTTGAGGTGTTTTTCAGAGAGAAAGCAGGAATGCTTAAGAGAATAACATACCTGCCTCAGCCTTGGGGGCTGAGATACTTATAGTTTCTCCTAGTGGGGACCCCAGCCGGGATCTCAGGAGCACATACCACGAACCAAGGGCCGTTTAGGCAATAAATTCTGACAAGTGGTCCCACCTGTTTCTTTGATGGGAACCTAGGAAATAGGCCTCCCCTGTTCCAGGTCTTCCCCGTTTCCTTCCCTTGTACATACCTCAGTATTGCTATCAGACCTTGCCTCTAATCAAGTCTTCCTCATTCTGTGTCACCTTAGCTCTAGGATTCCAGCAGAATTCAAGGAATATCCCAAGGCCCTGTCAACTCCTCTCCCCAAACAGTTGGGGTAGATCGGTAATATCCCAAGGCCCTTTCGAAATAAGTGAGGTCATTCTGGCCTTTATGACTTCTCATACTGGGGGAATCCCGAGATATCCGCCTGCCAAACATACCTAATTATTTTCATTAGTGGTGTCGGTTTGCCTTCGCAAACGGTCCTTATTCCGCACGCCTTTTCTGACAAGTGGGTGGCATATGATTTGACCTAGGTCGCTTGGCGTTCCAGCGCAGCACCTAGGGTACTGTTTGCATTAAATGCGGGAATCCCATCAAATCTCGCCCCCTCGGTTTCCGTTTTTCAAATTGATCCACTTCCCTTTTATCCTCCCATATCCCTCCTTTTCTTTCACTTTTTCAAATTATGTTTTACCACTTCCTTCGTCTTTCTCTTTCTTCTCCAGTATCTCAGCAATTTTCAAATTCGAATCCTACCTCTCCGATTATTTCACCAACCAGGTACTTTCTTTCCCTATTTCATAATCTTTTAATTATGTCTACGTCTTCTTCTCATGCCGACTCCACCGGGAGGATCTCCTCGGCAGGGCCGGTGAATTCCACTTCTTCAGTGGATATTTCTTTTTCTGAATCGCCAACGGCCACTTCCTCGGAGAGGACCCTTGGAGGTTCTCCAGGAAAGGCCTCTGACGGCTTTACCAAATCTCCATCTCGATAACACATTCTCTATAGTTAGTAACCAAACCCTCCGGAATATCCGCGCCTCTTTTAACATCTCCGACGATTTCTCATTTACCAGTCCGGCGCCGGATGAGAGGGATTCATCGCCCCCTACTAACCATTTGACCTTCTATGTGGACCAGTTCCATGCCGGCCTGAGCCTCCCAGTTCGTCCCTTCATATTAGCTATTTCTCAGCTATACCACATTCCAGTTCAGCAGTTTTTACCCAACGCCTTCCGTGTTATGGCCGGATTTCATCTAGCGGCCCAATATTCTGGGATTGTTCCGACAGCCCAGCTTTTCTTTTCTCTATTTCAGGCAAAGAGCTCTTCTGGTTTCTTCTATCTATCAGGACGACCAGACGTCCACTTTTTGACAGGTCTTCCCACATCTCACAAGGCCTGGAAAAAGAAGTTCTTCTTTGTTCTGGGCTCGGGGGATTTGGGTTTCCCAACTACTCCCATCAACTTCTTACACCCCCAGGTGCGTTTATCCCGAGGTGACAGATCATCGCACTTGGACGAGAAAATTGCCCTTCTTAACTGAAACCCTTTCAACCTATCCAAGATGCTTACCATCAAACTCTTGAACTTTTTCAACTCCCAACAAGGGAACGGGCCTCTGCCACCCGAGATTGGTATATTATTGGAATGAACTGGCTTTATTTTCATTCCTTTATTGTTTCTTTATTTCTTAATTGTCCCCTTCTTTTATTTCAGCAATTATGTTGCAAGCAAAGATGAAGGGCAATACCAAGAAGATTGCTAGAGAAGGCCAGAGGAGCCCCCTGGGAGAGCCTTCCAGAGCTTCCCCGACCACAGAAGAGGTCATCCTTGCGGCACCTCTCCAGAGCCAACCCCAAGCGCTATCCAGGGCATCTGAGCCCGAGGCGATTCTTCCTGGGACGGTAAGGAGGAATCCAGAGCTGGCGAGGGGGCCAGTGCGTGAGTCGGCAGCTCCATCTTCTGGGAACCCCAAGGAGGAGAAACAATTAAGAAGGCGGAAAAGGAGCCGAGTTGATCTTCCATCCTCTCCTCAAGACCCTTCCCAAACCGCTTCTCGAACCATCCCTGAGGCAACTCCTCAGGGCACCCCTGCATCGGTTCCCCAAGTGCCTCCCTATCCTAACCAGGCCCTCTTCAACAGGTCTGTCCTCAACTGCGCCGGGGAGGTGGCAAAACAGTTAATGATGGGGCTAGCTCCCACGATGGACCGCCGCATTGTGGATAAGATGTCAAATCCGGAGCTACTCGAATTCTACTGTAAAGCGGAGGCGCAGGTAAAAATCTCCACTCTCTATTCCCTCAGTCTCCTCAAGTTCATTACTTACCCCTCTCTTTCCAGGTCATGGTGGGAAGAGCGTCCTTGCTGGCCCGGGCTCGAGGCTCTCTATTGCATGCCGATCTGAAGAAGGAGATCTAGGTCTTGAAAGGACAAGAGTTAGAGCTGACGTCCAAGGCCCGGGAGGCCCAGGTTAAGTTGCAAGGCGCCGAGACGGAGATAGATTTGCTGAAGGCAGAGCTGGAGCAGATCAGAACTCCATGAAACTAAGGTGTCCGAGGGAAAACAGCGAGCTCTGGCCCTTCTCCGTGAGCAAGAGCTGAAAGATAAAGTCAAGCAAGCTCGAGCCGAGGGCGAGACTGACAAAGAGGGCCGAGGTCGTATTGAAGTACGAGCCGAAGGGAGGTTGGAGTTCCTCAATTCTGAGGAAGGACTGCGTCTAATACAGCTGACCTGAGAGACTACACGCTGAGCTTTCCTGGGTTCGGAGGAGTTATACGATCTCCTCGTCCCTGAGGCGGAGGTCTTCTTTGGGTTAGGTCTGGATGCCCACGCCAAGTGGGTAGCTGAGCACCCCTTCACGCCTTACAACCGATCTGCCGCTATTGAAGGTGTCTCCGAGCCCACCTCCTTTTCTCATGTTCTTGAGGATGATTCCCTCCACCTGCTGGATGCCACGGCCTTCGCTGACCACATTCGTCAGGTCTTCTATTCCTCCTCCTCGGCTTCTTCTCCCCCCCTGAACAATCCTTGGCGATGGTAGTAGCTAATTCTCCAACTTTCGCCAACCTGGGTGATTTACATGAGTCTACCCAATTTGCCAAGGATTTCGCCGAGGTATCTCAGCCGGAGGGTCAAACAGAAGGAAGAGCTGGTGGTGACCCCCCCGAGGTGTAGCTCAGGGTGTTAGATAGACCTGCCTGTTCTCGTGCTTTTGTATTTTGACAGATCTGTAGTTATAGCCTGTGTGGCTGATCTGTTCTATTTTCTTTTCCTGATGTGAAATCTGTACTTGAATTTTTCTATTTAATGATAATTGACGTTTTGTCTTGTTGCAACCTTTGGATTTCTAGGGTTTCTTGGTTTTCCGGAAACCCTAGTACTTTTATTCTTTGGCACGTGCTTGTCCTCTTTATAAATACGTGTATGCATGCCTCATTTTTTCATCATTCATCCGAAAAATGTCTTCTTCTCCTTTGCTTGAAGAACTCAATACTGTGAAGAGAAAAATATCTCACTGGTTGTGGAGAAGTTCAAGCTTTTCGATCAACTGGTCTTGCTCAAGGAAAAAATTGGCTATCTTTATCGCCTTCTGGAAAGGAAGAGGCAAAAGAAGCGTCACTACAAAAGAGAATGGGCTGAGCTCCGGCAATTCAATCGCCAACTGCAGGAAGAGAAGGCGGATTTGGTTGAATCGGTAAGTCGCCTGACCGTTGCTGTTGGCGAGGCTCACGCTCTTGCTGAACGGTCCGATAAATATCGCCGCCGTCTTCACGCGACAGAGCGTGAGCTTTGGCGTGCTCGCCGAGCTCTGGCCTCAGATCGGAGGTCTCCACCCAGATGAATGTCTAGGCTTTATCTCTTTTGTTTCCTGAAATTTATTATAATCAAAGTTGCCAACCTTCCTAGAAGGTGTGCGCAACCCGTTTTTTGTACTTTCCAGCAGTTAATGAAATATATGAATTTTTATGCTTATCATGCGTCTTTTCTCAATTTTACTCAAACATTCAATCAGCTTTTTTGTCTATTCGAATCATTCAACTTATCAATACTGCAGAAATGCTTTTTAACGGCGTTTTTTTTTTCATTTTTAACGACGGTTTTTGAACCGCCTTTGTATCGACCGCCATTAAA
>BMAC01000035.1:191143-213231 GCA_014905375.1 Phtheirospermum japonicum
ACTTCTTCGGTTGGAAACGCGAAGCGACGAAGCGTCGTGATTTTTACATATTGGAGGAGGGGTGCATCTCAGCGTCGTGGAACCACGGGGGTCGGGCGTCGATCGTTTAGGACGCATTCTTTTTTCCCGATTTTAAATAAATAAATGGAAAAAACTCAAAACAAATATAAAAATTAGTAAAAATAGAAACGAATCCCATCATTTCACGACCGGGGCGTGGAGGGGTGCGCCTCGGCATCCCGGAAACAAATCCTATTTTTTTATTATTTTTTTAGAATTTTTTTAATTTTTAAAAAATACCGAGGGAATCTGTATTCCCTTGGTTTCATACCGAGGGAACGTCTAATCTCTCGGTATGAAACCGAGGGAAAGGATATTCCCTCGGTTTTATTTAATTAAGAAAAATAAATAAATAGAAAAAATCGAGGGACTTTAATTCCCTCGAAAAACCGAGGACTTTAATCCCTCGGAAAGTTTGACCTAATTAAACCATCGGGCATGCCCGCTTGTTTCTCACTTTGCGCTGCTGAAAAAGAAGAAGAAAGAGGAAAAAAGAAGGAAAAAAAAGACGAAGCCCAGCAACCGCCGAGCCACCGCCGAACCACCGAGCGACTGCGAGCCGTCCACCTCAGCGCACCGCCGCCCGCCTCCGCGTCCAACCCCAGCGCACCACCTGCCACCGTTTCACCCCGCCGCGCCTCAACCACCGGTCTCCAGCCACCATTAGCGCCCGCCACCGAGTCCAACCCCAGTTCACAAGGTAATTCAATTTTTGTTTGGTTTTTTATTTATTATTTTTTATATTTTCTGTAAAATTGTTGATTAGGGATTAGGGTTAAGATGAATTTTGTATGAATTAATTCAATTTAGGATTATTTATGTAATTAGGGAATAATCACATAATTATGGTTCAATTTAGTAATAATCACACAATTAGGGTTCAATTTAGGAATAATCACATAATTATGGTTCAATTTAGTAATATGCACCCATTATATTGTATATATATTGTTCATGCATGGGAGGCCGTGGTGATCGGCCGGAGTTTAAATTTATTTATATATATTATTGTCATTGGTGTTGTTGGTTGTATACCGTCAGATGTTGACGTGGGTTACGGCGCCGGCCGGGAGGTGTTGTCCCTCCAATAGCGGGTTTTTATATTTTTTTTTTCTAAAAACGTGATAGGGCGTCACGTGGTTTTATTTAAGTTTTCAAAATATTCTTCAAAAATGTGACGGTGGTAACTGCTTATTTGGAACCTTGACGAAGTGACGCGATGGATATAGATCACTTGTTTGAGAATTAATATCATATAGAAAAATTTAAAACTAAGTTTTGAATTATTCCTATATTCCTTATATCCGTTTGAGATTTAGTATCAAATATAGAGTTTGATACTAAATTTCGAATTGTCCCATTTTTGGACAGTTTGAGAATGCGACTTGTAGTATGGTTATCTTATGTGTATGTTTTTTTTCTAGTTTTGAAATTTCGGTTTTCGCATCTCTCTAATTGTTCTCGGGTGCACTGAAATATATGTGCACTACGAGAACCGAGGGGAGATGCTGCCGAAATTTTGATTCTTAGAAAAATGCATATTTTAAGATAATCCATACTACTAAATGTCACGTTCTTGAATGCGATAGAAGCCTTACCAATTATAACTCGAATTACTCATTCTTCTCGTAATGCTGCCGAAATTTTGCCACCTTCTTTAATTCTAGAACATGCTTAACACTAAAAAATCTGACAACCGTATAATGTTAGGATGAGTTCCGATCGTAGTTGGATGTACGAGTGAATCAACAACGGCTTTTTAAGTAAGAAATTTGTGGAAGGACTTGAGAGTTTTATTAAATTTGCGGAAGCACATTCCGCTCATAAGGACGGACAGAGACTGAAATCTCCTAGTAATCGTAGTAGATGTAGGAATAGAATCTACCTGGACGTCGATGAGATTAAGTACCACCTGGTGAAACACGGGTTCATGCCGAATTACTATAGATGGATTTACCACGGAGAAACCCGGCTCGCCACCTCTGAACGCCATCACGATTTTCATGCTGGAGGACCCTCTAACATCCCTTTTGAAGAATCATCAAACGCGTACAGTAATATGGTTCAAGATGCAGCTGGTCCCGACTTTGACGTGGTGGCCGATGTGGAAGAGTCGCCGAATGCTGAGGCTCAAAAATTTTACGACATGTTGAAAGCTGGAAATCAGCCATTGTATCCGGGGTGCGAAGCACATACTTAGTTGTCATTAGTTTCCCGTCTCATGAATTTGAAATCAGATAATCACATGTCTCAAAAGTGTTATGATCAATTAAGTGAATTAATCAAGGAGATTGTACCGAAAGAAAATCTCGTACCCGATAACTTCTACAATAGTGAGAAGTTGTTAAGGGGTATGGGCTTACAGGTCGAGAAGATAGACTGCTGCAAGAATATTTGTATGATCTACTGGAGAGACGATTCTGATTTGACAAGTTGCAAATTCTGCAATGAACCTCGGTTTCAACCTATACCTCACATAAAAACAAAACGACAGAAGGCTCGTGTCGTGTACAATAAGATGTGCTATTTTCCATTGACACCGCGTCTGCAGAGGTTGTACGCATCTAATGCCACAGTGAAAGATATGAGATGGCATGGTGAACACGTAGTTGAAGATAATGTTATGCGCCACCCATCCGACTCAGAAGCTTGGAAACATTTCAACGAGACTAATCCAAGCTTTACGGCTGAAAGTTGAAACATGTCATTGGGTCTTTGTACAAATGGTTTTCAACCATTTGGAAGTTTTGGAGCACAATACTCATCGTGGCCCATCATAGTCACACCCTACAACTTGCCTCCTTGGCTGTGCATGAAAGAACAGTTCATGTTCCTGAGCATTCTTGTACCAGAGCCAAAGAATCCAAAAGACAAACTTGATGTGTTTTTGCAACCTCTAATTGCCCAATAAAATCAGTTGTGGATGGTTAGGGATCCCTCGTACGATATATCTAAGAAACAAAATTTTTAATTGCGAGCAACCCTTATGTGGATAATAAGCGATTTCCCTGCGTATTCTATGTTGTCCGGATGGAGTACGGCCGGTCAAAAAGCTTGTCCTTACAGTATGGAATGGTCAGATACCTTCATTCTTAAGTGCAGTAGGAAGCAATCGTGGTTCGACAATCACCAGAAATTCCTTGAGCATGATCACCGTTTTCGAAAAGATAAACGATGATTTTGAAAAAGAAGATCTGTCGAGACTCCACCGCCGGAAGTGCGCCCAGGGATAGAAGTTTTGGCAGAAATAGAAAGATTGGGGCTTCTGAAAGTCACTGAACTGGATGTAGCACTCGTTAATGCGCAAATTTCCCGAACGTCTGGTTGGAGAAAATAAAGCATTTTCTGGGATCTGCCATATTGGAGGACAAGTCTAATTCGTCACAATTTAGATGTTATGCACATCGAAAAAAATGTGTTTGACAATGTTTTCAATACGGTGATGAATGTAAAAGGGTAAACCAAGGACACGCATAAATCTAGGGAAGAGTTGAATGAGTATTGTAATCGCTCAGAGTTGGCGCCAGATGGGTCAGGAAAGTGTCCTAAATCCTGTTACACACTTAATAAGACGTCGAAAGCTGCCATTTGCAATTGGGTGAAATCTCTTCGATTTCCAGATGGGTACGCATCAAATTTTGGGAGTTGCGTGGACAAGAAGGAATCTAAATTAATCGGGATGAAAAGTCATGATTGTCATGTATTCATGCAGAGGTTTACACCAATAGCCTTTCGTGAATTACTTCCTCCGAACGTGTGGAAGTCTCTAACCGAATTGAGTTGTTTCTCAAAGATCTCACATCAACAGTCATTCGCACCGAAGATATGAGTCGACTTGAGCGTGACATTACATTAATATTATGCCAACTGGAACTGATCTTCCCTCCAAGTTTTTTTGACTCGATGGAGCATCTGCCCGTTCATCTTGTGTATGAAGCAAGAATTGCTGGCCTAGTACAGTATAGATGGATGTACCCGTTCGAGAGGTATCTTTACAAACTAAAGAACAGCGTGAAAAATAAGGCGAGTGTTGAAGGGTCGATAGAAAATGTATATCTGGTCGACGAGGCATCTAATTTTAGGTCGTACTATTTTGAAGATCCTGTTTCAACTAAAAGAACAAATTTGCCTAGAAATGACGAAGGTCAGAATTGTGTGGATGAAGGTGATGAAATTCCCTCGGTATTTAAGAAATGTGGAGAGATGCTTGGTACAAATGGAAAAAGATTTCTAAGCGAAAAAGAATATAATGCCGCAAGGATATACGTGTTGCTAAATTGTGTGGAGGTCGAAGAATATTTTAGGTATGAATACTCATTCCAATTTATAATGTCAATTTATACATATATATAAATGGACTAATACTTTTTTCCTCAATTGTGTAACATTATATGTAGTATTTACACGAAGAGCATTCAGCRTCTCCACCCAAACATTAATGATGATCGGATCAACGAACAATTGGAAAATGAATTTGCCAATTGGTTCAAACATTATGTAAGACGTTCGATACCGAGATGCATATCATATAATTATAATATCTATTTATATATTATATTTCCAAAATTAAAAATAATTTGTCAATGTCATAGGCTAGAGATCGTTCGAACAATATGATCAACGAGAACATTAGAAGTTTAGCTGAGGGTCCATCAAGATGTGTGAAAATGTATACCGGATGTAAGATAAATGGTTATAGATTTCACACATTGGAGCACGGATCTAACAAAGCAACATCGAGTAGTGGAGTATGTATTAAAGGGTAAACTATTGGGGCAACCAAATATGATTATTACGGTCGTCTCATAGAAATTGTGCAGCTCGAATACACCGACCGAACGGAGAAAAATACACTATTGTTCAGTTGCGAATGGTTTGATCCAACAATTGCAGGCACAAAAGTCCATCCAAATTATAAGATTGTCGATATCAATCATAAGCGTAGGTTCAATCGATATGAACCTTTTGTACTTGCTTCCCAAGCTGCACAAGTATACTATTCTGCATACCCAAGTTTGAGACGAGACAAATTGGACTTGTGGGCAATGTGTAAAATCAAGGCGCGATAAAATGTTGAGTTTATCGAGCCTCTACCAGAAGAGTCATTTCAAGAGGAAGCTATAGATACACGCAGTCCGATTTAACTCGATGATGTCGATTTTTAGTTGCACAACCTCAATGATAATTACGTGGAGGAACTTTGTAATAACGAGACAAATGATGATACAGGAGAAGAGTTACTTACCGATCAAGATACAGATCAAGATACGGATGAAGATGAGTTTGGTGATACCTTTAATAGTGAAACTGATTAGTTTGGTTGAAATATATGTAATTTATTCTTATTGTAAAACACACTTTTTTTTTAATAACTACTTTTTTTAATTTTGATTTATTTATACATTTGGTGTATAATATATACACGTATTTTGTAAAATGCTCGTATTATTATTATCTAATAGTGTTATCAGATGTCATTGCGTCGAGGTTCCAGTAGCGTGGGTCGATCAGATATGGGGTCGGCTAAAATTTTAGCTGATTTTGACACCGACTACATGGGTCTCGGTACTGATCATCCAGCGTAGACACCTTGTCAGACCCCGACGCAGACTCCGACGCCAAAGTCGCATACACCGTCACAGACCCCATCCGACGCGGGTACATCACAGACCTCGTCACGACGGCTGTTGGTCCCACCGCAGAGGGGTGGAGTTCAGGTTTATATTGCAGGGAATAAGTATGTAAATCAATGATTTTAAAATTGTAATTATCATTATGATTAAATTTTATTCGTAACAAAAAAAAAACACAATTAAATACAGGCTGCACAGCATAGGGGGCAAGGTGTCCACTATACTTCGTATGATCTTTGAGAAGGATCTCCATCCCGCCGGGTGGTGCTATAAGGCGGTCCCTAAGGAGGTTAAGGAGCTCTGGTGGGATATGTTTAAGTTAATTAATATTTTATGTCCAAATTTGTTAATATTTACCGTAAAAACACAATCATATGTATCAATTAAATTGTAATTATTATTTTATTTTGCAGGAGCTTTGTTATTGGGACCCGGTGGCCTATAGTGATGACCATATACAGGATGTATTTTTTCTGATGATTAGGGCAATCTACGGGAGGCAGCTTTACGAGTATAAGCAGTATGTTACCTCCCATGGTGGTAATAGACCGGACTACATCCCCGAGGAGGTCTATAGGTAAACGATTCTGTTATATATTTTCTTATTAAATTAAAATTTTTTATTTATAACATATAATTTATCGATAGGGTGATTCGGCTAAGTGTTACGATCTTTTTTTACGTACGCACCAAAAGAAGGACGGTGCGTTTATCGATAGGATATCTAGTCTTATTAGTGTGAGTCTCTTTCTTATTTTTAACTTATTCTTTGATTTTAACTTATAATTTTAATAACGAGTTGTATTTCAGGAGGAGTACGAGCGACATCTGACCTAGAATCAGGAACGTGCGTCTTCCCAAGAGGGGAGTAGCGAGGTTGACTAGGACCGGGTTTTCCTCGGCGTCGTCGGGTCGAGCAAGGGACAGCAATACGGCACCGACGCATATGGGAAGGTGGTGGCTGCTACGAAGGGTTTATTCAAGGGCCGCTCTTCTTCCACCTCCCAGGCTGATAGGACCCACGTCAGAGAGCTCGAGGCGCAGGTCCAGGCTCAGAGGGTAGAGCTCGAGGCGATGCAGCAGCAATACGCTGAGGAAAAGCGACAACGTGCGGAGGAGCACCGGCAGCAGGAGGAATTTCWGGCGCGGATGGATGCCCAAATGGCTGAAATGTATGCTCGTTTCCAGTAGTACTCGCCCCCTCATCAGCACCCCCCCCCCCCCAATCCGTATGACAGTTTGATTTTTATATAAACTTTGTTACTGTGTCGAACGCATGTAATAATTCTTAAACTTTTAAATATTTTTATAATAATTAGTTTATTTATTTGTCTTTTCATTAATGGTTTTTTTCAAAATTTTGGGAATTTTAATAATTGAACATGAATTAAAATAAAAAATTAAAAACTATTAAAAAATTAAAACCTAGATAATCCCTCGGTAATCCCTCGGAAAAGTCAAAAAGATTATTAAAAAAAATAAAAACCGAGGGTAAATTTCCTCGGAAATCCCTCGGGAAAAACAAAAATCGAGGGAACAGTATACCCTCGGAATACCGAGGGAAAATACAGCCCTCGGTTTTCCGAGGGAAACATCCCCTTGGTATTCCCTCGGTTTTTTCGAGGGTTGCTCGGAGTTTTTTCCAAGGGAATGTTTCCCTCGGAAATTCTCTCGGTTTAAAATTTCTGAGGGAATATTTCCCTCAGAAAAATTTACCGTGGAGGATATTTCCGAGGGAATTTTTCCCTCGGTTTTGCCCAAAACCGAGGGAAAAATCCCTCGAAAATCTGCTTTTTTTTGTAGTGAAAGTTGTTCCCGAGTCGTGTCTCTCGAGGATAGATGTTATCGGCTGTCGGTGTTTTTACTTAATCTCTTGTCAATCTTAATTAAACTAATCTAATCTAAGAAAGCAATAAGTCATTGATTTGTTTTTGAGTTTTTAATGCTAGTACTTGAATTGAAATGAAATATTGAAAACAATAATCAAAGCAAAAGGGAAATGAGAATTGAAAGATTGCTTGAAATTAACTAATTTAATGAACGTAATTAAACCCTAATTAAAAGCCTTAAATAAATTAAAATCACTTAGATTAAGAAAGCTTGCAGGTCTTGAAGGAGGAATGGAGGGAAAATAGAAGTTTTTAAACTAGAAGAAGTAAAAGTACATTAAATGCGAATAATTCAAATTTATCAAAGAGGAAAGCCCCTTCTGACTTTCAAACACCAAATGTTTGTTGGCTAAAAGGGGTAAAAAGCTTCAAAGCACAAGCTGAAATGGGGTTTTATGCAAGAAAAGATTTAGAAAAAGCTAGAAGATCGAATGAGAATTGAGAATGCAATGAGAAATAACATAAACTACAAATCAAACAACCAACACCAAAGCAATAATACCAACACAAATACAACACAACATAAAAGAGAAAAATTACACCAATTTTGCATTCAACAAAAAAGCTTCAAGTTTGCTACAACCTTCAAGGATAAATCGAATCTTCAACAAAACAAGAACCACAAATCAGGAAATGTCACCTTTTCCAACATTTGCTAAGACCAACTAACTAAAAAAAATTAAACTAAACTAAGGATTATAATCTAGGGTTCTAAAGCAATGGAATAGTAAAAGCTTGGAAGATATTGAAGGAGTTCAGAAATCAACCAAGGGAGAATAAGGTTGGTGAGAAAGGTTTGGGGGTTTATATAGAGGGTTGCAGGGGTAAAATCATCAAAATAGGCATAAAAATCCAAAAATCCCCTGCGTCGCAGTCGATCGACTGGCAGCCGATCGACTGAAACCCTGTTGATCGACTGCTTCATCCTCAAACGGCCCAGCTACTGTCGAGCAGTCGATCTAGTCTAGTTCAGTCGATCGACTGGACCAGCAGTCGATCGACTGGCATGGCTGCTCCCAGCTCGGTTATCTCATTTTTGCTCCAAACGTCCACTGGTTGTCATTCCTTGTTCGCGCTATGTTCCCTTACTTGTCTTCACTTGTCCATTCCATAGCAATTCGAATGGGATGCCTTAAGCATGCGTGGGTCCCGCTTGGTCATTCTACAGCAAAAATATAAAAATGAGTGAAAAACTACGAAAACATAATAAAAATCGCTCGAATGCTACAAAGACCATATACTAACAAAATAGGCCTAATCGACTCCTAATACCCATAAATGCCAGCAAAACACATGCAAATGCGACACAAAAAGGTAATAAAAACACGTACAAAAATGTTTGAATCACTAGTATCTACCATTATGATACACTGCGATAACCAAGCTGCTATCGCAAGGGCTTATTATGTTATATAATGGTAAATCACAACATATTCGTAGGAGACACAATACGTTAGACTATCTCCAACAGCCTCCCTATAATGTCTCCTTGACTATTTTATGGAGGCAAATGCATTAATATAGCTCCAACAGGCTCCCTACAAGGACTCTCTAAAATAGGGAGCTCCATTTTTAATTACTTGAGCTCTCTAAATGTAGGGAGTAACTTTGGCTGCCTATTATTTTATTTTTACCTTTTTTTTTAAATTGGCTCCCTATTACTTTAATAACATATATGATAAAATATTTATATATAGAGAGTCTGTTGGAGTAAAATTGGAATAGGGAGTCCTTAAAATAGAGAGTTGTCATAAGTAAGGAACCTGATAAAGTAAAATGAGATGGAGAGTTTGAGAAAATAGAGAAAATTACTTTAGGGAGTTAGATTTGTGGAGTTTGATAGAGAGTTTGTTGGAATTAGTCTTAGAGAATTAATCTTAAAAGGAATTATTTTTGTTTGTTACGTGAAATCGAAAGAAAATATCACAGATCAATTTACAAAGAGTTTAAATCAAGATCAATTCCATATATTTCTAGAGGGTATGGGGTAAAACCCATAACTAAAGAACGATTTTTAGTGGACATACAACCACGATGACTGGAGATCCCAAGAACTTGGTTAAATGGGACAACTAAACTTTATACTAATCAGTTCTAAAAACTTGGTATCTAGCCTTGAGCTAACCCATCCCTAGAGAGCATAACCAAGTGATATGCCTGCTGAATGTGGTGAGGTTAAATCTATAACTTTTAATGACAATCTATACCTACTCAGGTGGATTATTGTAGGATACTTTTGATAGACAAGGTCACCTATTTAAGGGGGAAAAAACTTTTTTCCAACTATACTTGTAGCGTTTTTATGGTTTGCAACCAATTGTTTTTTTTTTTTTTTGTTATTAACAACCCAAAGTATGCGGGTTTTGCTCTTTGCAACCTTCAGGCTATTTTTTATTCAAAAAATGGTTGAATCGAAACACGTAAACCTCATGCCTCATTATAAAAACATGAAAACATTGCCCAATATAATAATTGGTGATGAGGCATGAGGTTTACTTGCTTCGATTCAACCATTTTTGAATGAAGAATAGTTTGAAGGTTGCAAAGAGCAAAACCCGCATACTTTGGGTTATTAATAACAACAAAAAAAACATTAGGTTTCAAACCATAAAAACGCTACCAGTACAGGTGGCAAAGAATCTTTTGCCCCCTATTTAAGTGTAGAGGAGTGGCCGCCTCGATCAGACCACTTAAGAATCCTAAGGGTGTTCCAAGGTTAAATTGGATACAACTTTAAGAAATTGAGAAACAGTATAGTGGAATAGTTCAATTAGTATTGTTATGTGAGTATCACTGTCACAACAAAAAAACAGTATTTTACCAAGGGGAAAATTCCTCGGTAATCAATTTACCGAGGGAAAATTCCTCTCGGTGAAACCCTCCTCGGTAAAAATTTCGAGGGAAGTTTTGCCCTCGGTAAAAAAATTTCGAGGGGATTACCGAAGGTTCCTCTCTATGGTAAATTCCCTTGGGCCTGATTATATATGCCATCGGATAAACCAAGGAGCCATTTACCCTCGAAAAAACCGAGGGGCAGTGATCCGGACTTTTGTGTCTCCTCTTTTCAAAATTAAAATCAAATATAACCATGCACGTCTACGTTTGGAAACGAGTAAGTTCGCCCGCAAGAGAACGGGGTCACTATAGACTGGAGAGTTAATCTGAGTCGATTCTCTCAAGGAGTGGGAATACGGGGTTGACAATGTCTATTATACGAAAAACACAATTTTTAAAACTAAACACGCTATCAAGGGTTTTTTAAAAATTTCAAACAAAACAAATTAGAATATCCAACTTTAAAACTATTCTTGCAACGAGGGTGTCAACCTCTTTGCAAAAATCATACACTTGATTTAAGAATTCAATTATAATCCGTTTGGAACTGAAAGAGTATATTAATCCACTAAGTGTTAATCAAGCATTTAATCTAACAATTTCTAAAAATAAACACGCTATCAAGGTTTTTTTTTAAGATTTCAAACAAACCAAATTAGAATATCAAACTTTAAAACTATTCTTGCAACGAGGGTGTCAACCTCTCTGCAAAAATCATGCACTTGATTTAATAATTCAATTATAAACCGTTTGGAACTGAAAGTGTATATTAATCCACTAAGTGTCAATCAAGCATTTAATCGAACACTAAATATGCATCACGAGAACAAATTCTAACAAGAACAAATTCAATCAACGATCAAGTTATAATCATAGAATTGAACCAAATTCACCAAACCCAATTATCACTAAATAGATCATAAGGATTCAAACATAATTATTCGAAATAATTATCAAACCAAAACATTCAAGAACTAGTAGCCAATATGAAATTCAACACAAGGAAACGAGACCAAAGTTTAGAAAAAGTTACTATCAATGAGAACTACGACGAACGTCTTGCTAACTCCGGCGATTCCGGAGAAAAGATGAACCACACTGGAATTCTGGAGGCTTGTCACAAACCTCCAATTCCAATGATGCAAGATGGCTACAATCGAAACTCTATGGTAATTGCCGTAAGGGCTCTAAGTCAAAGGAGAGAGAGAGAGTTGTCAGTTTTCTCCTCCAATGGTGATGATCCAGACCAAGGTAGATGAGTTCCCAGATCTTTGTATACCTTCTTGCTGATATTTTATGAGTTTTAAATACTCAAAAGCCGTTTTGTAACTGAAGAATCCCGAAAATTTGCATTTATAACGTATGTGTCCGATCGGATTCTGGATCTATTCGATCGGATAAAAGTTTCTGTCCGTTGGTCCAATCAGATGTCAGATTATCCGATTGGATGTTAACCCAAGGGGTCTATTCGGCAGGTCGTCCGATCGATGTGTGCTTTGAAAGTCAATCCGGTCAGAGATTAGGTCAATCCAATAGTACGAGTGTCCTTTTGGCTACTTTTCGGCACTTACTTTCTCGTTTTTGTCTCACGGATTCGCCAAACGCTCTAGCTGTATGAGAAAATAAGAAAATTATCTCAAAAGGACCAATTATTACTCAATAAGTCGAAAAGTTAAGCAAAAAGCCAAAGAATGCAAAATTATGCAAAATAGCTTAATCTTAACCTAAAAAGAGAACAAAAGGACTCAAACATGACTCGAAATATATACAAAAATGTAACAAATACGTACGAATCAACCACCCCATGCTTAATTGGTTTATTTGTCCTCGAACAAACGAAAGAATCAAAATCAAGAAAGAATGAAAGTATTTAGATCAAAGAGTCATGTTGTGCATATAATTTAGTTTTGCAAATATAAACACTTTTGTCGAAAACTCTTAAGATAAGCTCGTGCCACCTTTTCACCTTGAAATCAAAAGAATGCGTCCTCACAACAGGTAAATATATTATAGTGCACTCACTCGCTCATGTTTTCCAAGAAGGTAAGTGTATACGCTCGAATCAACATAAACATGCATTCAACGACTCGTGAAAATCAAACGCTCGTATATCGCATATGTGTGCACATTCAATCAAGAACTGGATTAAGACTTTCTAGGGTTGTAATGTAGGCTCTTTGGTAAGGTATTTCATATATAAAATATGTGGCTAACTTGCAAAAAAACGCAATCAATAACTCACCATTTATAACTTTAAGCATAGAGCAAAATTCTGCTCTCCTCATTTCCCCCAAGACCGCCATGCATTGCTATTTTCAACCTTTTATAAGCAAGGTTATTTCTTACCCCAAGACTAAATAAACATGCCCGATCCTATGTAACATGAGTGTTAGTTCCTTCTAAACTCATTTGCCATTATAGGTAGGCTTTTTTTCTTAACAACTAGATGCTCGTGTAAATTTAAGCACCTTTAATTTCCTTTTCTTTACTCACTTATTCCCTCCCTGCACTCGTCAATCTAAATAGACCAATAATAAATAAACTCTCATCTCACAAACATAAATCGAATAAGATCTATAATAATGCTCATGGCTAACAAAGAGACGGGATAAAAGGCTCGAATGGACTTCTTAGGAATTTATATGACTGGAATCGGCTTTTATATGTGCCTATCGTCATTTCCAAAACCAAATATACACATGCGACTTAGAGATTTCTCAAAACACTTATCGAATCACAATACGAAATGTTGATAAACACATAAACCTCCTTACTTGGGTTTTATTCAAACTTTTGAAAACCAGAAGATCGGGCTTTAAGAGCTTCGCAAAATTGCTAACGACTAAGTGTTGTTTTAAATAAATATATATAAGTAGGTTTTGAAAATCTTTGCACTAAACAAGCTCAAAAGACTCTAACGACAGGTCACACAATACACAATTCCGATAGGCAAGCCAGCACAAACACAAATAAGCATTGGAACACCTACAAACGTCGACATAAACAAATGGTCGATCCGTACATCGTCACAAAGAAAGACTCAAACAGAACTATATAACCGAAGTGACCCAAAATAAGCATGCATGAGGTACGTTCAACAATAAGTATAGTAGTCCAGTCGGACGTAGTACTCATCCGGTCGGATGGTGCTACAGTAAGTTTCGTCCGACCGGTTACCTGCCTCATCTTGTCTGATGGTAGTCTAGAATTTTTTATCCAACCGGATACGATACACAAAAATAAGAAAACTCCTGGTTGCTAACATACGAATCATTATAAGTGGTCAGAAATGGTTTGAACAAGTAACATGCCAATCATCAAGTCAAATACTTAGTACAGACACTCACGCACACAACGCCAAGTAGAAACATTAACACAAATAAAAAAATTCAAATAGAAACAAATTATTAAAAATTAAAGTAAATAGAAGTTTAGATAGAATTTGATACAAATGGGGCATGGGCCTGTCTATTGGTTCATGTCGTCTGGAGGTGGAGGCGGGTAGCGATGCTCGAACCTCATCAAGCGTTCATCAATAGAGACGAGGTATTCGTGGTTGGCTTCGACGTTGTCATTTAACCTAGTGAGATATTGGTTCGTTGTGGCCATGTTAGCTGATTAGAGTAGATTTGTCCTTATTTTTGTTATTATTTTAGTACGTTTTTCTATTTATTTTTGGTATAAGTTGGACGATTTAAGCATAATTGTGTATTTTCATAGTTCTGACTTATTTTACCGTATTTTAATCGTAATTGATGCAAATAGGTGATATTTCGTTATTTTTCACCTTACAGCTAAGTAACCAGAAGAGTTTAGCGCGTAAAAGATGAAGTTCGATGTTCGAGAGTAGAAGAACAAGCTTTCCGGTGAAACGAGTAGCAAAAGACCGAGAAACGGAGACAGAAGCTCAGTCACGTCGACTGACGCGACCGTCGATGCACCGTCAACGCAAGCCATGGTTCACGTCAGTCGACGCTCCGTTGACGCAGTGCCGACGCTACGTTCTGAAGCGTCGATGTCGACGCACCATTGTCGACGCAGCGTCGACGCTACGTTCTGAAGCGTCGATGTCGACGCACCCCGTCGACACACCTGCCCAGCCGACGCGCGCACCTGCTGACCACACCTGCCGAGCGCTGCCGACCTAGTCCGTCGAGTCCCGACGAGCGCCATCACGCGTAAGTCGAAGCTCCATCGACGCATCGTCGACGCGACGGCCCAGAATTCAAAAATTAGGGTTTCTTGTGCGGCAAGACTTGTAATATTTATAAAAACCTGCCATATTTCAGGTTTTGGGAAAGAACACGAAGACACAACACTTTCCTAGGGTATTTTAACATTCAATAACAATAAACCCACGTCTTATAACAATATTTGGAGATGCGGATCAAGGATCGAAGTTCTACGCGTCCGAAACACCGATTTCGCTCTCGAGAATCCATCTTCGCCCAAGATCAGCGTTCAAACTCCGGAATAGCTGGAGCTTTTCATTGCTTTCCTTAGTTTCAATAAGTTTTCTAAAATCTTAGATAATTTTCTAGTTAATTGCTTAGATATATTCTTAGTTAATTCTAGTTTTAATTAGTTTAATTATTTCTTATGCTTGGATATTGGATATTGGTTAATTTAGTTTATTTATGCGATTTAGTTTATGCTTAGTTAATGGTTCTTGGATTCGTATGATTCAATTGCTTAGTGATAGTTTCTTAAATTCATGCTTTTAGATATTTTAATTAGTTCTAATCTTCATAACATTAAATTGATAATTTTGTTATTCCTCTTAGTTGATAAATTAGAATAATTAGTTTAATCAGCTTTAGTATACTGCTTAGTTCGTAATTGATAATCTAGTTTAAAGTACTTAGTTTAATTAGTTTTAGTTTAATTATCGTCTTAGTTTATAATGATCGAATTAATCTATTCAAACCCCCAAATGTATATGTATGTTATTTGTAATTGAGAAAAACATTGAAAAGACCGAACAGTTGTTTACTCGAGAGATACGACTTGAGTCAAACTCATCACCCTACAGTTACCTCGTACACTTGCGAGCAAACTGACGTACTTTTAAATTAATTATTAAAAATGGGGTGCACAAAAGTTAGAGTAAAAAATTTTACGCCGTGGCCGGGGAAGCAACGAGTAGGAATTTGAGATGTTTTTCGTTTTATTTTTGACATTTTATGTTTACTTTTAATTTTCTTTATTTATTTCTTATTTTCGCTCTTGGCCTTTGCCATTTGGTACGTTGACGTGTTGTTGAGTTTATGCAAGGAAGGCGATCACTTCAACGCGACCTTGTGCCATTCATTGACAACATCCACCGTTCAAATCCACCGAGACCAAGACCCGTTTTTATTCCCGAGGACGATTCCTCAACAACAACTGATTTTGCTTRCGATCAAGCTCCCRACATGATGTTAGGGKCACAATCGGTTCGAAACGGMGATTSCCCACCACRAACACCACCCCGTCCCAAYCGACACGGGTAYGGGAGTGAGWCGATCRTTTTTCAAGGACAACCCCTACCACGAGCTTATTGGGCTAATTATCAGCAGAACGTGGGACAAGACGAAGGGATTAACCGGCAGAACAACATGATCAACCACCAACCCAACATGGCGAATATRAGKCCAAACGRGGAAATGAACMMCAAYGCTAKTCGCCAACACAACCTCGAGAACGTGGCGATTAGAAACGAAGATTTTATGCAGCACAACGCGTATGCTAACAACCAAAGGCACGTGAACGATTGGTTGGAGAATCAAGATCACGGATACGAGCAAAATAACTTCGGAAGGAGATACGAGCGTGAGCACCAATATGCACACGATGACCACTACGAGAGAGTTAATGAACAAGTTAGAGAACCAAGGGGAGATCGAGCACTTAGACAGCGCGACTTGGAACGTCCAAAGGTTGTACCCTTTAGGTCCGCCATTGTTCTTGGACCGACCGCGAGGGTAGTGGAAATTAAACCGCATCAACTCAACCTACTCCCGACCTTTCATGGGAATGCGAATGAAGACCCTTTGGCATTTTTAAATTACTTTGTTGATGAAGTTGGCCGATTCGTAGTTCATGGCCTTCACCAAGAGGAGGTCCAGATGATTTGTTTCCCGTACAGCTTGAAGGACAAGACGAAGTCATGGCTACTGTCCATAGAGCCTGGTTCGTTAACCGACTGGGATATGATTAGCGAAAAGTTCCTAAACCAATATTATTTAGCCCAAACAACGGGGCATCTTCGGAGACAAATCGCTACTTTTGAGCAGTTAGAAGGAGAGTTATTTCATGAAACATGGGAGCGCTACAAGACACTTTTGCATGCGTGCCCCCATCACAACTATTCTCCGGAGATGACTAACCAGTTCTATTTCGATGGTTTATTGGACCATGGGAAACGAGAGGTAGAGATAGCAGCAGGAGGAGATTTTGGAGATTTGACAGCACACGAGGCAATACAAGTATTGAAGAAGAAAAGCGAAAAGTCCAGACAAACCAACTCTCGGCCTCGTAAGATGAGAGTTAACAAAGTTTCCATTCCTGATCCTGATTTAGATGATGGCAAGTTAGTTAAGGCAAAATGTGCAGAGATTTTTGACGAGAAATTAGTTGCTTGGAAAGTCGAGCGAGCTAGCAAGGCCGCTGCACAAAAGATGGCTGCGAATTGCAACCAGTGTGGATCCCTCCTGCATTTAGCAGACGCATGTCCAAACAATAGTGAGCAGCAAGAGGAGGTAAACGCGATCCAGAATTATTCGAATTAAAAGAAGTACACACCACAACGTGACAATCCTCTTTTCAAGTGGGGCCCAGGCAATCCAAATCATATGCCGCCTGATCCAAAATTTCCCCCACCGCATTATGCTCAAGTACCAGTGCCACCGACACAAAATAATTTTCATACGCAAGGGCAGGCGTCGAGTGCAACTCAACCAAATGATCAGTTGTTGGTTTGGCAGCAGAATCAAGTGGCTGAGACGATTAGTAATAGAGAAGGGCTTACAAAGGTGAATGCAAAGATTGATGAACTCTCGAAGAAAGTAAGCGGAATTGACCATCTTTCCGGTATTGTGCATGATCTAGCTAAAAACATGGATAGGATGGAGATAACTATGGGACAAATAGCAACTGATATTGCTAGGGCAAATAAGGAGAAAGACAAGCTACCAAGCCAACCGGAGCAAGCGTCGGCGGTTCACGTCCTTCGCAGTGGGAAGAAGATCGACAATGGCATAGAGGACCAAGATGAGGAGACTGTTTCTAAACCAGTGGACAAGCTACATAAATCCGCCAATAGAGGGAAAATTCCTAGCGACACCTCTGGCAATGATAAACCACCGCAACCGAAGCAAAAAACGATGCAGTATAAGGATGAAGGCAGTAGGTATGCTGGACCTTGGAGCGGGTGTTAATCTAATGCCTTATTCACTTAATCAAGATTTTGATCTTGGACCCCTCAAACCGACAACTATGCGCCTACAGTTGGCCGATCGATCAACTCGACGACCTTTGGTGATAGTCGAGGATGTTTTTAGTGCAAGTTGGAGAGCTCGTACTACCGGTAGATTTTGTGGTTATGGACATTGGTGAAGTTCCGACTGAGGACAACGAGCACACCATTCTATTAGGGCGACCGTTCATGGCGACTTCCCATACTCTTATTGATGTTCATAAAGGGAGAATGACGATGACCGTTTTGGGCAAAACAGTGACCTTTTCTCTGAAAGATATTCACAACACTCCCTCTCCTATTATGCAAGAGGAAGATTCATTTATTGACCCCGTTGCATCATGCGTCAACGAATTACGAGAGATCGCAACTTTGAACAAGTTAGGCGATGGGGACGACGCCGGATTTTCTACCGAGGGAGGGGATAAACGAGTCGATTCAACCAAGAAGTACGACGAGTTTGAGGAGCATATGCACCTAAGTGGAGAAGAATTGATCGAGTTTTTGGGAATTGACATACGCGACATCGTGGTAGAATTTGGAGACAATTTTGATGAGGAGTGTTCGCACAAATTCGAGAAAAAGGTGGAGTCTAAACCATAAATAAATCGTTCAAGGCACAACTCCCTCGGCCCTAACAAAAAATTTTCGCGCGAACCAAACAAGGGCGAGGCATATTCAAGGATTGGACAAGAAATAAGAAGAAACCGGAAGAGGTTCGCACGAGTGAAGTCAAGAACTCACAATTTGAGGTTGGAGAATTAGTCTTGTATAATAACGAACATAAGTACGACAAAGCCGATTTTGGAGCTTCATGGAGCGGACCATTCTCGATTAAAGAATTTGATGAGTACAGCGTAGCCACGTTGTACGATGAGATTGGCAAATCGTCCTTTCAAGCTCACAATCATAGATTGAAGCCTTATCTTGACGGACGAGGTAAAAATAGCAATCGCAAGATGGTGGAGTTTGGAGACCCACCGTACGTTGAAAGATAAATGAGCAAGATAGCGTCGAGCAAGCGACGTTAAAATTTGCGCTTCTCGGGAGGCAACCTGAGCATTTATATCCTTTTGTACCTTATTTCCATTTTATTTAATTTTTATTTTTGATTTTTACTTGTTTCAGATCAGATGGAGAACTCGGACAAGGAGAATTGAACGAACGAGTGAAGGAAAAGACGCCCAGGAATCCGCCCGCGTCGACGCCGAGCACCTGCTCGCGTCAGTCGACGCGGCGTCGACGCCGAGCACCTGCTCGCGTCAGTCGACGCGGCGTCGACGCGAAATGTCGAAGAATCACTCTCTGTCGAGTCGACTGACACGGCGTCGACGCTGAGTCGACGCGAATCCAGACCCGGCCCAGAAACGGTTAAAAATCGGATTTTTGTACCACGACCCGACCCGTATGCGTGTGACACGCGGGATTGGCCCAGAAAATTGCTTAAAAACAGCTTCTTTTTCCCTTTTTCTCACCTTTCTTCTTTTTCTAACCTCAAATTTTAATTCTCTATCCTTCTTCATGTCCTTTTTGTTGCAATAATTGATTTTTTTTAAGATTTCCAGGAATTCAAGCACTGTAACACTCACAAACCCAGAAGTTCATTCCAACTTTTTACATACAAGCCGATTTCTCAAAAGGGGGGCTACAAGGGTTGAGGCATATTCGGGCAATTCCAGGCAGTTCGAGCGTTTTTCCGAAAAATCGACGAGGGAAATTCATATCACGTACGTTGAAGAAGTGGCCAATTACACAAATGACGACTAGCGGCTCGACTACTATTATTTCAGGGATGTTTTCTTTTTCCTTCCTCTTTTTTGTTTTGTGGCAATCAGGAGATTGCCGGGATTTTTAGAGAGGGGGGTGGTCGAGTGTGATTTGTATTGATTAATTGTGTAATTTTATTTGATACTTGGCCTGTAATAATTATATGCTTAAACGTGATTAATTGCTATTTCTACTCTTAATTTTGTTTTTATGGCATGCCTGTCGAAGTTGACTAAGTATGATTATTTGTTTTCGTCTTTGAGCGTGCATAAGTGCATAATTTTTCAAATTTTATTATTATATATTGTAAAATGGTACTTGGACGCAAYTGATTTCACAAAACCTAAAAGCAGCGTCAATTCAAAATTTTTCATGCAAAAGCCAGCGAGTAGCCTGAGTGTTTATCATCTTTGCATGTGCTTGAATAAGTTTCAGTTTTGATATCTCTTTGAAACCGCTGTGTGTAGTCGATTTTGAACATGAAGTTAAGGCACATATAAAACCCTATTCCGGCCATATACATATATTTTTAGCCACTATAAATTGCGAATGAGCCAATCATATCCAAATATCCATGCCTATAGCCATGAGTGTTTCTGAGACGACCCTACAACCCATTAAAAGCGTGGGGTAGGAGTTCCTATTTTTATTGGTTATTTGAGTCTTGGGAATTTTTCTTTTAGGAATTTATTAATTTGTAAATAAGGACCACCATCTAAAAAATAAAAAATAAAAAATAAAAAAAACAAATAAAAAAGAGAGAAACCCCATAAAAAGAATAAAGGGGGAATAAAAAAAAATAATAGGATGGTGGATAGTGCTGATTAATTGCCTACGCGTTTGTAAAAGCTTGAGTCTAATTGTTTATTTTATAAGGCCTATTGTTTAGAAGGCAAGAGTTGTGTAAGAAGCATGATATAAGCTTCAATTGTACTTCAGTGGTTTGAGCTTTCAGTCGGTTTATGAGTTTTTAAGTTGAGGAATAGCCTATATTTCAAAGGCTACGTTATGAGAGTTCAGTGAGGTTTTTATTTTTGAACGAGGTGAAGCATTTTGCTTCGTGTTTAGGATAGGTTGAGTGAGTTATTGATCATGTTTGATAATGAGTTAGCCACACGACTTATATATACCATACCCGTCCAAAGAGCCTTACATTACAACTCGCGAAGACCTTTTCTGATTCTTAGTTTAGACAGCATACTTAATTTGCGATTGATAAGAGATTGATTTTCGGTGCTTATTTATTGTGCATGTAATTGTATGATTTGAGTGTATACACGTCCCATGCAGAAAATACTTGAGTGTCTTTTAGCGTGCTTATATATATTATCCTTCATGAGGAAGCATGATTTTATTTTGAAACGACAATGTAATAATGGTCAAGTGTTTGACGTTGCGTGACTTGTACCTATATTTTAAAAATTACATATGTAGCATAGCACGACTCTCTGTTTGAACTCATTTTCATTCTAATCATACTTTGAATTTATTGTTTGTTCGAGGACGAACAAACCAATAAAGCGTGGGGTAGTTGATTAGAGTAGATTTGTCCTTATTTTTATTAGTATTTAGTACGTTTTTCTATTTATTTTTGGTATAAGTTGGACGATTTAAGCATAATTGCGTATTTTCATAGTTCTGACTTATTTTACCATATTTTAATCGTAATTGATGCAAATAGGTGATATTTCGTTGTTTTTCACCTTACAGCTAAGTAACCGGAAGAGTTTAGCGCGTAAAAGACGAAGTTCGATGTTCGAGAGTAGAAGAACAAGCTTTCCGATGAAACGAGTAGCAAAAGACCGAGAAATGGAGACAGAAGCTCAGTCGTGTCGATTGATGCGACCGTCGATGCACCGTCGACGCAAGCCATGGTCCGCGTCAGTCGACGCTCCGTCGACGCAGTGCCGACGTTACGTTCTGAAGCGTCGATGTCGACGCACCATTGTCAACGCAGCGTCGACGATACGTTCTGAAGCGTCGATGTCGACGTACCCCGTCGACGCACCTGCCCAGCCAACGCGCGCACCTGCTAACCACACCTGCCGAGCGCTGCCGACCTAGTCTTTCGAGTCCCGCCGAGCGCCAGTACGCGTCAGTCGACGCATCGTCGACGCGACGGCCCAGAATTCGGAAATTAGGGTTTCTTGTGCGGCAAGACTTGTAATATTTATAAAAACCCACCATATTTCAGGTTTTGGGAGGGGACACGAAGACACAACATTATCCTAGGGTATTTTAGCATTCAATAACAATAAACCCACGTCTTATAACAAGATTTGGAGACGCGGATCAAGGATCGAAGTTCTACGCGTCTGAAACACCGATTTCGCTCTCGAGAATCCATCTTCGCCCAAGATCAGCGTTCAAACTCCAGAATAGCTGGAGCTTTTCATTGCTTTCCTTAGTTTCAATAAGTTTTCTAAACTCTTAGATAATTTTCTAGTT
>BMAC01000035.1:213391-241184 GCA_014905375.1 Phtheirospermum japonicum
ATGCTTGGATATTGGATATTGGTTAATTTAGTTTATTTATGCGATTTAGTTTATGCTTAGTTAATGGTTCTTGGATTCGTATGATTCAATTTCTTAGTGATAGTTTCTTAAATTCATGCTTTTAGATATTTTGATTAGTTCTAATCTTCATAACATTAAATTGATAATTTAGTTATTCCTCTTAGTTGATAAATTAGAATAATTAGTTTAATCAGCTTTAGTATACTGCTTAGTTCATAATTGATAATCTAGTTTAAAGTAATTAGTTTTAGTTTAATTATCGTCTTAGTTTATAATGATTGAATTAATCTATTCAAACCCTCAAATGTATATGTATGTTATTCGTAATTGAGAAAAACATTTAAAAGACCGAACAGTTGTTTCCTCGAGAGATACGACTCGAGTCAAATTCATCACCCTACAGTTACCTCGTACACTTGCGAGCAAACTAACGTGATTTTAAATTAATTATTAAAAACGGGGTGCACAAAAGTTTGAGTCATTAGCATCCAATCTCTCCAGGGAACCTCGAAACATCCTGGCTTCCTCACGTGCCTCCCTATCATCTTGTCGAGCATCTCTCACGTATTCTTCCTGATTGAGGCTCAATTGCCTCATCTAATTGATCACGCTCGCTTGGAAATCCTGCTGCTACCTCCACTGCTCATCGGAGTAGTACTGATGACTACTCCCTTCACTCGTGTAGGTACTACTACCATTGTAGTACCCCCCCACCGTATCCTCCGTACTCGAGACCTTCCCCATAGTCTCCGTGCGCGTACCCTTGGAAATCCGTGTTTCCATCATTGTCGTTCCCTTCATTGCCGTCCTCATTCTCCTCGTCATCCTCATCATCTCATCATCCTCATCGTCGTCGGTGTCCTTGACTGCTTCAGCCCTTCATTTTTCTGATGGCATCATGAATGTCAGAATGGTCACACTCTGGTCGTTGAGCATCTGGCTCTCAACCTACATCGCTACACTCGGGTATACGATGTCGTTGTCGTAGGGGTCGTATCCGTGGTACCGTGCGAGCTCGATAACGAACGTGCCCAGTGTGAGCTTCACCTTTTTCCTATCATGCACTTGTTGCACGTTCTCTATCGCAGTCGTAAGTAGAAGACAGAGCCTCGCGTCACTCCGGTGGTGCGCAATCCACAGAGCTCGCAACTCCATCGACGAGATCCTTGTAATGTCCTACTTGCCCAGAAACACTTTCATGAAAAACTTATAAATCAAATACATGGCATTCGATCTTAACGAGGTAGAATGAAAGCAGCATCCGGCTTCTGGTGGTTCTCCAGAAAGTTTCTCCCACCAGGCGTTCTTGTCGTAGTCATCGTGTTGAAATGAATCGTCCGCCTCCTTGTCGCTGTCGATTCCAAAAATTATGTAGAGGTCGGATTTTGTAGTATGAAGAGGGCGGTTACGGAGCTGGCAATGGAAAGAACCATCGTCTACGGGTTTGTAGGTCGTAAAGAACTCCAACATTAGAGTTTGGTAGCCAGGTTGCTTAATGTCAGCCCACTTGTCCAAATCGAGGGCCTTGATGCCCGCCATGAACTTCTCCATTGTTTTATCTCCCATTTAAATTTGGCAATTCTAAAAATGCACATCGATGAAGAGAGGGGAGTAGACGACTCGTGTAATCAATGATTTGTATAATGTGACCTCCTCATCGCCATGGAGGTCAAATGGATCCAAGCCTCCCCCGGCGTTACTTGTTTCTTTCCCTCGGTTCTTTCCCCTCCCCGAGGTGTTTCCTCTCCTCGATCGTGAACCGGTAGCCATTTCGCAATTAAAATTTCAAAAATAAGAACTAGAAACTCTCTCAGGCAATTTGTCGAACACCTTGTGTGCGACTGAAAAATTCAGCCAAATCCTCAAATTTCTCAAACTCAACAATCTCCTTTCAAAATCTCTGAAAACCAATTCCCAAACAGCGCAATGAGTGTAAGTTCAAGCTGTTATACCTCGTGAATTCACGAGAATCTCGTGTTTGGTGTTCGAAGATGAAGATTTTGGGGTTAATTTCTTGATTCGTCCGAACGGATGGAATTCTTAGCCAAAAGTCTCCGATCGGATGCATTTATGTATACGAATTGTGGAGTGGTGAAGATTGGAAGAGAGATTTTTGCTACTTTAGATCTTCAAAAGAAAAAGGATTTTGATATAAGAGTAAAAATTTCTAAGGAGAAGGACCGACTCTTATAAATTTATGTTGTCGTCCGATCGGATGATGCTCCTGTCCGATCGGGTGTAACTCCAGTGTGTTTTATCCGATCGGATATTGTCTTTGTATGGCCGGATCATCCTTTACATAATAAGTTTTTGATTTATATATATATATATATATATATATATATATATATATATATATATATATATATATATATATATATATATATATATATATATATATATATATATATATATATATCATTTTTTATATATGTATATACACACTGGTTTGGTCCTGCAAAACTCACGAATTTATTAAAAAGGTTCGAGCGTAAAATTAAAACAACAAATCGTACAAACTCAATTTCTTTATTAAATCAATATGTGAATAGATGATAATTATTAAAATGGAAACGGCAATTCAAACTAACTACACGACCAAATCCCAAATCCAAACACAAACGAAAAAGGTAAAAGACAACTAGGATAAATTATTCTCTAAACATCAGAGTCTAGCTCGCTATTGTGGCTAGGGGTGGGATGTGTCCATAAGCCAAGTCACTAAGATCCTCGACTTCTGCTTCAAGTATAACAATTTTGTCTTTGAGCTCAACAATCTTGGGATCTGACTCCGTAAAATACTTGTGAAGGCTAGCAATATCCACAGTAAGCGATATCTCTTCAAGAAGATAATTTGTAATTTCAGCCTTCAACTCGTTAATTCTCTCTCGATGATCTTCCAATTGAATCTCCAACCTCTCCACAGTATCATCGTGCTTCTTCCTGCTCACCCATCCATAACCCGAGCCCCATGGTGATGGATTGTTAAAATCCATCTTATTTTGGGAGTGTAAAAGGTATGGGTCTTTCTAGAATAGAGAGTGTTGTGAAGAAAAGAGGATAAAGAGGTGGGTTTATATACTAGCTGATGGTTCAGAGAAAGGAAATCCTAGGAATCTTCTAAGATAAAAAAGAAAGGAAGAAAATAAAAACTTACCTAAATGCAAAGAACTCAAAAATAAGCAATATTTACCTCAATCCTTACTATCAAAGGGTTTTATTTTGCAGAATCTTCTTACCAAAAAATTTCACACGGAGTTGACTAGTCAATGAGATTCCGTCTCGTCATCTGATCGGATACTTGGTCATCCGGTCGAATGGTGGTTGAGCTGTACTCTCCGAACGGCCATTATCTCATTCAGTAGGATGGTTGTCAGTGTGTTGTATCCGACCGGTCATTATCCTCGTCCGGTCTGATGGCAGTCCAGTAGCTTTTGTCCGATCGGTTTCTATCACTTGTCCGGTCGGTTGTATTGGGAAAGTTTAATTCCAAAGCTTGCTGCACATCTCAAAACACCATAAACACACCTATCCATTCTACATATACGTAAAAACTAAAGTAAATATGTATAAAAACAAAAATAAAATAAGAACACTTGGGTTACCTCCCAAGAAGTGCAACGTTTAACATATTTTGCTTGACGATACCTTGTTTGAGTTTCAAGCGTCTAGAGGCGGTTCTTTCAGTAGTACAACTTCACGATTGGTCTTGGGAATGGGTCCCCCATGATGTAATTTCACGCGATGCCCATTAACTTGGAATGCGGAGTTGCTTTTCTCGTCGTATAGAGTGATAGCCTTGAATTTTTTGATATCCATAATCAGGTATGGCCCACTCCATTTGTACTTGAATTTTCCTGGAAAAAGTTTGAAACCTGAGTTAAAAAGCAAGGCTAATTTTCCTACCTCCAAATCTTTCGGAACGAGCTTTTTATCGTGAATTTCCTTCATCCTTTGCTTGCTCGTCCATTCTATCTCATATGAATCGTTCCTTATCTCTTCTAACTCGCTTAACTCCAACTTTCGATATTCACCAGCCTCATTCAAATTCATGTTCAAAGCACGTATGGCCCATTCAGCTGTGTGTTCTAACTCAACAGAGAGATGACAAGCCTTTCTATAAACCAACCAAAATGGACTCATACCCAAAATCGTCTTGTGGGCCGTTCGATATGTCCACGATTCATCGATCAATTTCGTTGCCCAATCTTTACAGTTTGGTTTCACTGTTTTCTCTAAAATGGCCCTTATCTGTCGGTTGCTCGTCTCCACCTGCCTGGACATTTGTGGATGATAAGGTGTTGCTACTTTGTGTCATACCCCATATTATATCATCAATCGGTCGAAAGTACGGTTACAGAAATGGCTACCACCGTCACTTATGATCGTTCTTGGTACCCCAAAACGGCTGAAAATGTTCTCTTGAATGAATTTGAGAACAACCTCCGAATTAGCCTTTCGGGTTGGGATTGCCTCGACCCATTCCGACACATAATCGACACCAATGAGTATGTACTCGTATTCTCCACTCTTTGGGAATGGTCCCATAAAATCGATGCCCCACACATCGAAGATTTTGATCACTTGATTTGGAACCAATGGCATCTCGTTCTTTTTCCCTATTGTGCCCGATCTTTGGCAATTATCGCACGTCTTGCAATATTGGTGTGCGTCGGCGAAGAGTGAGGGCCAATAAAAACCGGGTTGAAGGACTTTGAAGGCCGTCTTTTGACTTCTGAAGTGTCCTCCCTCGTCATGGCAAAACCTCAAAACATCAATCTTTTCTTCGTCCGGAATGCACCTTCGAAAGAGGCCGTCCTTGAAAAGCTTGTACAAATACGGATCATCCCAAAAGAAGCTCCTGCATTTAAACAAAAATCTCTTCCTTTCTTGGGTAAAAAGCGCTGTTGATAGTTTCCTTGGCCTTTATTCGGGTATGATTTATAGTTACCCGAGCCTCCTTGATTCCTATTTGGTGGAGGTGGTTCCAAATATTGAGGATCCATTTATTTATGCACCGCTACGTAATTGGGACTCCCCGGTCCGTACCTAAGGCTCAGATGGTCCCGAAGAACTGGATTTTACAAGTTGTAAGTTTTAGTGGACTTTTGACCCAATTTGTTATTGGGTTGGAATTCTTGCACGGCGTTCACTTATTCATCCTTATTTTTGTCGAATGTCACATCACATGCGTTGGCCCTATGTCCAAATGCTCCACAAATCCCACATGCTTCGTGTGACGGTTGCATCAACTCCATTTCTCACGTCATCAAACCTGCCAACAATGCAACTTGTTTCGTGATCTCCTCAAGTTTGCTACTCTCCTCTTTAGACGTCGATACTTAGTTCACTCTTATTTTTATTGGCCTGAAACTTGTTTGCCTTGATTTTTCACCCTTGAGCTCGAATAAACCCCATGCCTCTGTTTCGGTTAAGTCTCCAAAATTGTCGGCTTTGTTCTCAACTTGTTGTTTAAAACATGGCAACAATCCTTAATGAAAACAGTTGTTGACCATTTCGAGACTGTTGTTGTGATGCGGGCATGCTTGTAGAAGTACTTTGTAGCGTTCCCACGCTTTGTGGAATGATTCTCCATCCATCTCTCTCCTTAGTTTGGTCATTTTTTGAGCCGAGTAGAATCTGCCAACGAACTTCTTAAACACCATCCCCCAATTAGTTAGGGAGTTGGGTTGCAATGACAGAAGCCACTGTTTGGCCTTGTCCTTTAAGCTACTCGGAAAATACCTCATTCTGAGCTGATTCTCATTTAATTCAAATGCTGTAATTTCGGATACCGCAGCATAAAACTCTCGAATGAAATTAAGCGGGTCCTCATTCCGCATGCCATAGAAAGTCGGCAACTGGTTGACAATGTTAGACTTTAATTCATAGTCTTAGGCCACGGGGCCTAAGACTATAGCTAATCTATATGGGCCAATGGTTGGGCACACGAGGTCCTCTTGTCGGCGTTCATTTGGATATCGTGGCCCTCGACCCCCATGAAAGTTTGCTCGTCCACCGAGATTTCTTCCACCTCCGTATCCATCTAGATTCCCATGATACTGCTCATTCTCATAATATCGGTATTCTTCATTATCGTATTCATTATTCCAGAAGTTCTCATTTTTTCGAGCGCGGTATGGTCGTTCCTCCTCTCTGTTTTGAAAATAATTCGGTTCTCGTTCCTAATTTTTGAACTCATGATGATTTCGTTGGTTATTTCGGGGCTGGGGCCCGCCATTACCAACGTGGTTGTGCTTGAATCCCTGATTTGCCCAAGCATTGAAGGCTCGGGCCTCCTCTCGATTCTGGAAATGTTGTGGCATTCGATCAATTGGATTTTCTAGCCACATGACTCGACGGTCGTCTTGCGGTTATGGTACCCTGTTATTCGTCGGTTGATTGTTATTTTCGAGGATCTCGGGTCCTCTAGGTTCCTCTTCTCAATTTGTTCTTGATTCTCCGCTTGAGCCAGAATTTGTAGATTTTCATTTTGGATGAAATTTTGTGGCTCTTGATTTTGATCTTGCATGTCATCGTTGGATGGCATGCTGAATTGTTGATCATGAGGGGGGGTGATTGTCCTTCCCTCTCCCTCGACCACCACTTGGTCCTCCTCTTCTTCCTCCATTTCCTCGGCTGCCATAACATGGAATCTTTGACATGGTGGCTTCAATTGTTTCGGAAGGATTCCCATCAGGGGAAGAAAAGAGTTTTTTTGGTCTCCCCACTCGTTCGATATTATTTATAAATAGTGCAAGTTCACCTCTAAGGCCTCTACGACCTTGCAACAACATCAACGTATCGAGTGGTAGACAGAAATAATTATACGTGTAACAAGCATAAAGTTTAACACAAATAAACTTCATCAACGCCTTTACCACTCCCCAGAAACGGGCGCCAGATTTTGATCCGAATTTTTGTGTCTCCAATTTTCAAGATTAAAATAAAGTATAACCATGCATGTCTACGTTTGGAAACAAGTCAGTTCGCCCGCAAGAGAACGGGGTCACTATAGACTGACAAGTTAAACCGAGTCGGTTCTCTCGAGGAGTGGAAATACAGGGTTGACGATGTCTATTATACGAAAAACACAATTGCTAAAACTAAACACGCTATATAGGGGTTTTGAAAATTCCAAACAAACCAAATTAGAATATCCAACTTTAAAACTATTCTTGAAACGAGGGTGTCAACCTCTTTGCAAAAACCATGCACTTGATTTAAAAATTCAATTATAAACCTTTTCAAACTGAAAGAGTATATTAATCCACTAATTGTCAATCAAGCATTTAATCAAACACTAAATATGCATCACGAGAATAGATTCTAACAAGAACAAATTCAATCAACGAACAAGTCACAATCGTAGAATTGAACCAAATTCACAAAAATCTTATCACTAAATAGATCATAAGGATTCAAACATAATTATTCGAAACAATTAACCAACCAAAACATTCAAGAACCAGTAGCCAATATGAAATTCAATACTATGAAACGACAACAAAGTTTAGAAAAAGTTACTATCAATGAGAACTATGACGAACGTCTTGCTAACTCCGGTGATTCCAGAGAAAAGATAAAACACACTGGAATTCTGGAAGCTTGTCACGAACCTCCGATTCCAACGATGCAAGATGGCTACTAACCGATCAAAACTCTATAGTAATTGTCGTAAGGACTCTAAGTCAAAGAAGAGAGAGAGTTGTCAATTTTGTCTTCCAATGGTGATGATCCAGACCAAGGTATATGAGTTCCCAGATCTTTGGATACCTTCTTGCTGATATTTTATGAGTTTTAAAGACTCCAAAGCCATTTTGTAACTGAAGAATCCCGGAAATTTGCATTTTTAACGTATGTGTCCGATCGGATTTTGGATCTATCCGATCGTATAAAAGTTTCTGTTCGCTGGTCTGATCGGATGTCAGATTATCCGATTGGATGTTAGCCCAAGAGGTCTATCCGGCAGGTCGTCCGATCAGTGTGTGCTTCAAAAGTCAATTCGGTCGGAGATTAGGTCAATACGATCGGACGAGTGTCCTTTTGGCTACTTTTGGGCGTTGACTTGCTCGTTCTTGTCTCTTGGATTTGCCAAACGCTCTAGCTTTATGAGAAAATAAGAAAATTATCACAAAAGGACCAATTATTGATCAATGAGTCAGAAAGTTAAGCAAAAAGTCAAAGAATGCAAGATTATGCAAAATAGCTTAATCTTAACCTAAAAAAAGAACAAAAAGACTCAAACATGACTCGAAATATATATAACAACGTAATAAATATGTACGAATCAGGAAGTATTCCCTCAAAAAAAATCAAGGGGTAATATGCCCTCGGAAAAACTGAGGGTTTATATCCCCTCGGTTTTTTGGAAAATATCAAAAAAAAATAATATTTTTAAAATGAGGAAATTTCTGAGGGATCCATTCCCTTGGTTTTTCCGAGGGGAATTACCCTTGGCTTTTTCCTTTTTTTTTTTAAATATTTTTAAATATTAATTTTAATTCCTATTTATTTATTAAAATACCCCAAAATTTTTAAAAAAATCATTAATGAACAGACAAATAAATAAACCAATTATTATATATATATATTTGGAAATTAAAAATTATTATATTTGTTCAAAAAAAAGTGTTTAGTAATAAAGTTTATAAAAATATAAAATTGTCCTATGACAGGGGAGGTTGTGGCAAACGAGTTAACAGCTCGGCCATTTGGGCATTCACCTCGCCTGAAATGCCTGCTGCTCCTGGCGCTGCTGCTCCAGTAATAGCTCAGACTCCCGGCGTTGCTGCTTATGTGGTCGCTCAGAATCTTTGTATCGCTGCTCCATCGCCTCCTGAGCTCGTCTCGTGGCCTCTAATTCCTCCCTCTGTGTCTGGAGTTGCGCCTCGAGCTCCCTCACGTGGGTCCTATCCTGCTGGGAGGAGGAATAAGAAGAGCTGCCTCCGAAATACTTCACTTCAGCCACCACCTTCCCGAACAAGCCGGTGTTGTAGTTTCGTCCCTTATTCGACCCGATGTCATCGAGATAAAGCCGGTCAAGGTCAACCTCGTTATCCGGATCCTAGGAAGATGCATGTACCTCCTCCAGACGCCGCTCGTACACCTCCTGAAATACAACTCGTTAGTAAATTCTATATTAAAACCAAAGAACAAGTTAAAATAAGAGACTCACATTAGTATTACTAGATCTCGCATCGATCTACGTGTCATCGTCCTTCCTGTGCGTACGTACAAAAACCTAGTACGCATTGGTCGGTGCACCCGTCTCCCGCTCCTGGATCCAAGACCTCTCGGCATCTGATATAATTATCAGATAATACGAGCATTTTACAAAATACCAGCATATATTATATATCAACAATTTTAATAAATCCAAACATAAAATAAATTAGTTAAAAAAAGAGTGTTTTACAATATGGATAATTTACATATATTTCAACCAGACTAATCATCTGATCTGACACTTTCACTATTAAAGTTATCACCAAACTCATCTCCGTCAGTGTCTTGATCTGTATCTTGATCGGTGAGTAACTCTTCTTCTACATCATCATTTTTCTCGTCACCAAGATCATCCACGTCATTATCATTGGGGTTGTGCAACTGGAAATCAACATCGTTTAGTTGAATTTGATTGCATGTATGTACAACTTCCTCTTGAAATGATTGCTATGGTAGAGGCTCGATAAGCTCAATATTTGATCTCGACTTGATTTTACACGTTTCCCACCAGTCTAGCTTGTCTCGTTTCAAACTTGGGTATGCACAATAGTATACTTGTACAACTTGGGAAGCAAGTATGAAAGGTTCATATCGATTGAACCTACACTTATGATTGATATCGACAAGCTTATAATGTGGATAAACTTTTGGTCATATAGGAGTTGGGTCAAACCATTCCCACTTGAAAAATAGTGTGTTTTTCTCCATTTCGGGTGGTGTATTTGAGCTGCACAATTTTTATGAGATGACCCTAATAATCATACTCGGTTGCCCCATAGTTTGACCCTTTAATGCATACTCCACTGCTCGATGTTGCTTTGTTAGATCCGTGCTCAATTGTGTGAAATATATAACCATTTATCTTACATCCGGTATACGTTTTCACACATCTTGATGGACCCTCGGCTAGGCTTCTAATGTTCACATCGATCACATTGTTCGAACGATCTCTAGCCTATGACATTGAAGAATTATTTTTAATTTAGGAAATATATTTTTCGGACATCTTACGTAATGTTTGAATCAATTGGCAAATTCATTTTTCAATTTCTTGTTGAGTTTATCATCAGTAATGTTTGGTTGGAGATGTTGAATGCACTTCTTTTAAATACCACATCATTTGTTAGATAATTGAGTAAAATATATATATATATATTTACAGTATAAATGGAAAAGAGTATTCGTACCTAACATATTCTTGGATCTCGTCATAATTTAGCAACAAGTATATCCTTGGAGAATTATATTCTGGTTCGGTTAGGAATCTTTTTCCTTTGTTCCAAACGTCTCCCCATATTTCTTAAAACACCGAGAGAGTCTCATTAGCATCATCCACACCATTCTGACTGTCATCATTTCTAGGCGAATTTGTTCTTTTAGTTGAACGTGGTCTTCAAAATAGTACGAACTAAAAGTTGATGCCTCTTAGACCATATATGCGTTTACTATCGAACATT
The DNA here is from genome assembly GCA_014905375.1 of Phtheirospermum japonicum. NCBI lineage: Eukaryota > Viridiplantae > Streptophyta > Magnoliopsida > Lamiales > Orobanchaceae > Phtheirospermum > Phtheirospermum japonicum. Next base: position 224,098 of record BMAC01000035.1, read on the forward strand.
CAACACTCTCCTTATTTCTCATGATGTTCTTTAATTTATGAAGATACCTCTCGATTGGATACATCCATCTATACTGCACTGTCCAGGAATTCTCGCTTCATATGCAAGATGAACGGGCAGATGCTCTATCGAGTAAAAATAACTTGGAGGGAAGATCAGTTCTAGTTGACACAATATTAACGGAATGTCACATTCTAGAAGACTTATATCTTTGGTGCGAATGACTGTTGACATGAGATTCTTGAAAAACAGGCTCAATCGGTTAGATCCTTCCACACATTTGAAGGAAGCAGTTCACGAAAAGGCTATTGGTATCAACCTTTACATGAACACATGACAATCATGACTCTTCATCCCGATCAAACGCGATTCCTTCTTGTCAACGCAATGCCCCAAATTTGATGCGTACCCATCTGGAAATCGAAGGGATTTAACCCAATCGCACAATGCAGCTTTCGATGGCTTATCAAGTGTGTAACAGGTTTTAGAACAATTTCTTGATCCCTCTGGTGCCAGCTCCGAACGATTATAATACTCATTCAACTCTTCTCTTGATTTAGACGTGTCCTTGGTCTTCCCTTTGACATTCATCACCGTGTTGAGAATATTGTCAAACATATTTTTCTCGATGTGCATAACATCTAAATTGTGGCGGATTAGATTTGTCCTCCAATATGCCAAATCCAAAAGATGCTTCGTTTTCTCCAACCAGACGTTCTGGATATTTGCGCATTAATGAGTGTTGCATCCAGTTCAGTGACTTTCAGAGGTCCCAATCTTTCTATCTCTGTTAAAACTTCTGTCCATGAGCGGACTTCTGTTGGTGGAGTCTCGACAGATCTTCTTTTCCGAAAGAATTATTTATCATTTCAAAAATGGTGACCGCATTCAAAGAATTTTTGGTTATTGTCTAACCACGATTGCTTCCCGCTGTACTCAAGAGTGGAAGCGTCGACTGGACGTACTCCATCCGAACAACATATAATACTCAGAAAAATTGCTAATTGTCCACATAAGGGCTGCTCGCAATTAAAAATTTTATTTCTTAGATATATTGTAAGAGGGAGCCCCAACTGTCCACAACTGATTTAATTTGGCGATTAGAGGTTGCAAAAACACATCGAGTTTGTCTTTCGGGTTCTTTGGACCTGGTACAAGAATGCTGAGGAACATGAACTGCTCTTTCATGCACATCCACAGAGGCAAGTTGTAGAGTGTAACTATGACAGGCCACGATGAATATTGTGTGACAAAACTTCCAAATGGTTGAAAACCATCTATACAAAGACCCAATCTCACATTTTTTGTTTCAGACGTAAAACCTGAATGAGTCTGGTTGAAATGTTTCCAAGCTTCTGAGTCGGATGGGTGGGGCATAACATTATCTTCAACCACGTGTTCAGCATGCCACCTCATATTTTTTGTTGTAGCATTAGATGCGTACAACCTCTGCATACGAGGAGTTAATGGAAATAATGTACGTGTCAGGTAGTTAATCATAGCATTTTGAATTTCTCAAATCCAATTATTGGTGAGTGAGAAATGATGCTTGGAAGTTGAACGGTTGCTTAAGTGCAATTTTGTGTATCCCACATTGAATGTTAATCAATGTGGAAGGGAGTTTAAAAATGATTACATTTCATTAGTGGACATCAAGTGGGCTAGTGGGTGTTGTGGACTTTGTGTGAACAAAGCTCACGCGGGCTCTTGGACTTGGGTTCGCCCGTCCGCCTTCGGCGGAGCCGAGCGGATCTGAGCCCGAGCCCGGTCTCGGACCAAGACCTAGACCTTGGACCTGGGTCCTGGGACTTGAATCTTGGGTGGGGGGTCCTAGTTCAACCCAGGCTTCCTTTTTGAAGGTACACGCACCTGAGAAGCTTTTGAACTCCTGATTGTTACGAAAAACGGCTAGCACTTATCACCTGACCATTCAGACGTTTCAAAAACATACGAATTCAACATGCAATGCATGTGCACGCTGAACCTATCCAGGTTCATGCTGCCAGATGCTGAATCTCCTGAAAAACCAGAGAACTCCCAGCATACTGCATACACATTTTTTTGCATCTTTCTTTACGTAGTTCAGTCCATTTTCATCTAGTTGGTCGGAGCTCTGGTATTTACGGTGTTGTAATACCAGAGACGAAGTCGTTTCATTTTTGAGATGAATAGCCAAAACCGAACGGCACTACCGAATCTATTTCGTCTTGTGGACAGAGCTCTTAACTCGACTCGACTTGATACTTTCTTTCTGTCTTATCTTTTCCAGTTTCTAGTGATTTTTCAGACAGTTCCCTGTTTGTGCCTTTTGTAATTTCCAACAATCGCAAAACGAAATATTTTTTAATCTATAATATACTGTTTAATATCCCTAACTGGAAAAATATCGAACTCCAGCACTCCGACAAGCTCGACTGCTCTTGCCATTACCTCCACCATTTCGGCGACGACCACTGCCCTTGCAGTCACGAACACTACAATGATTGGCGCCGCTACGCCAAACATGAGTCATGCTAATTTCCTCCTCAACCAAGGGACTATCGACACCCTCGTGGAGACACTTTAAAGGCATTTCTCTTCGACCTACCCGAACTCAGCCACTGCTGGATTGTTCCCTTACGGGATGGGGACTTCGGTCCAAACTGTGTCAGCTTCGGCTGTGATCTATCCTTTTGGGATGACGGGAACTATGGTTCTAAGTATGTTTTCATCCACTACTTCGGCCGGTGGATCATTCCATTATGGGATGGGGACATCGGTCCAAAATACGTCAGCTTCGGCTGGAATCCATCATTCTGGGATGACGGGAACTTTGGTTCCAAACATGTTCGCAACGGCTCCGCCGACGTACTCACATGTTTCAGCTACCCATTCGACAGGTATGACGGGGACTTTTGTTCCTACCATGATTGCTCTGGAGCACTCCTCACAGATAATGCCCGCCGCGGAGAAGCCTCCAAAATTCAATGGTGACAGCTTCAAGAGGTGGCAACAAAAGATGTTGTTCTACCTTACGATGCTTGGCTTTGATAACTTCGTGAAGGAAGATGAACCACCCACTCTGGACGAGTCCTAGACCAACTTCAATGTTCTTGCCGCCTATGATAACTGGCACAACGGCGACTATCTGTGAAAAGGCTTTCTCCTTAGTAGCCTAGAAGATAGCCTGAGTAACGTGTACTCGGACGTAAAGACCTCCAAGAAGATCTGGGAGGCACTTGAGAAGAAGTACAGCTCCGACGAGGCTGGAACTAAGAAATTTGTAGTCACGAATTTCATGGACTACAAGATGGTTGATTCTCGCCCGGTTATGGAACAAGTTCAAAAATTCCAAATGCTGGTTAATGATGTCCACGCCGAGGGGATGGTACTTCCTGATGCTTTCATGGCTTCTGCCATGATTGACAAGCTTCCTCCAAACGGGAAAGACTTCAAGACGTAGCTCAAGCACAAGCGAAAGGCGATGTCACTTAAAGATGTTATCCGGAAGGTACAAATGGAGTTCGAAGTTCAAGTTCAGTACAAGAATTCAAAAAGTTCGGATGAACATCGGGTGAACCTACTTGAACGAGGAGACAACTCAAAGAAGAGGCCTCGTCCTGGCAACGCAAATCCGAAAGCTCCTTCTTCTCAGAAATTCAGCGGCGACTGCTTTAATTGTGGCAAACCTTGATACAGGTCTAACGATTGTCGCAAGCTAAAGTAAAATAAGACCAAGCCGAGTGCCCACTTAGTCGAGAAAGAGCTAACTAGTGATTATCTTATTGCGGTTATCACTGAGGAAGCCAATATGGTCGAGAATCGTGGTCAATGGTTCGTTGACATTGCTGAAACTGCTCATGTGTGTGCAGACCGGAGCTTGTTCTCCAAATACCATCCCTGTGAGGGAAGGAAGTTGAACATGGGGAACCAAGCTTCTTCTCAAGTTTCAGGCGTTGGTTCAGTTGTCCTCAAAATGACCTCCGGCAAGGAGATCACTCTGAGTGAGGTGCTGCATGTTCCGGACATCCGGAAGAATTTAGTCTCTGGATCAATACTAGTTAGTCGTGGTTTTAAACTTGTATTTGAGGCTAATAAGTTTGTTTTGTCCAAGTTTGGAACACCTCTGGGTAAGGGTTACCTTACAGATGGACTGTTCAAACTCAATGTAATGGTTATACGCCAAAACCTATCATTAATAAAATTGCTTCTGATTCCTCTTACTTGACTGAGTGCTCCAGTTTATGGCATTGTATATTAGGCCACTTTAATCTAAATGCAATAAAATGATTGTCAAATCTCAATTTTCTTAAAGTAAATGAATTTGTTAATAAGAGTAAGTATAAAATTTGTGTAGAAGCAAAAATGACAAAGTTACCATTTAAATCGGTAGAGAGGAACACCACACCTCTAGAATTAATTCACGCAGATGTATGTGATTTGAAGTTTGTGAAAACAAGAGGTGGGAAAAAGTATTTTATTACTTTTATTGACGATTGCACAAGGTATTGTTACCTTTATCTTTTGAGAGGTAAAGATGAGGGTTTTGAAGCTTTTAAGAACTTCAAGAGTGAAGTCGAAAATCAACTTAACTGCAAAATCAAATCTATTCGAAGTGATAGAGGAGGGGAATACATAGCTCCGTTTGAGGAGTTGTGCAACGAAAGTGGCATAATTCATCAAACTACAGCTCCGTATGCACCTCAATCGAACGGCGTTGCAGAACGCAAAAATCATTCTTTGAAACAGATGATGAATGCGTTGTTGATTAGTTCTGGGTTACCTCAGAACATGTGGGGGGATTCTGTTTTAACGGCACACTATATCCTCAATAAAATTCCACATAAAGGTAGGGACGAAACTCCCTATGAGTTGTGGAAAGGAAGGAAGCCTTCTTATAAATACCTCAAATATGGGGGTGTTTAGCGAAGGTAGAAGTCCCTCTACCGAAGGAAGTGACAATCGGACCCAAAACGGTTGATTGTATTTTTATTGGTTATGCACTAAATAGTAGCGCCTATCAATTTATCATTCATAGGTCAGATGTTCCGTACATGAATATCAGAACTACCATTGAGTCAAGGAATACGATATTTTTTGAAGATATCTATCTTTGTAAGGATAAAGATGCTTCCAGTTCAAACACTGGTAATGCTAAAGGAACTACAAGTTAAGAACTTTTAGGGGTTGAACCTAAGTCTTGTAAACGACCTGGTTCAGAACTTGAAGCTCTAACTCCTAAAAGGAGCACTCGAGCTAAAGTTGCTAAGGATTTCGGTCCCGACTATGTGGTTTTTCTCTTGGATGAAGAACCAAATTCACTGAAAGAAGCTTTCTCACGGACTGATAGTTCATTTTGGAAGGAAGTTGTACATAGCGAGATCAATTCAATCATGTAGAACCATACGTGGATTCTGACTGATTTACTTGAAGGTTGTAAACCTTTAGGGAGTAATAGATTCTGAAAACAAAGTTCAGAGCTGATAGATCAATCGATAAATATAAAGTTCGTTTAGTTGTGAAAGGATTTCTCCATAAGGAGGGATATGATTTCTTTGATGCATACTCTCCTGTAACGAGAATTACCTCTATCCGGGTGCTTCTAGCGATTACTGCTTTGCACAGTCTTGAGATTCACCAAATGGATGTAAAAACAGCTTTTCTAAATGGCGATTTAGAAGAGGAAATCTATATGGAACAACCTGAAGGTTTTGTAAAACCTGGACAAGAAAGAAAGGTGTGCAAACTGGTTAAGTCTTTGTATGGCTTGAAACAAGCACCTTTACAATGGCACTTGAAATTTGACGAAGTGATGATGTCAAATGGGTTCAAGATAAACGAGTGCGACAAGTGTGTCTACAATAAAAATACTAATGACAGATTTGTTATAGTGATCGAGAAAGTGATCGAAAAATTCAATTCACACGATAGTCTTCCAGCAAAGACACCTATGGAACTCGACATTCACTTGAGTAAGAACAGAGGTGACCCTGTTGCTCATAAGGACTATGCTAGGATTATTGGATGTCTGATGTACATCTCTAACTGTACAAAACCTGATCTAGCTTGCTCGGTAAACAAACTGAGTCTATATACAAGTAATCCAAGTGGAGAACACTGGAAAGCACTTGTGAGAGTTTTGAAATATTTAAAGTATACTTTGAAATTTGGGCTACACTATGGTAGATACCCCAGGGTACTTGAAGGTTACTGTGATACAAACTGGATATCCGACTCAAAGGACTCACTGTCAACAAGTGGGTATGTGTTTATAATTGGGGGAGGAACTGTTTCATGGAGATCCACTAAACAGACATGTATAGCCCGATCCACCATGGAATCTGAGTTTATCTCTTTGGACAAAGCAGGTGAAGAAGCAGAATGGCTTCGGAACTTTTTGGAAGATATTCCATGTTGGGAGAAACCCGTGCCGCCGGTTATGCTTCACTGCGATAGTCAAGCAGCTATTGGAAGGGCAAGAAGTGGTTTGTATAACGGTAAGTCTCGACATGTTTGTCGGAGACATAACACCGTAAGACATCTGTTATCGAGTGGGATTATCTCAGTTGACTACGTAAGGTCGATAGATAATCTAGCGGATCCATTCACTAAAAACATAGCTCGAGATCAGATGTATAAGTTGCTTGAAGGAATGGGAGTGAAATCCACATCTTAAAGATGATTGTAGTGGAAACCCAACCATAATGAGTGGAGATCCCACAAACTTAGTTCAATGGAAAAACTAAACTATAAAAGTCTGGGTAAGTAAAACTCTACGACCCTATTCCTTAACGGCAAAAGTAGAGTTTTTAATCTGTCATGTGGTGAGGATAAGTCTCTAATTATTAATGGTTCTTGTGCAGGTCTTTGACTTGAGTACGATAGAATACTCGTTTAAGAAGCACCTATGTAAGCGAGAAGTGAGGGCCGCTTCTACTGAATGCTTATGAATCCAAAGAAGTTGTCCATGGCCAGAAACGGACACAAACGTGAGAACGAAAGAATTCTGAGACCTTAGTGGGTTGGTACTATTGTCTAGTATACACAAAGGGGAATAGTTCAAGAATTATGTTCACTAATCCCCTGGTATGCTCAGTAGTATTAACTAAGGAGGGTTCAAGGCCACAAGCCACCTATCCCTATTCTCTAATGTCTCTTAAGGACCGAGCTATGTATTTGCATTCATGTTTTTCGTTTTTGGAGTTTCTCACTCATGTGGGGGATTATTATAAATTGTATTTAATCAATTTAATGGTGCATCAAAAATTCGTGTTAACGAATTATATAGGCTCGATCTACGTGTCGTGTAGTTAATCGTAGCATTTTGAATTTCTCAAATCCAATTATTGGTGAGTGAGAAATGATGCTTGGAAGTTGAACGGTTGCTTAAGTGCAATTTTGTGTATCCTACATTGAATGTTAATCAATTAATGTGGAAGGGAGTTTAAAAATGATTACATTTCATTAGTGGACATCAAGTGGGCTAGTGGGTGTTGTGGACTTTGTGTGAACAAAGCTCACGCAGGCTCTTGGACTTGGGTTCGCCCGTCCGCCTTCGGCGGAGCCGAGCGGATCTAAGCCCGGTCCCGGTCCCGGACCCGGACCTTGGTCCTGGGCTCTGGGCCCTAGGCCTGGGACTTGGTACTTGGGACTTGGGTCTTGGGTCTTGGGCAATTGGTCCGTGTGGGGGTCCTTGTTCAACCCAAGCTTCCTTTTTAACGTACATGCACCTGAGAAGCTTTTGAACTCCTGACCGTTACTAAAAAATGGCTATCACTTATCACCTGACCATTCAGACGTTTCCAAAATGTACGAATTCAACATGCAATGCATGTGCACGCTGAACTGTCCAGGTTCATGCTGCCAGATGCTGCCTGTTTGAATGACTTAATGAAGCCTTTAAGGATGATATTAAGATGGCTGTAACCTCCCGTTGGAAACCCTATATAAGGTTGAGTACTCCTTCATAATTCACACACGAAATTCACCTGAGTCTCCTGAAAAACCAGAGAACTCCCAGCATACTGCATACACATTTTTCTGCATCTTTCTTTACGTAGTTCAGTCCATTTTCATCCAGTTCGCCGGAGCTTTGGTATTTACGGTGCTGTAATCCTAGAGACGAAGTCGTTTCATCTTTGGGGAAGAATATCCAAAACCGAAGGGCACTACCGAGGCTATTTTATCTTGTGGACAGAGTTCTTAACTTGACTCGACTTGATACTTTCTTTCTGTTTTTTTTTTCCAGTATCTAGTGATTTTTCAGACATTTCCTTGTTTATGCCTTTTGTAATTTCCAACATAGAATACCTTGAGGCGGTTATTAAATTTGGAGACAACAAATTATTGTACGTCTTGAGGATGGATCAACTTCACGAATGGCATCTAACCACAGAGATGAACACCACTCGATACTACTATGCAAAAGAAATAGAAGAATGCGATATGGCGGTGAAGTGTAGTTTTTCGTGGTTTTGGAAATAAAAGGTTCTATTGGCTTGGTGTTATCGGAGATCGATTCAATTGTAAGTTTCAAGGTGTTTCAAGCTTGAAAAAGTAAAGGAAAATAAAAATAATCAATTAACCTATCTAAACTACACTAGAAATTGAAATAGAAAGTTGGTCGGATGCCTCGTCGTATGCCTCAATATGAAAATGCAAAGCAATAATGAAAATAAGCAAGAACAAGCAATGTTTCATCAAGTACAAGCATGAAAACACAAGGTACAACCATGCTTGCATGAGCATAAAATCCTAAATATGAAAATTGGCAAAATCGAAAGCATGAATGGAAAGAGCAAAGAAAATTGAAGATCTTTACGGAAAATAACAAGCAACAAAGAGTAAATCTAGGATTTAAGCATGAAACAAAGTATGAAAATAAAAATCAAAATAAAGCATATGAAATACTTGAAATAAAAACAATCAAGGACTCGATCTATGACCTAGACGTGTCACTCATCTAGATTCCATGGATGATTCACAAGATCAAGCAAGAAATCAAAGAGGGAAAGTAAAAAGCATAAAATTGAAGAACATGCATGAAATTAAAGAACAAAGCATGAAATTAAAAGAAAGCTTACTTGAATTAAATGGAGAAACAAGCTTGAATTGAATTGCATCAAAGTAAAAATCCAAGGGAGTGTTTGGATTATCTTGAGCTTACAAACCCAAGAAATTGCTTGAAATTAAATCTAAAATCTAGAGAGAGAAATTTTAATCCCAAACCCAAGCTTGGGTTGGGAGGAATCGGAGATATCCATAAAAATGAGAGAAGTCTACTATTTATACTAGGTTTAAATGGGCCAAATTAGCCTTTTGGCACATTTTGGCTTGATTTGGCTCAAGGTGGCTCGACCATGGCTCGAGGTGGCTCGGTCTGGGCGAGCCCGGGTGCGCTGGGGCTGGCTGGGGTGTGCTGGGCTGGTTAGGGTAGCTGGGCGCCAGTTTAGGCTCCGAGGTGCTGCCTAGGTTGCTGCTTGGGTTGCTGCTGCTGGGCGCCAGATTAGGTGTTGAAATGCTGCCTGCTTTTGCGCCTAGGGTCCCGCTAGGTGCCAGTTTGGGCTGCTGGGCGCTGCCTGGGTTGTTGCCTAGGGGTGCTGCTGCTAGGCGCCAGATTAGGCACTGAAATGCTGCCTGCTTTTGCGCCTAGGATGCTGCTGGGCACCAGTTTAGGCAGCCTAGGCACGAAAATGGGCCACCATTCCAGAATGTTAGCCCATTTGAAGCTTGCTCTTGGCACCAACTTGGGCATGCAAATAGGAAAATGCTAGGTTTGGATATTTGGCCTCCATGCCTCAACTTGAATTCCAATCATTTAGCCACATATTAATGAGAATTTTAAATATCAAAACCCAAGAATTACACCAAAACTCCAATTGATTGAAGTCATTTCACCCAATTAAATATAAAATTAACAAGACCATTGAAAAACAACAAATTTATAAAAATAAACGAAAAACCTAATCAAACTCGATTAAAAACTACTAACATCAACATAAAATCCTAATAAAAACACGAGAAAATTGCCACAATTACGTGCAAAACAACCATCCCACACTTATCGGTTTGTTCGTCCTCGAACAACGAAAAGAATCAAGATTGTACATGCAATGAACATTATGTAAAAAGAAAAATTCTTGTGCTTATCCTTATTAATACGATGGAAGTATAAACATAAACTTGTTATCGTCAAGCATTGCTTGTATTACTCTTTCTCAAATGAAAACCAAATCGATGACTTCCTCACAAATGGAATTTTGAGGGTGTTCGCTCAATTCGCTCAAGTGTTTAGTATATGGGACTTGTATACGCTCAAACCGTACAATGCATGCACCTCGACAAGATTTCACAAAACAAAACTCAAAATTGCCCATTGTACATGATCAAACAAGAATCGAAAGAGGTCTTTATTTTGGGTTGTAGCGTTGGCTCTTTGGTAAGGTATGGAATTTTTAGATATAGTGGCTAACACATGATCAAACGCGATCAATAACACACGAAACCCTAATTTATAAAACTTGAAACTTATGATCGCTTCACCCTTCCCAATTCACCAAACTCCCATTCGAAACCCTTTCGTATACTCACACTCTTTCCCGAATTTATTTCACATTACTTAGAAGATTTTTAAATTCACTTCTTTTTGCTAAACTTAGCCTTTTTAAATTAGGCTTTTCTCTCGAACGCATGCTATATCACTTTTTGTGATTTGTGTTGGAGTCTTCTTCTTCTTCTTTTTTTTAGTATAAGCAACTCAAAACCCGAATCCCACAATTGATTCCCTCACATTTCTAGTCAACTCACAATATACACTCTCACATTATGAAGATATAAGAGCTAAAATCGAGCTCGGCTAACAAGAAACGGGGCATAGGCTCAAGGGGGCTCATTTGAGATTTTTAAGTAGCTTATATATTTGGATATGTCCGGAATAATGGTGATATATGTGCCTCGAGGTCATTTCGAAACTCAATCATGTACGAGCAAAGTCAAGCCTCCTCAATGCAATTTCCATAAAAATGCAAGAAAAACCGATAATTCGCACAAGGCTACTCACTAGTTTGCACCGAGTTTTGAAAAACAAAATCAAAAGAGCTTTTACAGCGTTGAAATCTTTTCACAAGTAAATATTAATTATATATATATAGGCGGGTTTTGGACGAAGTACAAAGATTCAACTCCTTACACAAGAGGGCATAAACATGTAAAACCCCGACAAGTAAACTATTCAAACTTCCAAGCATGTGGAGATTGCTTAAACATGTAATAGACACACAAAAGACACAAAAATGACTCAACCATATAAAAGCGCAAATAGTAAGCGTCACTTTGCCAAGAATGCGTCACTTCGCCAAGGCTCGAGTTAAGAAAGACAAAACATGCTTGTAAAAACCCAGACCTGTTTTACATGTAATTATTGTGTTTTTCTTTGTGTCTTTAGTTAGAGTTTAACGTCATTTCTAGTAGTTTAGAGTCATTTTCCATTAGATTTTAGGTCTTTTTCTTGTTTATTATATTTTTGACTTTAAGTGTACTAAGTGTGAGGTGTTTGTGCTATTTTTGGGTTTTTAAGTTTGAATTCTTGTTTTGTAGGTGGCTAAAAGGGATTATATTCGCTCAGTGGATGTCTTAGTTTTTCGTAATGCAAGCATAAATCCAGAACCACTTGTGCCATTTGCCTCCACTTTATACCATTGTAAAAGCTGAGAGAACTGTCTAAAAACTATTTTTGTTTACAACAATTCCAATTTTGAGTCTAAGAATGGTAAAAAGCAGCTTTAAGTGGAGACAGCTCGTCGTCGCCTCGCTTGTGGCAGGTTTTGGTTCGGAGCCCATAACTCTCGGAGGAAAACTCCAAATGACATAGTTTAAAATCCAGATGATATCTAAGAGAAAGGGATACATTTCATATGAAGACATCGTTGGCTAACTTCCGAAGTTTTGGCAGTCAATCGACTGGATTTCTGTCGATCGACTGCCTGGCAGAGAGTTGGCTGTTCGAGAATGGGCAGTCGATCGACTGCTTTGTTAGTCGATCGAATGCGATGCTGAGGCTTCGGGAATTTTGAGCATTTTTGGATGTTTTTGCCCCTACAAACAAGTATATAAAGCCCACACCTTGCACCTTTGAAGAAATAACTCCCCTCCCAACCCTAACTTGGGTTTTGGGATCAAAATTTCTCTCAAGCTCTTGAATAATTTTCTCTTTCTTAGGTTTTAGATTTAATTTCAAGCTCTTAATGTAATTTATTTTCCTAGATTAGATTTAAGTTTCAAGCACCTCCTTGGGTTTGTAAGCCTAAGAAGAATCCAAGTACTCCCTTGGATTGTTTACTTTGATGCTAATTTACATTCAAGCTTTGTTTCATTTCTTAATTCAAGTAAGTTTCCTTTCAATTTCATGTTTTATGCTTTATTTCCATGCTTTGTTCTTCATTTTCCATGCTTGTTCTTCATTTTATGCTTTTTGTCTTAGCACCTTGAATTTCATGATGAAACTTGTGAATTGGCTATGGAATCTAGATGAGTGACACATCTAGATCATAGATCGGCTCTTGGATCGTCTTGATTTTGAGTTTTGCATATGCTTTATTTGTAATTTTATTTTTATGCTTTGTTTCATGCTTAATCCTAGATCTAGGCTTTGTTTCTTGTTATTTTTCTTAAAGTTTCAAACTTTCTTGTTAACTTTCCATTGCTCTTTACCATCTATGCTTTCAATTTTAGTTAATTTGCATTATTTAGGATTTTATGGCATAGTTGTACCTTGTGCATGCATGCTTGTACTTGGTGAAACAATGCATTTTCTTGCTTATTTCCTTATTGCTTTGCATTTTCATATTGAGGCATACGACGAGGCATCCGACCAACTTTCTATTTCAATTTCTAGTTCCTAGCTTAGTTTAGTCGCTTTAATTGCTTTATTTTCCTTTTCCTTTTATTTTTCAAGCTTGAAACACATTGAATACTTCAATTGAATCGAATTCCGATAATACCAAGCCAAATGAACCTTTGATATATTCAATACCACGAAAAAAATATAACTTCAAAATGGCGCCGTTACGACTCGGCTTGGTTAAGGCTTTCGATTTAATTGTCGTTTCGTTGTGTTTTTAGCTTTCCTTTTTATTTGACATTTTCTTTGAGTATGGAAGGTTCCTATTAAAATGGTGGATACATTCCCAACATGGGAGGGCATGGTGCAAACCATGTTGGGAATGAGACATTGTATAATGGGGATGGCAACGTGGGAGGGCATGGTGCAAACCACGTTTCCAATGGTGGTTATGGTTATGGGCAACCCAACATGGGAGGGCATGGTGCAAACCATGTTGGGTTTGGTGGCGTCGTAGGTATGAATGGTTCTTCCGGAGGGTATGGTGCTTCAAATCCTTACTATGAGGATTATGAGTCGTTTGGCGGTCCGAGCTCATATGAGATAAGTAACCCCTCCCATCCGTACTATGCGAGATCTTAGCCGACCTTTTTTGGGATATGGATGGTGTGGAACGAGTGATCATATTCACGACTATTGCCCTTTCATGTCCTAGGTCGATTCCGTTGATATGTATGGAGGTCGTGGCCATCAAGCGGGGCTCGCTTGTACTACGCCTTGTTTTACTCCACCGCCAACTCCCGTTCCTTATGAGTACTTCGAAGGTTTGATCTCTAATGAACAAAATGCCCCTCCCACCCTCGATATTCCGATGCATGCTCCTATTCCACCCCTCGATCCGACTCTCATGGCCATTTCGCATGAATTGAATTCGTTGACCACTACGTTGGACTCACAGTGTGGTGCTCTTAATGCTAAGTTTGATGCTATTGATGCTACAATGGATCAAGTTGCAAGCGATATTGATATGCTTAAACGAGCTCATGCGGATTCCTTACTCATGGACATGCTTCAAGAGTTAGTCGAAGAAGCGTATATGGAGTCCAAGACTAATGAGGAGGTGGTTGGCCCGGTTATCGATATAGAGGGATGTTGTGAGGATGAGCCCCTTGTTCTTCTTGATGAGCTTGTTATGCCTCTATTTGACCCCGTTTTGTGTGAAGATGATTCTCGATGTGTCGTTGGGGACAACAACGAATTTTTAGAGTGGGAGGTGGGGGTTATTGATGATGAGCTTGGAAAAATTGACGATTTTCTTGAGGAGGATGAGGAGAGCGAGTCGATTATTATCCTTGCAAACCCCCACCGAGAAGAAAAGGAGGAGAGGATGGTTAAAGGGGTTGATGTTCTTAAAAGTGCTATTGATTGGATACCGGGAGTGGTTGAGGGAGTTAGCTCTTTGAATTCGAGTCTTGGAGATATGGTGAGGGCCGGGATGAGGAGGTTTCTATTGGAGGGCTTGATGTTCGTAATGTCCAAAAGCGAGTGGGTGAAGCCCATTGACTTGGTGCCCAAGACAAGCGGCTTGTTAGCTCTTAAGGATAAAGAAGGAGGGTTGTTATCCACAAGGGCTACAATGGTTTGGAGGATGTTGATCGATTTTAAGAAGTTGAAAGCGGCTACCAAGAGAGATCATTTCCCTCCCCCATTTGTCTATCAAAGGATGAACAAGCTAGCCGACCATTATTCCTATCGTTTCTTGGACGAGTCATCGGGTCACTTTAAAATCACCATTCCACCCGAGGACCTAGCCGAGACGAGTGTCATTTGCCCATTTGGAACGGTTTCTTTTTGGCGGATCTTATATGAGCTATGCAATGCGCCAAAGACGTTCCAAAGAGTGGATCCTCCCGACAAGGAGGAGATTGTCTTGGTGGACCCTCCCGTTATCTTCCCACCTTGACGAAAAGGGAGTACGTCAAGCTAGTGACGTAAAACAAGCGCTTTTTGGGAGGCAACCCAAGTTCTTTCCATTTCTTTCTTTCTTTCTTTCTTTCTTTCTTTCTTTTATTGAAAAATCCAAAAATATTTGAAAATTTAAAAAATAAAAAAAATATATTTTGTTGTGATTCGTGTACATATTGAGTTTTTAATTTCGTGTGATTTTCTTGTATAGTGTTTTGTTTTTCGACTTTAATATTGGGCGATTGGATAAGTGATTAGCGGTCATGAAGCCGGGAGATACTAGCCACGCTCGATTTTTGCTTGGATTGCTTGATTCTTAGGTGGACTCTACCGAGCTCGACTCAAACTCGCTCGGTTAAGGAAGTTTCTATTCACCCTCCTTTTACTTTATTTTCATTAAAATGCGGGTAATGCATGGTTTAAGTGTGGAATGGGTAGGTGGTTAGGGTCCGGGTATCGAAAAGCATGTTTTGTTCTTCTTAACTCGAGCCTTGGCAAAGTGACGCTTACTATTTGCGCATTTATATGGTTGAGTCCATTTTTGTGTCGTTTTTGTGTCTTTATTACATTGTTGAACAACTCCACATACTTGGAAGGTTTGAATAGTTTACTTGTCGAGTTTTTGCATGTTTATGGCCTCTTGTGTAAGGAGTTGAACTTTTTGTGATTCGTCCAAAACCCGCTTATATATATATAATCAACATTTCTCGTGAAAAGATTGCAAAACTCTAAAAGCTCTTTTGATTTTGCTCCCAAATTCGGTGCAAACTAGTGAGTAGCCTTGTGTGATTTATCGGCTTGCTTGCATATTTATGAAAATTGCATTGACGAGGTTTGATTTTGCTCGTACATGATTAAATTCAAAAATGACCTCGAGGCACATATATAACCCTTGTTCCGGCCATATTCATATATGTAAGCTACTTAAAAATCCCAAACGAGCCCCCTTGAGCCTTTATCCCGTTTCTTGTTAGCCGAGCTCGATTTTAGCTCTTATATCTTCATAAATTGTGAGGTGAGAGGGTTTATTGTTAGTTGACAAGAAATGTGTGGGAAATCAATTGAGGGTTTCGGGTTTTGAAGTGCTTATACAAAGAAAAAGAAAAAAAAGAGAATAAAACTCTAACACAAATCACGAAAAGTGATAAAGCGTGCGTTCATGTGAAAAGCCTAATTCAAAAAGGCTAATTTTAGTAAAAAGAAGTAAATTCAAAAAGTTTCTAAGTGTTGTAAAATAAAAAGTCGGGAACGTGGGTGAATGAAAGGGTTTCGAATGAGAGATTGGTAAATTGGGAAAGGTGAAGCGATTATAAGCTTCGGGTTTTAGAGAGTAGGATTTTGTGTGTTATTGATCACGTTTGATCGTGTGTTAACCACTATATCCATATATTCCATACCTTACCAAAGAGCCAACATTACAACCCATAATAAAGACCTCTTTCGATTCTTGTTTGATCATGTACTATGAGCAATTTTGAGCATCCGATTTGTGAAATCTCGACGAGGTGGATGCATTGTTCAACTTGAGCGTATACACGTCCCATATCAAACACTTGAGCGAATTGAGCGAACACCCTCAAAATTTGCCTTTGTGAGGAAGTCATCGATTTGGCTTGCATTTGAGAAAGAGTAATACGAGCAATGCTTGACGATAGCGAGTTTATGTTGATACTTTCATCTTATAAATAAGGATAAGAACAAGGATTTTTCTTTTTACATAATGATCATTGCATGTACACTCTCGATTCTTTTCGTTGTTTGAGGACGAACAAACTGATAAGTGTGGGGTAGTTGTTTTGCATGTAATTGTTGTGTTTTTCTTTGTGTCTTTAGTTAGAGTTTAACATCGTTTCTAGTAGTTTAGAGTCGTTTTCATTAGGTTTTAGGTCTTTTCCTTGTTTATTATATTTTTGGCTTTAAGTGTACTAAGTGTGAGGTGTTTGTGCTATTTTTGGGTTTTTAAGTTTGAATTCTTGTTTTGTAGGTGGCTAAAAGGGATTATATTCGCTCGGTGGATGTCTCAGTTGTCGTAATGCAAGCATAACTCCAGAACCACTTGTGCCATTTGCCTCCACTTTATACCATTGGAAAGCTGAGAGAACTGTCTAAAACTATTTTGTTTACAACAATTCCAAATTTTGAGTCTAAGAATGGTAAAAAGTCAGCTTTAAGTGGAGACAGTTCGTCGTCGCCTCGCTTGTGGCAGGTTTTGGTGCGGAGCCCATAACTCTCGGAGGAAAAATTCCAAATGACACAATTCAAAAGCCATATGATAGCCAAGAGAAAGGGCTACATTTCATATGAA
>BMAC01000035.1:247893-276374 GCA_014905375.1 Phtheirospermum japonicum
CACGCGCCCACCTGATTGGCCATGGGCGGCAGCTGCTGCCGCCCACCCCCTCTCTCTTTCCTTTTTTTTCTTTTTCCTTTTTTTCTTCCCTCCACCCCCTTGTCCCCCGGGATAAGGGGGTGGAGGAAAGAAAAAAAGGAAAAAGAAAAAAAAGGAAAGAGAGAGGGGGTGGGCGGCAGCAGCTGCCGCCCATGGCCAATCAGGTGGGCGCGTGCGCTGCACGCGCCGTGTGGAGAGTGGGGCTGTGGGCCCCACCTCTCAGCTTTGACCATTCAATTTCTTTTTTTTACCTTTTTTCTTCCTTTTTTTGTTTCTTTTCTTCTTATATATTATATGATTTTTATGTTCATAAAATGTTTAAATAGATATAGATAAATAAAAATGTATTGGAATATAAAAAGTATAAATGAAAATTAATGGGGAACATGTGGGACCCATAAAAGTAAGTTTGTGGGTAGGGTGAATAAATGAGATAAAAGGGATAGGGGAGGCTAATGATGTGGAGTATACTTTTGCTGATGTGGCGGAGTGAGAATTGAAAAAGGGGGAGGGGAATGGGAGGGCCATTAAAGATGCTCTTAGAAAGTTCCTCTATTGGTGGCACTTTATTATAAAACGCCACCCGTTCTTATATATTGGTGATGCTTTGTTATAAAGCGCCACCCGTTCTTATTTATTGGTGGCACTTTCGTTATAAACAATAATGCAGCTAATCTAGAACGTCGTTCAAAAAGGCGTTCTGGTACATCAATATACCAGAACGCCGTTAAAAAGGCGTTCTAGTATATTCTAGTATACCATAATATTTAGAACGTCTTTTAAAAAGACGTTCTAGTATATCATATTATTTATTCTTGAATATAATAATTTTTTTTTTTACTTTCGTCTTGAATATAATATATTTTTTAGGAACTTGAATCAAAACCCGTTTGCCCTATCTCCCTTCCTCTCCTCTCATCCAAATCCATCTCCCTTCGAATCCTCCAAGGCGGCGGACCCGAAGACTGGGAATCGACGGCGACGTGCAAGTGCGGTGATGGCATCTGTGAGGCGGCTTGTCTGGTTCATCGTGGGGGTTGCTGGGCGGCGCGGTCCTTGACTGATTTGATAGAGCAAGGCCAATGACAGCGGGGCTTCGGGCTAACTGGATTCGATGGCCAGAAATGACGGTGAGCGCCCACGTCGGGACGAAGATGGTGATTCTACGGCGGAAAGACAACCTGACTCTTGGTGCTGGGTCCATGCGTTCGGGCCTTTTGATTTTGGGTTGCTAGTTTGGGAAAAAGGTGGTGATGGGCGCGGGCTCACGATGTCTTCGATTTGTAGGCGGCACCGTTGTCGGGGGTGGCTGTGGATGAATTCAACCTAACCATTGCGCCTTAGAAGAAATTAAATTCTTGATTTTATCACCAGATTATGAGAAAACACAAATGCCGAGCGCCGTCGTGAACTCCGCCACCACCACCTCCACTCCGCCTGGCAAACGCCTCTTATTCGACCGTCGCTATGGTTGGGTGTAAGTCCTATCTCTATTTGTCTGCGTCATTTTTTGTTCATAAACTTTCTTTAAAAAAAATAAATAAATCAATTTGCTTATTGAATCGCTAATTGTGATGACTTCTCTCTGTAGTGTTTGATTAATGACTATTGTAATGACTTCTCTCTGAAGTCTTTGGTTAATGATTATTGTAATGACTTTTAAACATTCTTGATGCATATTCCTCCTGTTCATTATAAAACTTTTTTATTTTTATTTTTAATTATGTATAACCGTAAAGTGTTGTATTCCTTTATTTGCTTGTCTGAACATAAAGTATAGGTAAGACACCATAGATGGAAAGCTTCTAAACTGTAAATCATTGCTTGAAAAACACCAGTTTAATTATTATACCACCCAAAAATGTAGTACGTTGATGTCATCTATATGCATTTGTATAATATGGTATCACTTTATCTCAAGTAAAGATTCTCATTATTTGTATGAGGACAATCTTGCATATTTATCATGGGGAACAGCATATTTAATCATGAAAAAGGATACTTTTCATAGAAGTTTAAGTTCCTGATCTTTCTGACTTTCACCAATTTGCATTTTCATGTGTATATGGTACATTATTATTTGAATGACCATAACAAGGAAATGATTAGAGGGAATTCATTCCAATATGAAAGAAAAGCTCATCAAGATCTTGTGTTTGTTTGTTCAAAATGTTTCTGTTATTTCGGAAGTGAACTATGAGAAAACAATGCCTTTTTAACGTTGAGTTAGGCTCACAAGCAGATGGGGGTTTCTAAGTGACTTCCTGTTCCTATGGTAGCAACTTGTTATTATAAGAAAATTGGTAGTAGAGGTAGACAAGGGAGAACGTGGAATGTTGGACAATTGTATATAAGGGGAGTCGCATCCAATTCACACAAGGAAGTTATTTGTTGCATTGACCCTGGTTTTTCCATTTGTTCGGGGAACAATTAATGCATCACTGATAATCATTCTGTTATAGATCGATGCAGCCCTGCTTCTTTACTCATATGTCTTATCATATTTAATTATTGGTCCAATTTTATTAATCCTATTTTATTGATTAGAAAGGGCCATGCATGGGCCATTTGAACATTGGAATTCTGGTATCTCAGTAGGGTATTTTCATTAGTTAGAATTATCTTTTGTTGAATAATTTTATTGGCGGCTTTAGCCTGAGATGGATTCTTCTAGTCTGGGTTGGGATTCGTCCCGAGGAGAATGTATTGTTGTTACGTATTTTTAATAATATCAATTTTTTTTTCTTCGCTTTTCACCCTCGACTCTATTGGTCCGACTTGCCACTTTTGATTTGTGCCAGCAACAACACGGATGGAGTCCAGACTTGGGCGATAGGGAAGGGTGTCAAAAAATGCAGTAGAAATCGCCAAATACAACCAAAATTCTCAAATTTTCTGTTTTAGTTTATGTGACTTAGTGAAAAAGTTTATTTGTCAATGAACATGCTCATTGCTGATAATTGTCAAGGTATTCAAGCTAGGGGAGTATATGCGTGTGTGTTTTCTATTTATTCTGGTGTTATTTGAAACTGTAGACTTTGTAGTTAGCGTTGGAATAGTTTTAGTTTGGTTGCCTAAGCAGGCAATTGCTAATGATATTTTGACCTTGAATGTGGTGCAAAATTTTGAGGTTAAAATCAACATTAAAGGGCATTCTTAGCTATACTGATACTGCTGTGTCTTACTGTAGCTAGACAAATTTACAACTAACCTTAGAAACTTGTGCTACTTATCATATTAGAGCTGAACACGAGGTATTACTACAAATTGTTGTTTCAGCACCTGGTAAAATGGTTTTATTAGATTTGGAAGGCTGAGTATGAGGGTCTCCCTGTCCTAGTTTGTGGTTAAGCTTTTTGGGTGAATAAGCATTTAGTGGTCGTACTTTCTCCTAGTGTTACTGTGCAACACATATAGCTTTTGAAGCCCAGAGAGTGTTAGCATTTTTGTGATGCCTCAACAGCATCACTTTGGCATTGATATTGAAAGTGTCATGCATATACTATATCCAATTCTTGGATTTTTTTGTTCGTGGTTTAATTAATTTCTTGGGTAGCTTCGCTCCCATTTTGCAGCTTTATGATGCAATTTTTTTCTCTATTTTTGCCAAGTCCAACTTTCATTGAGTTGTTATATCCATTTTTTGTTTTTGTTTTTGGTTCTTTTCGTTTTGCAATGTTTACTTTTTCAATGGTACAATATTAAAAAATAGGTTTGAGGTCAGGATGTTCTTAGAGTGAAGTGTATACTAATGTAATATTCCGTAATAGGAAAGCACAGTGTTATTTTTAGTTGACTATAGTTATCCATCAATTCAAGTGTGGTTGTTATTAGTTGACTATAGGTATGGGCATATATTGCAATATTCTAAGATGGATTCTGTTAAACAATTGATTCGTGTTTCTAGTAGAAGTTTTATGGTGTTCATTTGTTTGACCTTTTCATTATATTAGGTATAATTTCTATTCGTAAGAAGAAGAAATTTATTAACAGATGGATTCTGGATGGGACATTGGTCTTGCCTATGTAGCGGCTTTTGAAAACACAGTCATTTTTTTTAAACCTTGTCTCCTTCAAATTTGGCTTGTTATCTTGCATCTTTGAGCCATTAAAAATATTTCGGCTGTAGAGACTTGAATTTTTTCGCCACAAAACAGAAAATATATATACGCCGAGAATATGATTATTCATTGTTGTTTGTGTTTTAGATTACAATCCGTATGTCCAAGCAAGGAGCAGTATTGATCAGCTTAAGAGGTTCGGTCACAGTGTTGATAAGGTTTGCTTTTGCCACCTCAGGCTGAAATTTCTGCATTGGCTTAACCTTTCTTAAGAGAACTTATTGTGTCATTTATTTATGGATGTTAATTATGCAGTGTCTTAAGCATAGTGCGACAAAGTGTATTTGTGTGACTATTGAAACATAAATTGCACAGTGTTTTTTTTCCGTATGCAGTCTGATTCTGTATAGATAGCTATTAGTTAACAACATATTCTTGCAGTCTCTCTTATTGAGCCATATTGCTATCTAAGGTAACGTGTTGATTGTGATTCTTAGACTCTTGAAACGAGGTCGTTTATATTTTGATGCATGTATTATGCTACAGAGCAATAGAGAAATCCTAGAGTAACATTTTTCTTTGATATGCTTTTTGGTAGCTCTTAACCAATTTTCTTTCTCTGATTCAGTTCTCTTGTTAATCTATTCAAGTGTTGTGTGCATCATTACATTCTTAACAAGAAAATTAGAAAATTTTTAGTATTTGGTTCTGGGTTAGATCTAGTGACCTAATTTCCTACAATCAACTGAGTACTGTTTGTATCAAAATATTGGGCAACCAGACTACTGCCTTGGACCTCATTTGAGGCAGAAGCTTTCATATGGTGGTATAAGACTGGAAATTGGAGTACAGAGCATATATGAGGATGTTGCTCGCGACATTAATAGGGGTCACACTGTAGCTTATGTGGCCGATTGTTTTTGCTTGGCTAAGGATGCTGGTTTTAAGGTGTTTACTGTACTGTCCTCAAAAACATTTTTTTTGTTAATTACCTTTTTACTAGTCTCATTTTAGCGAAACTCTTATCTTTTTAATAGTCTCATTTTAGCGAAACTCTTACTTTATTTTGATCTCGTGCAAAAATCCTGATTTTTTCTTACACCAAATTCATGCGTAAGATGAACTTAGAACTTGCCGTTCTTATATAGATTAGTTGCTCCCCTCTATTTTTATCTACTTTGGCAGCATTCCGTTCTCAATTGAACTCACTAACCTCCTATCTGCCCTTGGCGAGAAGTCTTATGTCGGCATTGTGAGTGATTATTCTTTAATTGCATGTGCACTCAAAAACTAATAATAAAAATCAACACTTGGTTGATAAAAAAAGAGGTCAAATTCTGTTTTTAAATTTGATTAAGTTAATCAAAACCCAATTTTTTTTTCTAATTGTGCTTATCGTCTTATTTTTGCTTTTTGCTACAATGTGTGATTTCTTTGCAGCCTGAGAATATCAGGAACAATTAAAGTGCAGCTTGAAGCTATAGCTCCTGCGTCGGAAAAACTATGGGAACAGAAGGATGACAGGATTAGAGAGTTTTCTGATGTTCAAGAATTATTGGAGTGTAAGAAACAAACTATGTGTGGACTTGAATGGTAGCAAAATAGGTACTCATTGTCTTTTGGTGATTTCTGTTTTAACATTGTTGATCGTGTATTTGGCGACTTATGTTGTTTGTATTGACATCTTTTGGTGATTGTGTATTATTGTGATTAATGGATGATTGTTGGATTATATAAATAACGGGTGTTTTGTGAAAAAGTTGTGATTTATGAAGGATGAACAGATTTTAAAAAAATTCTGGAATTCCAAAGCTATCAAATCTAGAACGTCTTTTTCGAAAAGGCGTTCTGAAAAATATATATTCTAAAACGTCTCTTTCGTAAAGATGTTCTAGAAAGTTTATTTTCTAGAATGTCTTTCTCAAAGGCGTTCTAGAAAATGTATATTCTAGAACGTCTTTTTCATAAATATGTTCTAGAAAGTTTATTTTCTAGGACGTCTTTCTCAAAGGCGTTCTAGAAAGTCTATTTTCTAGAACGTCTTTCTCAAAGGCGTTCTAGAAAATGTATATTCTAGAACGTCCTTTTCGAAAGGACGTTCTGAAAATTGTATATTCTAGAACGTCACTTTCGTAAAGGTGTTCAAGAAAATTTATATTCTAGAACGTATTTTTTGTAACCGTTCTAGAATGTTATTTTCTAGAACATATTAACCTGGAAAAACTGTTTTCTAGAACGGGTAAATTATTTTTCTAGAATGTCTCAAATAACTGTTCTAGAATATCGGATATTCCTGAACGCCTCAGAAAGCTTTTCTGGAAAAATCAGATATTCTAGAACAGCTCTAGTCAGAACGCCTGGGTAGGGCGTTCTAGAATAACTGAAACAGGGCGTTCTAGAAAACTGTTTCTGCACTAGTGAAAGCGCCACCCGTTCTTATTTGTTGGTGGCGCTTTCGTTATAAAGCGCCTCCCGTTGCCAATTATTTGAGACGCTTTTGTTTTGAAATGTCTCCCATATAGTTTTTGGTGGTGGTTTACATATAAGAACCACCACTTTTATATTTTTAGCAGCGGTATGGTTTTAAAGCATTACTTATAAAATGACACTAATTAGCTTTTTTGCACTAGTGCGTAGTGTTACCAAATACACGGAGCTCCCAAACGGACAAGCTGCATTTACTAAAGACTTATAAGACTTTAATTAAATAGTTACATATTTGAAATACGGATGATGGAGACCAGATTTTCCAGCAACAACGAACTGTAGAAAACTTGAAAGGGATCAATGAAAATGGTTGATACTATATAGATAGATAGATAGATAGATAGATAGATAGATAGATAGATAGATAGATAGATAAATAGATAGATAGATAGATAGATAGATAGGGTTGGGTTCCGGTGAGAATGGGTCCGTAGGTGAGAAATGAGAATGAATTCTAACCACTATATCTAATCTAATCTAATAGATCTAATTTAAAATAAAATTAAAACTTAAAAAATGCAAGAAATGTGGGGAAGCTTTTATCCCCAAAATCTTTCGATCTCTTGCAGCTCAATTCATCAAAAATTCTGGTCTCCTACTCGATTTATCAAAACCATGTGCGTATCTTGCTCGATTCATCAAAAACCATGTCCATCTCCTACTTGATTTATCATTTAACTTATCCATATAATTTTTCAAGAAACCAGTTCATCATGTTCCTTCAATCCCGTTCGAATTTAGGTTTGGGCCGGAGTAGTAGAGATCGGCGTGACAATCGTGTTCGAATTTGGGGTTGGCCGGAGTAGATTGTAGAATCTTGTTCGAATTTTGGAAGAATCTTGTTCGATTTTGGTACTAATTTTTCCTCTTTTTCTAAATCATCCTCGAACTAGTGAGAACTTGTTATTTTCTGACCGGATCTACATTTTTTGTAATTGTGTTTTTTTATTTGTTTTATTCTTTTGCAGTCAGATTTTCCCTTTTAATGCAAATCTAATGTGTCAGTAGTTTATTATATTTTATGTTATTGCATTGTTGACAATTTGATATGCGGGAATGCTTCGATTAGGGATCGGACGCGTGAGTTTTAAAGGAGTGAAGAGGGTAAAAAAGTTTGTTTCTGTACAGAATGGGCCAAATAGCAGCAGATCTAACCGGGAGGAGTAGCCACAGTCGATGGCGTAGATAAAATCAGAGTTCAATCGGAGAGCATCAGACATTGGGCTTGGGTCTAAGTGTGATGTGTTTGCGCAAAAGTAAGTGTCAGTTTGTGCACATTAATGTGTTTACTTGTGCACGATCGTGTTGTAGCTTTAGTATTTACACGTGTTATGATTAAGAATTTATACGCATGTTGTCATCTTATGTCATTGTTGTCTGATGCACGTGTGATGTGTTTGTGCACAAGTAAGTGTCAATTTGTGCAAATTAATGTGTATGCTTGTGCATGGTCGTGCAGTAGCAAATGGTGTTTGCACGTGTTATGATTAAAAAAACTCTTCGCGTGTTGTCGTCTGATATCATTGTCGTCTGATGCAAATGTGATGTGTTTGTGCACAAGTAAGTTTCAGTTTGTGCACATTAATGTGTTCCCTTGTGCATGTCCGTGTAGTAGTAAAATGATATTTGCACGTGTTATGAATAAAAATATCTGTACGTGTTGTCGTCTGATGCAAGCGTGATTTGTTTGTGCACAATTAAGTGTCAGTTTGTGCACACTAATGTGTTCGCTTGTGCACGGCCGTGTAGCAAAACGGTATTTGCACGTGTTATGATTAAAAAATTCTGCACATATTTTAACCTGATGTCATTATCGTCTGATGTGGTTGTCGTCTGATTTGTTTGTGCACAATTAATTGTCAATTTGTGCATGTTTATGTGTTTCGTTGTGCACGTTCGTGCAGTAGCAGAATGGTGTTTGCACGTGTTACAATTAAAAAAAAAATCTCTACGTGTTGTCGTCTGATGTGCTTGTCGTCTGATGCAAGCATGATTTGTTTGTGCACAATTAAGTGTCAATTTGTGCACGTTAATGTGTTCCCTTGTGCACGTCCATGCAGAATGGTGTTTTGCACGTGTTATGAAGTCTTCAATAATTTTTTTGTCGTATTATATGTGGCATGTACTGTTTTGTGCACTGATTCAATGCGAGATTTTGCAGGTGATGTTGAATGTTCTTCCCACAATTGTGAGCCTGTTCGAGAAACTATGGTCATGACACCTAGATCTACAAACATAAATGTGTAAAAAATGGAGCAATTGGCTGAGTTCAAGACCCTTCATATTATTTTCTTATTTTTATTACTCTTAATTTTACGTCGTAGGTTATGCACAAACAAGTATGATTTTTTACACAACCGATCAATCAATTTTGCACAATAGTGCAATAATTCATGCACAATGGTGTTTTATAAATTTCTATTTCAGGTGATGGTCTTTTGGGCTTTTCGTACAAATTAATTGGACTATAGTTTTTTCTGAGATTCAGAAATAAGACCTTTTTGGTGTCTTCTTTCTCTATTTGCTTGTTATCTTATATTTAAACATGTTTATATATTTCCTTATCATACATCGACAATGCTTAACTTGGATCTAATGACAAGTCCAACTCGATGATCGGATTGTAATGATATCATTTACACAAGTAATGCAATAACATATGTCCAACCAAAAGTGCAACCATCGAAGTTAAAAATATGGAAACTTAAATATTTGTCTTTCCCTCACCAGGACCATTATTAAAAATTTTAAATATGCAAAATACAGCTTTTTTGAGTCACAAAATAGCCACTATATAGCAAACTATTAAAAAAATGCATGCACATCAAATTGAACATTATTTCATACACCTGTGCACGTTAGTTCATAACTACATGCACAACTAGACACTATATAAAAAACAATTAAAATAATACATGCACAGCAAATTGCACATTAGTTCATACGCGCGAGCACATTAGTTCATGACTACATGCACAAAATAGCCTCTATATACAAAATAATTAAAAATATACATGCACATCAAATTGCACATTAGTTAATACACTCGTGCACATTAGTTCATAACTACATGCACAAATAGCCACTATATACAAAACTATATAATGTTGTGCACCTAATGATCGGATCGTAATGGTGTACACTTGTGATACCTATAAATCCAATCAGGCCCAATGCCTAGTGCATCAATTTATGCACAATCATGCAGTAAGAAATGAACAATAATATAATAACACATGCACAAAGTGAAACCCTCGATATACAAATTTGAATACATAAATCTTTGCCTTTCCCTCGCCATGAACACAAAAAAGTACCATATAAATGTTACAATAATTTGAAATAAAACATTAAGAATTAATGCATCTTATTCAACATAAAAGAAACAACTTACTGTGTTTATTCAAGTACAAGCCATATTTTATGAAATCTTTATTGTGCAAACTCATAATTAGTATTGTGCATAGTTAGTAATGTTATTGTGCACATACCTGGAACTAATGTAACAATATAGTTTTAAAAATATTGACATTTTCACATACAAAAATAACATATTACAAAATGTTAAATGCTATAATGGTCTGACAAAAAAATAAGAAATTGAGAACATGCTACACAGTGTGATTCATTCTTACAATATGCATAAAAGAATTTGTTTTACGCCGATCAGATCATAATGCATAAAATCAAGTACAATATGTATCCATGTTACAAAACTCATTCACCAGTAAGTTTGTGCAACTAAGGGCACAACATTATCAAACAACTCCAATATAGGTCAATCTACAATATCAGTTTTTACATTAATTCACTACTAGAACATTAGATTTGACAAATAATTCCAAACTAACTAAAAACCTAACTCAGTGAACTAATCCGTCGCATGAATTCATTGCTTCAAATCAACCTTCTGTTCAAACTTCTACCTTAAAATCGGGAGGTACTCCTTCACGTCTTCAACTTGTTTATCTCTCTGCATACCAAGAGTGGAAATACTTCATATGAATACAATTTACCTGTTTATCTCTCCGCATACCAAGAGTGACATCATAGAAACTGTATATGATGCACATTAATAAGTAATAAATTGCACAATAATAAGAATTCATGTGCACATTAATATGAGTTCTTTTTCAAAGGGTGACATAATCAAGAAAAATATACAACATATATACAAGAAAAAACTGCATGCACAGAAACCGTATACGATGCACATTAATAAGCAATACATTGCACAATAATAAGAATTATTTTGCACATTAATAAGTAATACATTGCACATTACTAAGTAGTACACTGTCCAATAATTGGACATTACAAAAGCATACAACACATGAAGTAAGAACTGACGTTCATTGCAGAAATTTAAAGTTTCAAAAGGACTAAGTTGAGTTTGTAGGTCAGTTTACAGGATTCTCAAACTTAGCAGGAATCACGATTTTTAGAAGTAAGATCGACTACAATTTATCCACTTAAAACCTAAAATCAGTAACCAATATTAAAAAAAAAAAAAATCCTAAAACTCAATATCTGCTCAAACAAATCAAATTCCACAACAAAAGGTTAATTCGAAACACATATGCATGTGATTCGCGAATAAATATATTGAGATTCACGAAAAAAATGAAAAGCATTCTTTTTTGCGGAATTTGGCCATGAAGAAGAGAGATGCGAAAAACACTGGATCTGGCTAAGGAATAACAATGGTTTTGGGATTTTGAAGACGGATGATCCGAGAATGAAGGTAATTTAAAGACACGGAGGAGATGGTGATTGCTTCTGTGCAAAAAATTGGAGATAAGTGCGAGAAAGACAACTGCGATGAATGGATAATTGCTGAAATGAGAAAGGCACGTAATTACTAAAATGTCACCGAATGTCCAGAATTACTAAAATGCCACCGGGTAATTGCTGAAAAGGGAATTAAAATGATTGGTCAGAGTTAATTCTCATTTCTCACCTACGGCTCCATTCTCACATGATCCTGTACCTATATATATATATATATATATATGAGGGTCAAATTACAAAAACTATCGCTTGGAGACTGATGAGGCATAGGATGGATCCGCTTCTTTTACAATAGTAAGTTTGCACGTTGATATTTCCAAATAAACAATATCATCATGAATGACGTATTTGTTAAGTTTAGTATTTTATTTTTTAATAAAAAGAAAAGAAAAATAAATGGACTTATAAAGTGTTTTTTTAGAAAAATAATAATCTATTTTAGCCCCGCCTTAATCCAAACACTATTAAAAATAAGGTAATAATAATAATAATAATAATAATAATAATAATAATAATAATTGAGTTTTTAAGAAAATCATCCAGGCCAGAACATTTTTCCGTCCTGGCTATGCCATTGATCGCAATAGTCTACTTGCAATTTTAAAAAAGATAGTTGACTTCCCCCGCACCCTAGTTAGACTAAACCTGATCAAGGGTATTTTCGTAAATAGTACAGATTGGAAGACTTACTGAGGTGAGACCCTTGAGATGGTTCTGGAGCATCCGTAACTTCTGCTATTTGTATACTCCCTCCGTTCTCATTTAAATGACGTTCTGAGTTAAATTAGCTGAATTAAGAATTCTATACATTGCCTAATATATCCTTGGAAAAATCCCTTTAAAATAATGTTAAAATCTTGTTTCCATCAATTTTCTCTCCTCTCGCTTATATTCCTGCTTTCAAAGTACAAACAAAATTCTCAATCTCCCTCAAAATATACACCATATTCTCCCTCTTGCCCGCACGTCTATTCATGAAATTTTTCTATCCCAAATTTTAATTTTGGAGCCACTGTTTAAAAAAAATAAAAAATACATGGAGCCAAATGCTAAAAAACTCACTGTTCTTTGATTTTTTATATATAGAGGTAGTGAAATCATGAAGGTAAAATAATCACATCCATGGATGCCAACACTCAAAATCGAGAACGAGAGTTATTATTTGACTTGAATGTTAATCCAGATATTTCAGACGACGACGAGCAGGAGTTGTCATTGAATGAGGTTGGCTCAAATCCTCATAACGTGCAACCCGATGAGGAGATAGGGGGTACAATTCCACTGATAATCACATCATCCATGGAAGGAACTTTGTTACTTGATTTGAATGTAAACCCAAATCAGGAGTTTGAGTCTCCATTGCTAGAGTTGGATGTTGGCCAACTACAAGAAGATGAAAATGTTTCGACTCTAAATTCTGATATTCTTTTTCTTATTTTTTTCATGGCATTAAAAGAAAAGAAAATTAGCCTCATGATGGAGAAAAAAAATAAAATATGTAGTTGTTTTTTAAAAGAATTATTTTGATATTTGTTTTTTGAAAATTTGAAAACGATTATGTTTTTCTATTGAAAATTATAGCATGAGTTTTTTTTTGGCCCATTGTTAGAATCAGGTTGATATGTACTTTTACGGCTGATCAAACTTCAGAAAAAGTGTGTTTTGATGAGACAGTGTGTAATAGTATTATAACTTCTTCTTTTTTTTCTTCTGTATACTCATGAGTCATAGTTAATGCTGGAAGCCATTTAAAAAATGAACAGGCATTATATTTTTTTTGTATATAGTTTGGTCTCATGGTATACGTAAGTTACTTTGTTTTTATTTATTTTTTGTGACACTGATGTCATGCAATGCACAAACAACTTGGAAGNATATTCCTGCTTTCAAAGTACAAACAAAATTCTCAATCTCCCTCAAAATATACACCGTATTCTCCCTCTCGCTCGCGCGTCTATTCATGAAATTCTTCTATCCCAATTTTCAATTTTGGAGCCGCTGTTTTAAAAAAAAATAAAAATAAATAAATACATGGAGCCAAATGCGAAAAAACTCACTGTTCTTTGGTTTCTTATATATAGAGGTAGTGAAATCATGAAGGTAAAATAAACACATCCATGGCTGCCAACACTCAAAATCGAGAACGAGAGTTATTATTTGACTTGAATGTTAATCCAGATATTTCAGACGACGACGAGTAGGAGTTGTCATTGAATGAGATTGGCTCAAATCCTCATAACGTGCAACCCGATGAGGAGATAGGGGGTACAATTCCACTGTAATCACATCATCCACGGAAGGAACTTTGTTACTTGATTTGAATGTGAACCCAAATCAGGAGTTTGAGTCTCCATTGCTAGAGTTGGATGTTGGCCAACTACAAGAAGATGAAGAAAAAAAATAAAATATGTAGTTGTTTTTTAAAAGAATTATTTTGATATTTATTTTTTGAAAATTTGAAAATGATTATGTTTTTCTATTGAAAATTATAGCATGATTTTTTTTTGGTCCATTGTTAGAATCATGTTGATATGTACTTTTACGGCTGATCAAACTTCAGAAAAAGTGTATTTTGATGAGACAGTGTGTAATAGTATAACTTCTTCTTCTTCTTTTTTTTTTCTTCTGTATACTCATGAGTCATAGTTTGGTTTAAAAAATGAGCAGGCACTATTTTTTTTATGTATATAGTTTGGTTTCATGGTATACATAAGTTACTTTGTTTTTATTTATTTTTTGTGACACTGATGTCATGCAATGCACAAACAACTTGGAAGCATCTGAAGAGAGAAGACGGAAGAGAAACTTGTCTAATGAGAAAAGATGGGAAATTTATAATTCTTTACTGTCAAGAAGTGTCGATGGAAAGCTAAAACGAGATACGACAAAAGAAGTTTCAAATATATTTTCAGTGCCTCTTCGAACAGTTCAACGGGTTTGGAAAAGAGGCAAAGAAACCTCGAATGGGGCTTCAGTAGACGTCTCCCATAAAAGAACTAATAATTGTGGACGAAAGAGAATCCAAATTGATATGGATCGAGTGGCTGGAGTCGAGTTGAACAAGCGAACAACGTTGAGATCACTTGCTAATGCTTTGGAACGACTTTATTCAGGTTAGTGAGACGAGGCCTTCTTCGGCGCCACTCAAACGCCATCAAACCATATCTAAGAGAAGAACACAAAAGAGCTCGTTTACAATTTTGCATATCGATGCTAGAACCAAACATCTTTTCTCATGAGACGAAGTTTGTTAATATGTACAATATGGTGCATATTGATGAAAAATGATTTTATTTCACCAAAAAAAGTGAAACTTATTATTTACTTCCTAACGAAGAAGATCCCTCGCGAACTTGCCAAAGTAAGAATTTTATCACAAAGGTAATGTTTCTAGCTGCTATGGCTCGTCCAAGATTTGACGACGAAGGAAAGGAGGTTTTTTTGGGAAAAATAGGAATCTTTCCTTTTGTCAACATGCAACCAGCCCAGCGAAGAAGTAAAAACAGGAATGCAGGAACGTTGGAGATCAAACCGATTACCTCGGTTAAACGAGAGACTGTGAAAGCATATTTAATTGAAAAGGTTATACCTAAAATTCAAGAGTTGTGGCCGAGAGAGGATTTAGGGAAAACTATTTTCATTCAACAAGATAATGCAAGTACTCGTGTCAATCCAAATGATGCGGAGTTTCAAATGGCTGGTTCACAAAATGGTTTTGACATTAGATTAGTATTTCAACCATCAAACTCTCCGGATTTAAATATATTGGATCTCGGGATTTTTTAGGTCAATTTAATCGTTACAGCATAAGACGCATGCGAAGAGTGCAGAAGATATTATCCATGCAGTTCAAGAATCTTTTGATAAATATTCCTCACGAAAACTGGAACATATTTTCCTGAGTTTGCAGCTGTGTATGCGAGAAATTATGAAAGTCGGAGGCGCCAACAAGTACAAAATTCCTCATATTAATAAGGCTAAACTAGAAAATGAGGGTCATCTTTCGACACAGATTACTTGTGACTCGGCCCTAGTAGAGAGTGTAATGAATAAGTTAGCAAAAGTTTAGTGATTTAGCCATTGTATTTAATTTATTTTGTGGATTCGGACATATTGATATATTGTGTGTGGTATGCATATTTTGAATTTTGTTTTGATTAGTTATAATTATTGCCTTCTTTTTAATGAATTAATATCTTAGTTTAGTATATCATGTATTACTTTAATATAATCTCAAAAAATTTTAGCTGTAGTAGTGACTTTAGTGTTTAAATGTAAACTTCATAGCTTTAATTTCACTGAGAACAAATTTAATATTAGAGACAGTCAATAGAATCTATTGATTTATATGTTGTGCGCAAAGAAAATAGAGGAGAATATAATTCCCTACTAAACTGTAGTAAAACAATGAGTAAGGTTAAACAAATATCAAGTGGTGTTTAAACTTATTAAAAATAATTGTGTAGTATTATTAAGTGGTGGTTTATTAAGCTGTTCAAATTCCAGATAATTATGTGTAGTATTTGTTTTAATAATCTGTCCACTATTTATCTTTATTTATTTATTTTTATATTTTAAGGTTAATGTTGGATGTGGGAAGACTTTTTAAGCAATTCTAGCATGCATGGAGGTGATTGGCTTTGGATATCAGACAGATTTTACAATTCGAACTGAACTGTTAGATATCCAGCATTGCGATATTTTCGAACATGTCTAGGACGCGACGCGCATTCTTCGCGAAATTAAGCTGCTTAGGCCTTCACCAGCTATGGGGCCCAAGTGCGTGTCAAATGATAAGAAAACTCAGTATAGAATGAGAAACAGAAATCTGATGTTCCACAATTGGAAATTGAACACCGAGTTGCTAATTGGAGTAGAAATTACTGTGGCTGGGGTGGTTTATGTAAATGTAACTCATTTGCAGGAATATGTAGAGTAATTCTTCTGGAAACCAGTTTCGGATAATAATAACTTAATAAGAATGGCACTGAAATGCTGTATGTAGGCTTATTCATTTGTATTGCTTGATACAGGCCGTAAAAGCGAACAGTGGAAACTTAATTTTCGTGTGAAAATGACAGATTCATGAAATGTGTTTTAATTTTTAGCTTTGGGTGAGAGATTGCTCAAAGTAAATCTTGTGGCCCAAGGACGAGCAGTTCATGAGTGGTTTGGATGTTGTGTTAGTTATTTGTAATGGAATTTGGCATTCTGAAATGTGATTTTAGATGTAGAACATGCATTTTCAAAGAAAGCATTTGTCATGTTGAAAGTGGATTATTTATTTATTTTTTTGTCGTGAATCATAATGCCATAGTCCATATTTTAATGGGCAATGGTGTATTTATTTCACCTCTTAAAAATGACAATGTTATTTGCAGGTGGCTTTTTGGTTGTTTAGCATCTAACTTGTCCTTTGAAGAATCATCTTTGAGAACCATTCAGGGAAGATGTGACCCAATATATTAGCTTATGGAAATCGCTAGTGCTGCATGTTTTTTCAAGTGTGACACATTTCATTGTAATTTTTTTTGCTTTTTCTTTAACGATATAGCCAATCCCTTAGATAACGAGACCGCGTCTCTTCCTAGCACCACAATAGATCGTCTCGACAGTGTCGATAAACTACTGCTTATCCTTCATGGTCCATCATGTTGAAATCAGGCCTGTAATTGTAATGTAAAATCAATAGTGTTGTACTCATAAACGAATAAAAAAGAGTGAATGCCTACCTTCATACAGCCACATGCCTAATAGATTTTTACCAGAATAACTCACAAACCGGAGACAAGCACGCATAGTTTTTGTTTCTCATATATCATAACTTCATCACTTATCATAAGCACACCATACAGTTCACCATAACAATCCATTTTCATCTCACCCGTTAGCAAATTCAAATTCTCATAAATCTCCTCGCATCTCGGATGCGCTTTATCACCAATAAGAAACATATGCACCTCCGATTGCAGCTCGATCCAGCTACAACCCGGCTCTTTCTTCATTCCACCAAGTCTCATAATCCTCCTCATCTTCGAAACCTCGCCCCACATCTCAGCATCCGCATAGATATTCGACAAAAGAACATAAGCTGACGAGTCTTGAGGGTCCAATTTTAAAAGAGCACTCGCTGCTTTCTCGGCCACCTCAACATTCCCATGCATCCTACGAATGCTCAAAAGCGTCCTCCAAATCACATCATCGGCCTCAAAAGGCATTTCTTCAATAAGCTTCAAAGCGTCATTAAGTCGGTCAGACCTTCCTAGAATATCCACCATGGACGAATAATGCTCCAACTGCGGTTCTAGTTTATAATCGACTCGCATTAAGCCGAAATAATGAAGAGCTTCGTCTATTAAACCAATATGCGCGCAAGCAAGAAGAACGGCCACAAAAGTAGCGTGATTCGGACTTATTTTCTCAAGCTGCATTTGTTCGAAAGTCCTCAAAGCCTCGTACCCATGGCTGTGGTGAGCGTACGCGCATGCCATCGCGTTCCATGTCACAAAGTCACGTTTGGATGATTTTTCAAACATCAAAACCGAATCTTGCATGTTCCCACATTTCGAATACATGTCGACTAATGTACTGATAATGTACACGTCTGACTGCAAATCTTGTTTGATTATCTGCGCGTGTATTTGCTTCCCGAGCCCGACGTTAGCTACATTTGAACAAATATCGAGAACCGTAGCATAAGTGAAGTTATCGGGCGTAATTCCCATCTCCATCATACAATTGAAAATTTTCTGAGCCCCATCGCTCTGTTCGATCGACGAAAACCCAGAAATTATCGCATTCCATGAAACTAATGTTTGTTCCTCCATGTTCTCGTGAAGCTTCTTGGCCTCGTCCACCACCCCACACTACATATCTACGAGCACGCTCCTGACGAACGAGTCCAATCCCATCCCGGATTTAATCACTCGAGGGTTAAAAAATCTACTAAAGACAAAGATATAAACAGATTACACACCACTGCTTTGAATAATTCCCATTAACAAGAAATCTACTAAAAATTAGTAAAACAAAGCTTAAAAAATTAATTAATTTGGGTAAATCACAACAAAATATTAACCAAATCATTTACCTGCATACAAGTTTCGTCCAAGTCGTGGCCGAAACGGATGATGACGAGGCATTCCTCCTCGGCGAGGATTGCCTGATCGACGGAAGTTTCGTCCCAGTCGTGGCTGAAACGGATGATGACGAGGCATTCCTCCTCGGCGAGGATTGCCTGATCGACGGAAGTTTCGTCCCAGTCTTGGCCGAAACGGATGATGACGAGGCATTCCTCCTCGACGATGATTGCCTGATCGACGGCCCAGCCTCAGTGAAGATGCAGCAGTAGATACGACATCATCTGGCAAAGCTTTCTGTGGAATAAGCTGTAACAGCATTTGATTATGAAGTAGCATATATTCTATTTTTATTTTGTGTTTAGTAGACATTTCAATTTAAATTCATCACAATATCATCTCCCCTTCGCAATGCAAATTCAAACCATGCATTTTGACTTGTGTGCAGAATATAAAATTTCTTTTAAGCTCCTAAGTAAAAAAAAGTGTTCCTGGTGATTATTAAAAAAAAAAAATCTCCCCATCACAATCATACTCATTCCAATACTCTGTGTTGTTAAAATAATCTACTTCAATGAAAAAAAAGGAATGAAAAGAAAGAAACAGTATCATACGATCGGATACACTCTAAAATTGGTCATATATATATCTTCAATAATCATCATCAATCTTTGAACTCCTATTTTTCCAGAGTACTACACTACACATATAATTAAAACAAAACAGTTCAAGCAACATAAAAGGGCGAAAAATATGCAACTCTGCAACAGTAACCTTTTATTATCATGATGGTAAATATTTTGCAAAAGAGACACAATCGGCACCGAAATACATGAAAAACAATAATTCTACGTTAAATCTCACTCCAAGGTTTTAGGAATACAATCATGAAACTGTCACACTGCACCATCATACCACCATTTCTAGACAAGAAAATAGAAATTATTCTAACCAAGCAACTAAAAAAAGGTTAAAAAGCAAGTGGCAATTTTTCAGTCTTGAGCGGCTCGATACTTAGAAGTATTTTGGAAGAATGATTCTAAGCATTGAAACAATTACTTTTTGAATCTCTGGGTCGTCATGAAACTCTTTATCGCCAATGTAAAACTTGTTCAAATCAAATTCATAACCATCATCTAAATTATTATTTTTTGATTTTTTCTCTTGCACCTTCACAATAATATCTCCGCTGGTCGTTAATTCCTTATCTTCATTCTCATGCTTCACATCAACATTCATGGTGGCTTTTGAGTTATTTCCATTTTTCTGATTTCTACCCTCTATATATATAGTCAAATAACTTTGAAGTTTTGAAAATAAGGGATAGTTTCCACGAAAAAAATAGAGGGAAAATTTCGCAGAACGAAGGAGGGAAAAAATTGAGTGAAATATTCGAAGAAAAAGAAACAGGAGAGAAAAATCGCAGAAAAAAGGGAAGGAACGACACGGAGAGTTTTGAAGAGTAAGAAGATTTTGATGTGAGATATATTGATACGTGGGAGATATTTTAGGAGTCTGATAGGGGCAAATTTGAGAAAATTGTGAAAAATTATGTAAAACGACATTTAATAAGAAAACAAATTAATGAGTCCAAACGTCATTTAAATGAGAACAGAGTGATTAGGGGTGAGCAAAAAATCGAAAAACCGAAATAACCAACCGAACCAAACCGAAATTTTCGGTTCGATTTTATGTAAATTCGGTTCGGTTTTTGGTTTGAGAATTTCAAAAAATCGGTTAGTTCGGTTCGGTTTTACAAATATATTTCGATTCGGTTTTAAACGAAATATAATTAAAAAATAAAAAAATATAGTTTTTATATTACTTATTGTTATTTTTTATCAATTCGCTTCGGTTTGGTTAATTTGGTTTTAAACATATTTTCGCTTTAGCTCGTTTTGCAATTTTATAAATATTTCAGTTTTTGGTTTTTTAGGTTCTGTTTTTCCAGTTTTAGACAGAATTTTGGTTCGGTTCGGTTCGCTTTGAGATTTTATGTAAAATTCGGTTTTAGTTATTTCGGTTCGGCTTTTGGCCGAACCGACCGAATGCTCACCTCTAATAATGATCTTTAGTTTCCCTCTATTGAGACATTCACATACATGAAAAATGGCAGAATAAAACATTCTTAACATTCTGATTATGCGAGGACCTATTTGAACTAGTATTTGTTGAAATTTTGAATTTTGGTGTTCAAAATTTTTGTTTGGACTAGTATTTGTTGAAATTTTAAATTTTGGTATTCAAGTTTTTGGGGTATTTAGAATTGTAAATAGTAAGAATTCTTGTTTATTATAGAATTCAGAATTCTTCACTTTTTATGTAGATGTGAAATCATGTCTGGCAAGTGGATGATAATGTGTTATTATATTGTATTTGATGTTAAATCATGTCTGAAAAGTGGATGATAGTATATATTATATTGTATTTAGTAATATTTAATTATATAGTTGTACAATATTATTGTTTATGTATTTAATTTTTGAGTTTCACAATAAATGACTATTCGGTATTTTGAATCCCAGAGTATTCGGTATTTTGAATCCCAAATTTGGGATTTCGAGTCCTAGCCCAAATAGGCCGTAAATGATGAAAAAAGACAGTTACATACTTGCATGAAGTCAAACTTACAATCTATTGATTTTTAGAAATCCTTCTTATTATTCATAAAAGATAAAAGAAAACAAATGATAGATTTTATGGGAAAAAAAAATACCATCCTTTGTGTCTTGATATCAGTTAAACAATCCATTGCTCAAGGATTTCTTATGTATGGAGGAGGTTTAACTACCTGAGAAATTTGGGATAAGACTATTTCCAACAAACTCTCTACTAAACTCTTCAAATCTCACCCCCTAAAATAATTCTCTTTATTTTTTTAGACTCTCTATCTCAATTTATTTTATCAAACTCCCTACTTATATCAGCTCCCTATTGTAGAGACTCCTTATTCGAGTTTTATTCAACCAATTCCCTACTTATAAACCATTCATCATAAATTTATAGGGAGTCAATTAAAAAAAAGATAATAATAATAATAATAATAATAATAATAATAATAATAATAATAATAATAATAATAATAATAATAATAGGGAGCTATGTTTGGCTCTTTACATGTAGAGAGTTTGAAAAAAACTGTAGGGATCTCCTAAATTTGAGCAGTCCCTATAAGGTGGCTATTGGAGCAAATCTCTTATTTGACTCCCTAAATTGGCTAAGAAGCCATTATAGAAAGTTTTTGGAGACAGTCTAAAATCCTAATTGTTGGCCTTGATTTGGGTTTCCTATTAGATTTAGAGTTTGTATTTCTGGAGCACCCTGAATTCTACCCATGTTATCAAAATGTTGTTAAAATAATTTTAACCCCCAGCTCAACATGTTCAAGAAATTCTTTAACATGCTACGTCCTTTATTTATAGTAAGACTGAATCGTAAATGTTAAAACATTGTAACAAAAGAAGAAGAAATATATATATATATATATATATATATATATATATATATATATATATATAGGATCATATGAGAATGAATCCGTAAGTGAGAAATGAGAATAAATTCTGACCAATCATTTTAATGCCTTTATAAAAATTATCTGGTGGTATTTCTGTAATTATTAGACATCCGAAAAAATCTCAGAAAAAAAAAACCCCTCTTTTCCCCTTCGCCATTTCAATCAACTTTACGTCCCTGAGATTCCCCATCCTCCGCCACGCCCACCGCCAGGGCTCGTGGACCCGCTACTGAGGATCCAAATCCCACCTATCACTGACCCCACTGTTGTAGCTGGAACCGATCCCGCTCGCCACGTAGATGGCTCCGCCGGGTGCGCCGGCGGCACACCAGCGCCGCGGCGTGGATAATCGGGGACCGTGGCTCCATTTGCCGAACAGCGGGTTGAAGACGAGCGGTTGGGACAGCACCGGAAGGAATTGGTCGTCGGTGGCGGCGAGGATGACGAGGCTCCCCGAAACGATGACGGATTGAATCAGGATTTTGCGGGAAAATAAAGGAGCGGTGGCGGATTAGGATCCGCGGCAGAGGATCGGAGGGCGGCGATGGGAGGATCTGCCACTTGCACGAGATCCGTATGGGAAATTCGTATGGAGGATTTTCAGGTTCGGGCTCGTTTAACCCGATTCAGTTGAAGATGGAGCGAGTTAGCGGTGTTGCTAATTCTAGCCTCGTTCGTCACAGCAGCTCGCCAGCTGGACTATTTCCAAACATAGATATCGAAAATGGTAGTAATTATTAATTTTTTTTATATATTTTTTTTTTGCTTGAGATCGTAATTTTGCTTGATTGTTTTAACATCATTTTGCGTATTGGATTGTTCTTTGAACTTTATATAGCAATCATGGTGAACTAGCCTATATATTTTATAAATGCAAAATTGATGTTAAAAATGCTTTTTGCTTAATACAAATCCAAACATAGAGGGTTTTTTTTTTGTAAGTTTCAAAAACATCTAGGGTTTTTATTTGTGATTAAGATAATTAGCTGATTATTGTTTATAAACAATGTGAGATAAAATGAAGGTGTGTTCTGCCACAACTATAACTTCTTAGTTTTAGAGTTGCGCCGGTTTTGGACTTACGAGTAACTCCAACTGTTGAAGATTGTGTAGTCGAGATGTTATCTTGCAAGGTCAGAACATTTTTTTATTTCTCAAACCTATGTTGGGGGCTTTAAATATAATGGCATTAGTAGTTATTGTTGCAAATCACAATTTTATAATTCTTTAATGGCAACATTTTTTTTATAGCTACACATTTAACTTTGATATCATGCCAAACTTAAAATTTTTGCAGTTTGAGGGTTCCAAAATGATGGAACGCCAGAACGAGCACTTCAGGTACATTTACGAATTTGTTTTTCGTTAAATTGGTCGTATTTCTTGCCCAGTGTGAACCTATTGATTGCATGGTAAATTTTTGTTAGGGTCTACCTCAATTCACCATTTCGAACCTTAACTCTGAAGGGAACACGAATATTCTGCACAATGCTTAGGTTCTTAGACTGATCTCTTGGAGCGTTGGATTTAGAGTCTTAGACTGATCTCTTTTTATAAAATGGGATCTCTTGGCTCCGAACAATTTTTGAATGTTGATGTGAAGTTAAATCTCGTCCTTGAGGTAGTTGTTACTAGAACCATACGTGTTTTTAATGAACTTCGATTATTAATAAGCTTTTCTTTCTTTCTTTCTTTTTTTTAATATGTGCTAGATATACACAATTTGCTGCCCATGGAGAAATCTTTTCTTGATATTATTTAATTTACTGATTTTCTGCAGATTTACACACGGCTATTTACATTGCTGCGCGTATCAGTTGTTGAGGGTCTAGGAAATAAGTACGTACTTAAAACTAATTAATCACAAACAAAGTCCTTCAAAATAAATGTAACCACTTCTATTTTTCTTTTGACATCAAACATTTTGTCTTCAGAGTGATGCAAACCTTACTAGACCGTGGATAATTGGGGACCGTGGCTCCATTTGCCAGACAACGAGTTGAAGACGAACAGCTGGAAACTATTTTGTGCATATAGTTATGAACTAATGTGCACGCGCGTATGAACTAATGTGCAATTTGCTGTGAACTAATGTGCACGTAGTAGAACTAATGTGCAGTACATTCACTTTTTTATGGCTAATGTATATTTGTATCTTTTGTTTGTGTAAGCACTCTTGTCTAAGTAGAAGAAACTGGAAAGTAATGTTTATTATGTTTTGATGTCTATATCTTGTTGTTCTGTTTGTTCATAAGTAGAAGAAATTTTTTGCGACTCAAAAAAGCTGTGTTTTGCATATTCAATTTTTTTAATAATGGTCTTGGTGAGGGAAAGACAAATATTTAAGTTTCCGAATTTTTAACTTCGATAGTTGCACTTTTGGTTGGACATATGTTATTGCATTACTTGTGTAAATGATATCATTACAATCCGATCATCGGGTTGGATTTGTCATTAGACC
Organism: Phtheirospermum japonicum; assembly: GCA_014905375.1. Classification (NCBI taxonomy): domain Eukaryota; kingdom Viridiplantae; phylum Streptophyta; class Magnoliopsida; order Lamiales; family Orobanchaceae; genus Phtheirospermum; species Phtheirospermum japonicum. Next base: position 272,329 of record BMAC01000035.1, read on the forward strand.
TAAATTAAGCATTGTCGATGTACGATAAATAAATATGTAAACATATTTAAATACAAGATAACAAGCAAATAGAGAAAGAAAATGCCAAAAATGTCTTATTTCTGAATCTCGGACAAAACTATAGTCAAATTAATTTGTACGAAAAGCCCAAAAGTCCATCACCTAAAATAGGAATTTATAAAATACCATTGTGCATAAATTATTTCACTATTGTGAAAAATTTATTGATCGGTTGTGCAAAAAATCATACTTGTTTGTGCACAATCTACGTCGCAAAATCAAGAGTAATAAAAATAAGAAAATAATGTGAAGGGTCTTGAACTCTGCAATTGCTCCTTTCTTTTACATAGTCTTGAACGCTAAAAATAAGAGTTAGGTGTCATGACCATAGTTTATCGAACAGGCTCACAATTGTGGGAAGAACATTCAACATCACCTGCAAAAGCTCGCATTCAATCAGTGCACAAAACAATACATGCCACATATAACACGACAGAAAAACAAATCACACGACAACCACATCAGACAACGACGTGTACAAATTTTTTTAAGACTTCACGACACGTGAAAAACACCATTCAGTACGGACGTGCACAAGGGAACACACTAATGTGCAAAAAATGACACTCAATTGTGCACAAAACAAATCAGACAGCAACCACGTCAGACGACGACATGTACAGATTTTTTTTAAGACTTCACGACACGTGTAAAACACCATTCAGCACGGACGTGCACAATGGAACACACTAATGTGCACAAATTGACACTGAATTGGGCACAAAACAAATTAGATAGCAACCACATTAGACGACGATGACACTCACATATTTTTTTAAGACTTCACGACACGTGCAAAACACCATTCAGCACGGACGTGCACAAAGGAACATACTAATGTGCACAAACTGGCACTGAGTTGTGCACGAACAAATCAGACGACAACCACAAACAATGACGACATGTACAGATTTTTTTAAGACTTCATGACACAGTGCAACACACAATTCAGCCCGAATGTGCACAAGGGAACACATTAATGTGCACAAACGGACATTGAGTTGTGCACAAAAAAAAATCAGACAGCAACCACAAACGACGACACGTAGTGGTTAACTCAAGAAAAATACAAAATCAAAATTCAGATCAACTCCATTAATTTAAAATGAAACATTACTTGATTCGTTAAAAATTGAAGCCATCTGTGTGCAACCAAAATTGAACCAAGAAAAAACCAAACTGAATAAGGGACCAAAATCGAATAGGAACCTCCCAAATCGAATAGAAATGAGTTTTAGGGATTTCTGGCGTGAACAGGGACAGAGGAACGACCGAAAATGTATTTCAATTTCGCTTGAACGGGAAGAAACGAGTTCTGGCGTGAATAGGGAGAGAGAAATGGTGGGTTCTGGCGTGAATAGGGAGAGAAAAATGGCCGAAAAGCAATTTCAATTTCACGTGAAAATGAGAAACGGGTTCTGGCGTGAATAAGGAGAGAGACGGCGGGTTCTGGTGTGAATACGGAGAGAGGAACGGCCGAAGAAAGGGAGAGAGACGGCGGGTTCTGGCAGCTATTCTTTAGGTTTTAATTTCAATTGATTAAATCTAATCCATTAGATTAGATTAAATATAGTGGTTAGRATTTATTCTCATTTCTCACCCATGGACCCATTCTCACCGGAACCCAACCCTATATATATATATATATATATATATATATATGCGCCAAAAAAGTTTCTTTTGGGGGAAATAAAATAGTTTTAGAAGGAACCAAAATAATTATCTCATATAGTCAGTACTACTATTATATATATACTAGTATTACACCCGTGTGATGCACGGGGGAATAATTTTAAGGTTTGATTTGTCAAATACTTAATATTATATTTATGTTAATAATATAATAAATAAGTGGTTATAATGATTTAAACAAAAATAGAATAAGATAATGATTAAAATAATAAATGTAAGGAATTGAAGAATTAAACATTATATAGAACATGCTTAGCAAAACTATTATTAATCAGAATCTTATAATTTATAAATTATGAAATACTTTCTTGTACACAACATTCGTATTTTTTCTACGTTATTTTTCATCATCGCAAATCAAGATTTTTAAATATTTTCGGTTGGTCACCCTTGATATCGAAACATACAGTTGACCATGACTGAAAATAGGTTTTTTTAAGAAAAGTCCAACGTGGGATAGAGATTGGCCTTGACTTTCATTAATTGTCATTGCATACGAAAGAATAACCGAAAATCACCTTCGTTGAAACTTAAACAGAAACCTAGGATCCGATGGTGTTACGGTCATTCGTGGGATGAGTACTAATTCACCCGCGTTACTTTCTTGGAGAATCGTTGCCTCCAAAACATGATCACTCAGTTTCGTAACTACCAATCTAGTTCTTTTGCACAAACCAAGTGAGTGATCAATATTTCTTAACAACATGATTGGAGTACCAACCTTCAATCGTAGTTCATGATTCGGCAACCCAGAACACTTGATTGTATTTAAAAACTCAGTTGAATGGACGTCTTGCAAAATGTCAACATTTGCATCAAATTTGCACGCACTATCTGAGCTCAAATATACCTTACATTCCCCTTCATTCAATGAAGTCATATACTCATTGATTAAATTGACTACATCAAGTGTTAGTGCAAGAATAGCTCGGCCCTCCAAATAAACAGAACATTCAGCATTCGTTTCAAATTGCGAATATGTGCTGGCCACAATTGATGCAATAGGGTCACCATCATCTAACAACAATAAATTCTTTGGGATGTCGATTTCAACGATGCCATTATTTGATCCTCCAACTATCTCATCTCCAATGCTATTTATCCATTGAGAAAACTCTTTCAATTCATTCGAATTAGGCTCTAAGCTAAGATTTTGAAGCCTCATATTCTTTGTCAATCTCATAACCTTAAAATGTCTCCATAAGTGGGAAGAATTGATGGTTGCATGAACTATATTTGGCCTAGTACCTTTGGAAATCACCGGAAGAATTTGTCGAAAATCTCCACCAAGTACAACAATTTTACCTCCGAATGGAATATCTCTATCATTTGGATTCTTGAACCCCATAATATCTTTTAATGTTTTGTCTAATACTTCAAAACAATGTATGTGCATCATCGGAGCTTCATCCCAAATTATCAGTTGTGCACGCACCATTAATTCCGCAAGAGGGGGTCCCCTGGAAAATCCCACCCAATGATTCTTCATGGAGATTGAATAGAACTTTTAACCTAGAATCACCGGTTCTTCCCTTTGGAAGAAGAAGAGAAGCTATTCCGCTACATGCCACATTTAATACAATTCCACCATTAGATCTTACTGCTGCAGAAAGAGTCCTCCAAACAAAATTTTTTCTAGTTTCTCCATATCCATAAACAAAGAATAAGCCCCCTTTGTTAAAGAAACCGATTTTATGACCTCGTCATACACATGTTTTTTTATCTTTATTGGGATTTTGAAATAAATTTCCGTGTCCTTTGATGAGGGCATCACGATCATAGTCCAATTACTCATCAATAAATCTATTAAAAGAAATATTAGAGTCGACTTCAGTTGGAATTGGCATTGGAGGAAAGTCCTTTAAGCTCTTCCCTATGCTCTGCAACAACTTGTCCACTTCCAGTAAAGCAAGGTTTTGAATTTTAGCATCGCTCATTTGCAAATCTATACAAAAAAAAAGATTAAAAATAATTGTACTTTCGCTAATTTATATGAAAAAATACTTAAAAGAACACGATAAAAAAACAATGGATATAATTGAAGTTTATTAATTAACACCTTTTTTATTTCTCAACTTTTATTATTTGTATAAAATGTCATCTGATAAATATTTCCAACATTCTTTCCACACTTTTTCCGGTCGAGATATAGATTTGGACGCAAGCAATTTCATGAATAAGGACCTAACAGAATGTTCAGATCCCCAATAACTTGCTTCTTCAATGCCATCGATATATTCTCTATCATCATCAAGTAGCCCAACTGAGTAGCACGCATCACGATATGTATCGTG
>BMAC01000035.1:283196-297098 GCA_014905375.1 Phtheirospermum japonicum
CSGAATTCGCCTTGGGGTCTGCTCCCAGCCGTGGGAGGACTCTGACGAGTATCCTCTTAATCCGCCGTGGTCCTCCTCATCGGATCATCTTTTCGGAGATATTCCCCTGTAACGATCCTTACCGATTCTCCATTGTTGTGCGCCGCTCTTGTCGATACCTAAGTATCACTTCACACTTTTTACAGTCCTTTTTCTCAGTGATCTCATGAACCCCCAAAACCTCTCTCTTTCACTTTTTCCATTGACTCACTACGCATAAATATCTGAGTCGTTGTGCCTCAACAATCGAAATTAATTTGCTTTGGATTATCATTTATCCTCTCACCAAACAGAAAATGTTCTGGAGGTATGCAAGTGATCTGCTTTAATATTCTTTTTGAATCTGTGGTTTTTTTTTCCTGCAGAACATTGTCACGTTTCCACCAAAGTGTGTCACTTTTTTCCAGAAAAGTGTCACTTTTGATTTTTTGCAGAAAACAGTTGCTACACAAATTATAGTAGTCTACTTATTTTAATATTTCTTACTTTTATATTATGTAGCACAAGCAAATTGCTATTTTTCTGCAAGAAAAAGATCACCCAAAGGGCATCCTTGTATGTGACTACACAATGGAATTTGTGAACTTCCCTTGGCAATCTGTCAAAGGTACTATTTCTTTTCGTTTTTCTATATTATATTTTTTTGTGTAATATCACTGAATTGCATATTTTTGTAAAACGTGATGAAGTATTTATTGGATGTTTTTTTTTTGTTTTGTTTTTTTCTGAAGGCTTTAGTACGTAGAGTTCTGAGAGCGCATATATGTCTCAAGGTGTTTTTGAGGGATCTCAATATAGCAAGATCGGATGTTTTGGCTAAAGTTCTTGATTTTTGCTTGAAGAAAGACGAGTTGAGGAAGGCGATTGAAGAAAAGAAAAGGAGTGTTGCTGAATTGAAGAAGAATAAGAAATTAAAAAAGTAGTTTGAGATCTTTTTTTGGAGGATTATGTTGTATTCTTTTCTAATGTTGAGAAGTAGGTTTTTGGATGTCAATTCTGTGAAAAAAGTGTCACATTTACCCTAAATGGTGTCACTTTTGTGGAGAAAAGTATCACTTTTTTTGCTAACGTGTCTTGGAAGCTAATGGTAGTAGATTTGTAAATCGGGAAGTGTTGCAGGTGCTATTTTGAGAAAAATTATCTGATTTAGATTTTATGCTTTGTTCTAGAACAACTATTCGATAATTATTGTTTATTGTTGTTTGTTTTTAATGCAAGAATTGTCACTTTTTGTGGAATAGTGTTGCTCTTTTACTTACTTGTCTTTGATGTTAGTGAGTTTGTTTGCAGGTGCTATTGAAAATCAATTAAGTTATTAGATTTATGCTTTATTTTAGTGAAGTTATAATACTGTCACTTCTTAAGATATTACTGTCACTTTATAGATAAAAAGTGTCACTTTCTAATAGTTGATAGTAATCGTTATTTTATGTTTTTTCTTTCCTGTAAAAAATGTCATATTTGCACCAAAACATGTCACTTTGTCCAAAAAAAGTGTCACTTTTGATTTTTTGCAGAAAAAGTGTTGCTACACAAATTATAGAAAAAGAGTTGCTACACAAATTATTGTAGTCAAGTTATAATACTGCCACTTTTTAAGATATTACTGTCACTTTATACATAAAAAGTCTTACCTTTTAATAGTTGATAGTAATCATTATTTTTTATTTTTTTTCCTTGTAAAAAATTGTCACATTTGCACCAATATATGTCACTCTTGTCCAAAAAAGTATGACTTTTGATTTTTTGCAGAAAAAGAGTTGCTACACAAATTATAGTAGTCAAGTTATAATACTTTCTCAACTTTCCTCACAATACAATGTACATATGCACCATTTACACAACCTTTTAGGCCAAATATTATCACTCTCTTTTCAAATCCTATTTAGATTTGCCTCCAATTATATAGCCCAGAAGGTCAGATCTTATCGAGCAGCTTAGTAAGAGGATTGAAGAGTTTGATAACCTGCACGCAAACAGCACACCTACCGTTCGCCCTGTAGTTAAGAGTGTAAACTTTTTCCTCCATTAAACACAGACTTATAATAATCTGCACAATATAAAAGGTTTCAAGAAGTAATAACAAGTAGATATACTAAACAAAATGCAACAACTGAATAAGAGACAAGCTTCTAGACAAAATTTTTCTAGTAATAAAAGCTGAATAAATGACAAGCTTCTAGAAAAGTGACAACGTTTGCACAGAAAGTGACAGTTTTTAACTAATAAATTGCTCCTTAAAAATTTTCAACAGAAAACAGCATACAATTTCGAAAAGAATGATAAGTGAATGGAATATGTAGGAAAGTGATAACGTTTTGGACAAAAAGTGATAGTTTTTAACTAATAAATTACTGCTAAAAATTTCCAACAGAAAACAGCATACAATTTCGAAAAGAATGATAAGTGACTGGAATATGTAGGAAAGTGACAATGTTTTGGACAGAAAGTGACAGTTTTTAACTAATAAATTACTGCTTAAAAATTTCCAACAGAAAACAGCATACAATTTCGAAAAGAATTATAAGTGACTGGAATAGGTAGTAAAGTGACAAGGTTTTGGACAGAAAGTGACAGTTTTAACTAATAAATTACTGCTTAAGAATTTACAACAGAAAACAGCATACAATTTCGAAAAAATGATAACAAAAATGTATAGAATTACCTTCTTCGATTTCGTGCTCATTTACAGGCTCGAAATTAGGGATTTTTTCATCATCTCCATTCAAACAAATCGCTATTTCTGGATTAAAACTTTCATTCTCCATTACAGGTGTGATATTTGTCGATGAATTTAGGTTCAGATATTTGTTGTGTCAAATTAGGATCAATCGGCGATGAAGCGCGATCGAGAGACGACAGAGGTCCGGCTGAAGTACAACGATTTTCGATGAGTAAAGCTAGGGTTGGGTCGGGGAGAGAGAAATAAAAAGAAGAATTCATGGTACGGCAGAGGCGCAAGATGGTGAAGTTCGTTCTTCTTGTTGCGGTGGGGCGAGTGAATTTCAGCGCGACAGAGTGGTACGGTGGATTTTAGCTCCGCAGAGTGGGATGGGGGATGGCGGCTTGGAGTGGAAGGGTGGAGAGAGAGAGAGAGTTGGAGAGGGTAGGGTTTTAATCTTAATATATATATGAACCCGTATTGGTTTAGCGGATCCGGGTTGAATATGAATTTGGGCTCCGTCACATTAAAAAAGATCCGTGTGACTGTCACACAGGAGACCCACTCTTAAAGAACTTGTCATACCTGTTTTTCTTGTTAATCCTTTAAACCTGCAGTTTAGAACTACACAAATTAAGATTATATGTATATGTTATTAACTGTAGTTAAGAATTAAATAGGAGTCAAGTGCATAAAATGTGTTTTACCGTTTAACTTCAGTCTTATGAATTGTTTTGCCCGAAATATGTAACTTTTCAAATTATCTACAACCTGTGATAAAGCAAAACTAGTTAGTATTGATTTATCATAAAGCTGTAGTTTATTAAGTATAAAATATATTTGTATATATGTATATTAGTTTGAAGTCTATTACTTATCTTTTATTGTGTGTGTAATCCCTTTGCTCATCAATACTTCTTCTGTTTCCTTTTTCCAAACCCGAGATACAAATAAAACTCCTTTTAGTTATGTGATAAAAATATAAAATTAATATAAAATTATTTTTATTGAATTAAATAATGTTGTTTTGTTTTATTTAGAATGGCAGTATAACTGTAATTTAATAAGGATGATATTTTGGTACTTATCTTTCTTCATGCTGTGAGGTATTGTTTGTTCTCTAAAATATATGTTCCAAGCTTGCAAGATTAATCCTATAAGATTTCAGATTTAACATAGACAAATAAATATTGCATTATAATATTAAACAGTAGATTATATAAAATATGCAGATGTTAGTTTTTTAAAAGACATGTCTTTGTTCGTGGCATTGTTACATATACTTAGAACTTGAACTCTATTCAGAGGCATTATCATCCAAGATAGATCATGTCAGGTTCTCAGCCGATAAATTTAGGTAGTATGTTTATGGACATTTCTTTGATAGTGTTGGCAGGAAAATATTATCAAAAAACATTATCTCTATTTAAATATAAAAAAATGTTCATAAAGTTGTACATACATTGAAGTCCTTACTAAAGCACATACCAAACAATAGCAATCATACAACATAAGACATGTAAATAAGTTACAATCATCGGGCCTATCAGTATAAAAATTCACATTTGTGTACAATTTTGAATTCCAACTCAATAAACATAATCGATTTCGTCACTAAGCACAATTATCAGAAAACTAAGTAAGTATTTGAAAATAAAGAAAACCCTCAGATAATTGTACATGCAACAACTACCAGATGGTTTTAATAACATAATATTGACTTATCTTCTTATAGAGGATCTGAACTTGAGACAATAGTTATTGTGAATCCGTCTCACCGTTAGCAGCATAGTAGTGCACTGTACTCCATCCCTTTCATTTGTCCTAACACGTATATCTTTAATTAATGAATAATAATATCACAAATAATTGATAAAATTGGAAGCTCTCAGATAGTTTGGAGATTTTGAATGTAAATTTTTATATGAAAATACAATCAAATTACTTTTTTTTTAAATTTGTAAATAGAAAACTAATGCAAATGATGATATGCAGTAGCGTTTTTTTAATTAAAAATTAGATATTGTTTAAAAAAATGTGATTGCATGCATAATTTGATTTATTTAATTTATAAATCAAATCAAGATTTTCATATATGAACATGGATCTAAATGAGCCTTAGTAAAATCGAGACTTTTACCTGCTTAATGGACTGAATCTGGATCGATCTTTATCTTTGTTTGGCCCATTATTTAATATTTCAATATTGGACTGGATGATTTGTCGTCGATGTGCTTCGGTAAATAGATTTTGAATAAACAAATAAGATTCAAGATATCAGTAAAGATAAACATTAAAACACAAAAAGTCATATTTTTTTCCATCGAGAATACTGGGAGTATTTTTTTAAATTACCTGATAAATTATTCTCGAAAGTTGAAAACAACAGTCACTGCATAATCCAAAACATGTTAAAACTTTAGATCTGGCACAAATCAGGTCTAATTCGAGTGGTGCTTTAGATACAAATAGGACACTTATCGTATTTGTTTGGTGTGTGTGAACGGTGATGGGATGTGAGGGAAATAACGAATGTAACCAGAGGTAGAGTATGGAAACTCATGGTGTTTCCATGTTGTGTGTGAATTGTGAATTTTAGTCAGACGTAGATGGCGAAGGAGCGGCGAAGTTAAACTACACACTAGAGAAGGTGTTCATGTTTTGTGTGAGCGGTGAAGCTTAACGGGGGCTGTAGTTGGGTTCGGAGTGGCAGGTTTGGTTTCCAGTTTCGGCAGTTTGGAGAAAGCTAGGGTTTGGGGGACGAACGACAGCAAGGGTTGGTGGGGGTGGAGAATGGGGCGAAAAAGTAGGGTTCTGGTATTTATAGTAGGGTTAGTTTGGTGAGTGTAAATTAGGACCGTTGGATGTGGTGTGGGATGTATAGACCGTTCGATTTCTGATGGATTTAAATGGGTAGGATTCTGAAACAGGTTATGGCTTTTTGGACGGGCTTTAACAATTGGGCCAAATTGAGTAGAATTTCATTTATCAATTGGGCTCCTAAAAAATATCTTATTTGTATTTCTAATTCAAAATATACAAATTTAAACTATTATCTATAGAAAATAAATAAATTAAATATTTTTTATATCTAGTATAATATTTGATTAATATGTCCATGTATTTTCTTTTATTTTGTTTTGCTTCATTAAATTTATTTATTTATTTTAATTATTAGTCGAATAAAATTATGTTATTTTTTCTTACATTAAATAATAAGTATTTGTTTTATATTTTGTATGTGTGTGTGTGTATATATATATATATATATATATATATATATATATATATATTATTAATTTTATATTGAAGTAAGATATTAGAATAATAATTTTATTCATTTTGTATGTATATAAAGAGAGCATGTAAGACCCCATACAAATATAACAAGTTTATTGAGGTAAATTTGATTATAGGGTATAATAGATTTTGATAATTTACCTAATTATTTTATATGTGCTTTGTATTAATTTTAATATATCAATTAGGTGATATATATAATTCTATGTGTTATATAGTACTTGAGTTTTTTTTTTTTTAATTGGATCAAGCCATTCCATTAATCCATTAATCTCATTAATCCATTGGATCAAGCCACCCCCAAGTCAATATAACAATTTTGTTTTAGCCCATTTGATTTACAAAATTCGGCCCAGCTTTTTTTGTTTGCCCAACATGGTATAAATTTTTTTTCCTTCATAATCTTGGCATAAAAAACTCATTTGGTAAGAATAGTTCCTCTCTCTAGCCATCAGAGCACTCTCTCTCTCTCTCTCTCTCTCTCTCTTCGAGAGTTTTATTTTTCTCTTTTGTCATCCCATCTCCGGCCGCCTCCGTCAGACCACCGGCTGCCGCCGTCGAACCACCGGCCGCCGCCGTGTCGGTCGCCGAAAAATGAATTTTCTGGCAAAATCTGTTTGTTTTATTTTTTTTCACTCTTTATGCTCCCTCAATCGGGTTAGAAAAAAAACAAAACTTCTTTTGTTTTCCTTTCATTTTCGTACATTACAGCCTTCTTGTGGCCGCTAGTTTCGTTAGACTCGTGACACAAATCCAACCATAGGATCATAACCAAATTTATATTACCAATAGTACATTAAATAAGGTTTCCAACGCCACCTTTGTGTCGATGATCGGAGATCGGCAAAATGCCGGCGAATTCCCTGTGTGCTGTCACATTTTGGGTCGGCGCCTTTGAACTTTGACGGCCGATTTCCGGCGAACGGCAGATCCAAAATTATTGTTTTATATATCAATTTGTTCATATTGATGAGTAATATTTGAATATGTATTTAATTTTGAGAACCGATGTCGGATAAGTAGTGACGGAGCCTCGAACCGCTGGATGCCGGCAATCTTATTTTAGCCATTTGGAATATCAGAATTTAATTAACTATATATTAAATGAAAGCCCTCCCCACCAGAAACATGATTCTGAACTCGGTTTGTGATTCCGGTAAAAACCTGGACTGTGTATGTATTTTGGGTGTGCGTGAGTGTGTCGTGATGTGTTTGTGTGTGTGGCCGCGTGTTTTGTGTGTGTTTGGGATGGTGGTTGATGTCGCGGTGGTTGTCGGAGAGGGTCTGGCCAACGAGGGGAAAAAACGAGCTTTGCAAGAGTTTTGTTAAAGTCTTGGAGCTAAATTGAAATGGGTCAAAATTTGAGGGATTTGATTTTGAGAATTGAAGTTATAGTTTTTGTGGTGTTGAAAATATTTCAACGAGTTCATGGCTTGGTTTTATCGGATTTCAATTCAATTGAGGAATCTATGTGTTTCAAGCTTTGAAAAATAAAAGAAAATGAAAATAGAGCAATTAAAATATCTAAACTATCCTAAAAAATGAAATACAAGTGGTTAGGATGCCTCGTTGGATGCCTTAATATGTAAATGCAAGCAATTAATGAAAATAAGCAAGAAAATGCAAAGTTTCACCAAGTACAAGCATGTATGCACAAGGTACAACTATGCATAAAATCCTAAATAATGAAAATTAGCAAAAATTGAAATCAATGGAAAGAGTAATAAAAGTTGACGTGAAAGTTCAAAACTTTAAGAAAAATAACAAGTAAAGAAGTCTAGATCTAGGATTTAAGCTAAAACTATGCATGAAAATAAAAATCAAAATAAAGCATAGGAAAAAATCAAAATCATGACGATCAAGGACCCGATCTATAGACTAGGTGTGTCACTCAACTAGAATCCATAGTCAATTCACATGTTTCATCATGAAGTCAAGTAGCTAAGAGAAAAATCATAATATGAAGAACAATCATGAAATTAAAGCATAAAACAAGAAATTGAAAGGAAACTTACTTGAATTAAAAAATGAAACAGGCTTGAATGTAAATTGCATCAAAGTAACAATTCAAAGGAGTATTTGGATTCTTCTTAGGTTTACAATCCCAATGAGGTGCTTGAAACTTAAATCTAATCTAGGAAATGAAATTACATAAAAGCTTGAGATCCAATATAAAACCTAAGAAAAGAGAAAATTATCAAGAGCTTGAAAGTAATTTGGTTCCCATAACCCTAGCTTAGGTTGGGAGGGGAGTTATTTTTTCAATGTTGCAAGGTGTGGGCTTTATATAGTTGTTTATAGGGGCAAAGAAGTCCAGAAAAGCTCAAAATCGCCGAACTCCCAGCGTCGCAGTCGATCAACTGACAAAGCAGTCGATGGGCTGCCCAGTCTCGTACAGCCAACTCTTTGTCAGGCAGTCGATCGACAGAAATCCAGTCGATCTACTGACAAAACTTCAGAATTAGCCAATTATGTCTTCATATAAAATGTAGCCCTTTCTCTTGGATATCATATGGAATTTGAGTTGTGTCATTTGGAATTTTCCTCCGAGAGTTATGGGCTCCTCAACAAAACCTGCCACAAGCGAGGCGACGACGAACTGTCTCCACTTAAAGCTGCTTTTTACTATTCTTAAAATCAAACTTTGGAATTGTTGTAAACACAAAAGTTTTAGACAATTCTCTCAGATTTCCAATGGTATAAAGTGGATGCAAATGGCACAAGTGGTTCTGGAGTTATGCTTGCATTACGACAACTGAGACATCCACCGAGCGAATATAATCCCTTTTAGCCACCTACAAAACAAGAATTCAAACTTAAAAACCCAAAAATAGCACAAACACCTCACACATAGTACACTTAAAGCCAAAAATATAATAAACAAGAAAAAGACCTAAAACCTAATGAAAAACGACTCTAAATTACTAGAAACGACGTTAAACTCTAACTAAAGACACAAGGAAAAACACAACAATTACATGCAAAACAACTACCCCACAATTATCGGTTTGTTCGTCCTTGAACAACGAAAAGAATCGAGAGTGTACATGCAACGAACATTATGTAAAAAAGAAAAATCCTTGTGCTTATCCTTATTTAATATGATGGAAGTATCAACATAAACTCGCTATCGTCAAGCATTGCTCGTATTACTCTTTCTCAAATGCAAGCCAAATCGATGACTTCCTCACAAATGGAAATTTGAGGGTATTCTCTCAATTCACTCAAGTGTTTGATATGGGACGTGTATACGCTCGAATTGGACAATGCATGCACTCGTCAAGATTTCACAAATCGGACGCTCAAAATTGCTCATAGTACATGACCAAACAAGAATCGAAAGAGGTCTTTATTATGGGTTGTAATGTTGGCTCTTTGGTAAGGTATGGAATATATGGATATAGTGGTTAACACACGATCAAACGTGATCAATAACACACAAAATCCTACTCTCTAAAACCCGAAGCTTATGAACGCTTCACCCTTCCCCAAATTACCAAACCTTCAATTGAAACCCTTTCGTTCACTTACTTTCCCGACTTTTATTTCTCAACACTTAGAAGCTTTTGAATTTGCTTCTTTTTACTAAACTTAGCCTTTTGAATTAGGCTTTATGCATGAACGCACACTTTATCACTTTTCGTGATTTGTGTTGGAGTATTATATTTTTTTCTTTTCTTTTCTTTTTTTTTTTAAGTAAGTTTATAAGCAACTCAAAACCCAAAACCCACGATTGATTTAATATGATGGAAGTATCAACATAAACTCGCTATCGTCAAGCATTGCTCGTATTACTCTTTCTCAAATGCAAGCCAAATCGATGACTTCCTCACAAATGGAAATTTGAGGGTATTCGCTCAATTCGCTCAAGTGTTTGATATGGGACGTGTATACGCTCGAATCGGACAATGCATGCACTCGTCAAGATTTCTCAAATCGGACGCTCAAAATTGCTCATAGTACATGACCAAACAAGAATCGAAAGAGGTCTTTATTATGGGTTGTAATGTTGGCTCTTTGGTAAGGTATGGAATATATGGATATAGTGGTTAACACACGATCAAACGTGATCAATAACACACAAAACCCTAACTTTTAAAACCCGAAGCTTATGATCGCTTCACCTTTCCCAATTCACCAATCTTTCATTCGAAACCCTTTCATTCACCCACATTCCCGACTTTTTATTTCACAACACTTAGAAGCTTCTTGAATTCGCTTCTTTTTGCTAAACTTAGCCCTTTTTGAATTAGGCTTTTCTCTCGAACGCATGCTTTATCACTTTTCGTGATTTGTGTTGGAGTATTATTCTTTTTTTTCTTTTTTTTTTGTGTATAAGCAACTCAAAACCCAAAACCCACGATTGATTTAATATGATGGAAGTATCAACATAAACTCGCTATCGTCAAGCATTGCTCGTATTACTCTTTCTCAAATGCAAGCCAAATCGATGACTTCCTCACAAATGGAAATTTGAGGGTATTCGCTCAATTCGCTCAAGTGTTTGATATGGGACGTGTATACGCTCGAATCGGACAATGCATGCACTCGTCAAGATTTCTCAAATCGGACGCTCAAAATTGCTCATAGTACATGACCAAACAAGAATCGAAAGAGGTCTTTATTATGGGTTGTAATGTTGGCTCTTTGGTAAGGTATGGAATATATGGATATAGTGGTTAACACACGATCAAACGTGATCAATAACACACAAAACCCTAACTTTTAAAACCCGAAGCTTATGATCGCTTCACCTTTCCCAATTCACCAATCTTTCATTCGAAACCCTTTCATTCACCCACATTCCCGACTTTTTATTTCACAACACTTAGAAGCTTCTTGAATTCGCTTCTTTTTGCTAAACTTAGCCCTTTTTGAATTAGGCTTTTCTCTCGAACGCATGCTTTATCACTTTTCGTGATTTGTGTTGGAGTATTATTCTTTTTTTCTTTTTTTTTTTGTGTATAAGCAACTCAAAACCCAAAACCCACGATTGATTTAATATGATGGAAGTATCAACATAAACTCGCTATCGTCAAGCATTGCTCGTATTACTCTTTCTCAAATGCAAGCCAAATCGATGACTTCCTCACAAATGGAAATTTGAGGGTATTCGCTCAATTCGCTCAAGTGTTTGATATGGGACGTGTATACGCTCGAATCGGACAATGCATGCACTCGTCAAGATTTCTCAAATCGGACGCTCAAAATTGCTCATAGTACATGACCAAACAAGAATCGAAAGAGGTCTTTATTATGGGTTGTAATGTTGGCTCTTTGGTAAGGTATGGAATATATGGATATAGTGGTTAACACACGATCAAACGTGATCAATAACACACAAAACCCTAACTTTTAAAACCCGAAGCTTATGATCGCTTCACCTTTCCCAATTCACCAATCTTTCATTCGAAACCCTTTCATTCACCCACATTCCCGACTTTTTATTTCACAACACTTAGAAGCTTCTTGAATTCGCTTCTTTTTGCTAAACTTAGCCCTTTTTGAATTAGGCTTTTCTCTCGAACGCATGCTTTATCACTTTTCGTGATTTGTGTTGGAGTATTATTCTTTTTTTTTTTTTTTTTTGTGTATAAGCAACTCAAAACCCAAAACCCACGATTGATTTAATATGATGGAAGTATCAACATAAACTCGCTATCGTCAAGCATTGCTCGTATTACTCTTTCTCAAATGCAAGCCAAATCGATGACTTCCTCACAAATGGAAATTTGAGGGTATTCGCTCAATTCGCTCAAGTGTTTGATATGGGACGTGTATACGCTCGAATCGGACAATGCATGCACTCGTCAAGATTTCTCAAATCGGACGCTCAAAATTGCTCATAGTACATGACCAAACAAGAATCGAAAGAGGTCTTTATTATGGGTTGTAATGTTGGCTCTTTGGTAAGGTATGGAATATATGGATATAGTGGTTAACACACGATCAAACGTGATCAATAACACACAAAACCCTAACTTTTAAAACCCGAAGCTTATGATCGCTTCACCTTTCCCAATTCACCAATCTTTCATTCGAAACCCTTTCATTCACCCACATTCCCGACTTTTTATTTCACAACACTTAGAAGCTTCTTGAATTCGCTTCTTTTTGCTAAACTTAGCCCTTTTTGAATTAGGCTTTTCTCTCGAACGCATGCTTTATCACTTTTCGTGATTTGTGTTGGAGTATTATTCTTTTTTTTCTTTTTTTTTTGTGTATAAGCAACTCAAAACCCAAAACCCACGATTGATTTAATATGATGGAAGTATCAACATAAACTCGCTATCGTCAAGCATTGCTCGTATTACTCTTTCTCAAATGCAAGCCAAATCGATGACTTCCTCACAAATGGAAATTTGAGGGTATTCGCTCAATTCGCTCAAGTGTTTGATATGGGACGTGTATACGCTCGAATCGGACAATGCATGCACTCGTCAAGATTTCTCAAATCGGACGCTCAAAATTGCTCATAGTACATGACCAAACAAGAATCGAAAGAGGTCTTTATTATGGGTTGTAATGTTGGCTCTTTGGTAAGGTATGGAATATATGGATATAGTGGTTAACACACGATCAAACGTGATCAATAACACACAAAACCCTAACTTTTAAAACCCGAAGCTTATGATCGCTTCACCTTTCCCAATTCACCAATCTTTCATTCGAAACCCTTTCATTCACCCACATTCCCGACTTTTTATTTCACAACACTTAGAAGCTTCTTGAATTCGCTTCTTTTTGCTAAACTTAGCCCTTTTTGAATTAGGCTTTTCTCTCGAACGCATGCTTTATCACTTTTCGTGATTTGTGTTGGAGTATTATTCTTTTTTTTCTTTTTTTTTTTGTGTATAAGCAACTCAAAACCCAAAACCCACGATTGATTTAATATGATGGAAGTATCAACATAAACTCGCTATCGTCAAGCATTGCTCGTATTACTCTTTCTCAAATGCAAGCCAAATCGATGACTTCCTCACAAATGGAAATTTGAGGGTATTCGCTCAATTCGCTCAAGTGTTTGATATGGGACGTGTATACGCTCGAATCGGACAATGCATGCACTCGTCAAGATTTCTCAAATCGGACGCTCAAAATTGCTCATAGTACATGACCAAACAAGAATCGAAAGAGGTCTTTATTATGGGTTGTAATGTTGGCTCTTTGGTAAGGTATGGAATATATGGATATAGTGGTTAACACACGATCAAACGTGATCAATAACACACAAAACCCTAACTTTTAAAACCCGAAGCTTATGATCGCTTCACCTGTTCCCAATTCACCAATCTTTCATTCGAAACCCTTTCATTCACCCACATTCCCGACTTTTTATTTCACAACACTTAGAAGCTTCTTGAATTCGCTTCTTTTTGCTAAACTTAGCCCTTTTTGAATTAGGCTTTTCTCTCGAACGCATGCTTTATCACTTTTCGTGATTTGTGTTGGAGTATTATTCTTTTTTTTCTTTTTTTTTTGTGTATAAGCAACTCAAAACCCAAAACCCACGATTGATTTAATATGATGGAAGTATCAACATAAACTCGCTATCGTCAAGCATTGCTCGTATTACTCTTTCTCAAATGCAAGCCAAATCGATGACTTCCTCACAAATGGAAATTTGAGGGTATTCGCTCAATTCGCTCAAGTGTTTGATATGGGACGTGTATACGCTCGAATCGGACAATGCATGCACTCGTCAAGATTTCTCAAATCGGACGCTCAAAATTGCTCATAGTACATGACCAAACAAGAATCGAAAGAGGTCTTTATTATGGGTTGTAATGTTGGCTCTTTGGTAAGGTATGGAATATATGGATATAGTGGTTAACACACGATCAAACGTGATCAATAACACACAAAACCCTAACTTTTAAAACCCGAAGCTTATGATCGCT
>BMAC01000035.1:297123-330560 GCA_014905375.1 Phtheirospermum japonicum
CATCCGGTTCTTGGCTCGATATTATCGGAATTCGATTCAATTGCAAGTTTCAAGGTGTTTCAAGCTTTGAAAAATAAAAGAAAATGAAAATAAAATAATTAAAATAGCTAAACTATACTAGGAATTGAAAGTGCAAGTTGGTAGGATGCCTCATCGGATGCCTCAAATAGAAAATGCAAAGCAATAATGAAAATAAGTAAGAAAATGCATTGTTTTCACCAAGTACAAGCATGCATGCACAAGGTACAACTATGCATAAAATCCTAAATAAAGCAAATTAACAAAATTGAAAGCATAGATGTAAAGAGAAATGGAAATTAGCAAGAAAGTTTGAAACTTTAAGAAAAATAACAAGAAACAAAGCCTAGATCTAGGATTAAGCATGAAACAAAGCATAAAAATCAAAATCAAAATAAAGCATAGGAAAAACTCAAAATCATGATGATCCAAGGCCCGATCTATGATCTAGATGTGTCACTCATCTAGATTCCATAGTCAATTCACATGTTTCATCATGAAATCAAGTAGCTAAGAGAAAAAGAAAGCATAAAATGAAGAACAAAGCATGAAAATGAAGAACAAGCATGGAATTAAAGCATAAAACATGAAATTGAAAGGAAACTTACTTGAATTAAGAAATGAAACAAAGCTTGAATGTAATTGCATCAAAGTAACAATCCAAAGGAGTATTTGGTACTTTGAATTCTTCTTAGGCTTACAAACCCAAGGAGGTGCTTGAAATTAAATCTAATCTAGGAAAAGAAATTACATAAAAGCTTGAAATTGAATCTAAAACCTAAGAAGAGAAAATTATCCAAGAGATTTGAGAGTAATTTGATCCCCAAACCCTAGCTTGGGTTGGGAGGGAGTTATCTCTTCAAAGGTGCAAGGTGTGGGCTTTATATAGTTGTTTGTAGGGGCAAAAACGTCCAAAAATGCTCAAAATGGCCGAACTCCCAGCGTCGCAGTCGATCGACTGACAAAGCAGTCGATCGACTGCCAGTCTCGAACAGCCAACTCTCTGCCAGGCAGTCGATCGACAGAAATCCAGTCGATCGACTGCCAAAACTTCGGAATTAGCCAATGATGTCTTCATATAAAATGTAGCCCTTTCTCTTGTCTATCATATGGCATTTTGAATTGTGTCATTTGGAATTTTCCTCCGAGAGTTATGGGCTCCGCACCAAAACCTGCCACAAACGAGGCGACGACGAACTGTCTCCACTTAAAGCTGATTTTTACCATTCTTAAACTCGAAATTTGGAATTGTTGTAAACACAAAAGTTTTAGACAATTCTCTCATCTTTCCAATGGTATAAAGTGGAGGCAAATGGCACAAGTGGTTCTGGAGTTATGCTTGCATTACGACAACTGAGACATCCACCGAGCGAATATAATCCCTTTTAGCCACCTACAAAACAAGAATTCAAACTTAAAAACCCAAAAATAGCACAAACACCTCACACTTAGTACACTTAAAGCCAAAAATATAATAAACAAGAAAAAGACCTAAAACCTAATGAAAAACGACTCTAAACTACTAGAAACGACGTTAAACTCTAACTAAAGACACAAGGAAAAACACAACAATTACATGCAAAACAACTACCCCACACTTATCGGTTTGTTCGTCCTCGAACAACGAAAAGAATCGAGAGTGTACATGCAATGAACATTATGTAAACAACTAAACCAAAACCCCGATTGGCTATTTATTTAATATGATGGAAGTATCAACATAAACTCGCTATCGTCAAGCATTGCTCGTATTACTCTTTCTCAAATGCAAGCCAAATCGATGACTTCCTCACAAATGGAAATTTGAGGGTATTCGCTCAATTCGCTCAAGTGTTTGATATGGGACGTGTATACGCTCGAATCGGACAATGCATGCACTCGTCAAGATTTCTCAAATCGGACGCTCAAAATTGCTCATAGTACATGACCAAACAAGAATCGAAAGAGGTCTTTATTATGGGTTGTAATGTTGGCTCTTTGGTAAGGTATGGAATATATGGATATAGTGGTTAACACACGATCAAACGTGATCAATAACACACAAAACCCTAACTTTTAAAACCCGAAGCTTATGATCGCTTCACCTTTCCCAATTCACCAATCTTTCATTCGAAACCCTTTCATTCACCCACATTCCCGACTTTTTATTTCACAACACTTAGAAGCTTCTTGAATTCGCTTCTTTTTGCTAAACTTAGCCCTTTTTGAATTAGGCTTTTCTCTCGAACGCATGCTTTATCACTTTTCGTGATTTGTGTTGGAGTATTATTCTTTTTTTTCTTTTTTTTTTTTTGTATAAGCAACTCAAAACCCAAAACCCACGATTGATTTAATATGATGGAAGTATCAACTAACAACACACCCTCTCACCTCACAATCTTGAAAGATACAAGAGCTAAAATCGAGCTCGGCTAACAAGAAACGGGATAAAGGCTCAAGGGGGCTCGTTTGGGATTTTTAAAGTAGCTTAAATATATGGAATATGGCCGGACAAGGGGTGATATATGTGCCTCGAGGTCATTTTCGAATTCAATCATGTACGAGCAAAATCAAACCTCCTCAATGCAATTTCCATAAAAATGCAAGCAAGCCGATAAATCACACAAGGCTACTCACTAGTTTGCACCGAATTTGGGAGCAAAATCAAAAGAGCTTTTAGAGCTTTGCAATCTTTTCACGAGAAAATGTTGATTATATATATATATATAAGGCGGTTTTTTGGACGAAGCACAAAAATTCAACCCCTCACACAAGAGGCCATAAACATGCAAAAACTCGACAAGTAAACTATTCAAACTTCCAAGCACGTGGAGTTGTTCAAACATGTAATCGAGACACAAAAGACACAAAAAAATCGACTCAACCATATAAAAGCGCAAGTAGTAAGCGTCACTTCTCCAAGAATGTGTCACTTCGCCAAGGCTCGAGTTAACCTCTTAGAACCAATCAACATCCTCCATCTCTTCGTAGCCCTCGTGGCCAATAATTTTCCCTCTTTATCCTTAAGAGATATCAAGCCGCTCGTCTTGGGCATCAAGTCAATGGGCTTCACCCACTCGCTTTTAGAAATAACAAACATCAAGCCCTCCAATAACAACCTCCTCATCCCGGCTCTCACCATATCTCCAAGACTCGAATTCAAAGCGCTAACTCCCTCAAACACTCCAGGTATCCGATCAATAGCACTTTTAAGAACATCAACCCCTTTAACCATCCTCTCCCCCTTTTCTTCTCGGTTGGAGTTTTCAAGGATAATAACCAACTTGCTCTTCTCATCCTCCTCAAGATAATCATCAATTTTTTCGAGCTCATCATCAATAACCCCCACCTCCCCCTCTAAAAAGTCATCGTTGCCCCCAACGACACATCGAGAATCATCTCCACACAAAGCGGGGTCAAATAGAGGCACAACGGGTTCATAAAGAAGAACAAGGGGATCATCCTCACAACATCCCTCTACATCGACAACCGGGCTAACCTCCTCCTCATTGCTCCTCTCCAAACAAATTCTTTCGACCGTGGCCTTGACGAAGTCCATATACACCCACTCTTCACAAGATTGCTTTGAAGTAAAAGGTAAGGGGTCAAGAGGGGTAAAAATACTTGGAATCGAAAACAATTCCTCCTCCGATGGCGAGATGACCGTATCCTCAACCACCCCACACTTATCGAAGAACGTGACCGGTAATGTATGTGAAGGCGGACTTGAGAATTGTCGTGGAGTAGGAGCAATCATCGAGGTAGCCGGAAGAAACGGGTCCTCGGGAAGAGTAACAAGAGGATCGTGAGTCGACGGTGGAGCAAAAGATGGAGTAGTACAATCGGGTCCCACACAAGGAGGAATTGGGCTTGGGCTAGACCTTAGAGCGATTCGAGCCTTTAATGTTGCTATTTTCATCTTCAACTCAAGCTCCCTCGAGGATAAAGCCATGTTCACGTCATAGTCATGAGAATACGTCGGAGGAGTAGTTTTTCGCTCGGGAGGGCCACTTTGGACAATGTAGCTCCCACCTCCAAATAACTCATAAGGATCGGGAGTCGGCGGTGGAGTAAAAGAAGGCGTAGTACAAGCGAGTCCCACTTGGTGTCCACGACCTTCATACATATCAACGGAATCGAACGAGGACATGAAAGGGCAATAGTCATGAATATGATCACTCGTTCCACACCATCCACATCCCAAAAAAGGTTGGTTAAGATCCCTCATAGTACGGATGGGGGGACTCATCTCATAGGAGCTCGGACCGCCAAATGACTCATAATCCACATAGTAAGGATTTGAAGCACCATACCCTTCGGAAGAACCATTCATACCCACGACGCCATCAAACCCAACATGGTTTGCACCATGCCCTACCATGTTGGGTTTCCCATAACCATAACCACCATTGGCAACGTGGTTTGCACCATGCCCTCCCACGTTGCTATACCCATTATACAACATCTCATTCCCAACATGGTTTGCACCATGCCCTCCCATGTTGGGAATGTATCTACCATAGTTATAAGTACCTTGCATACTTAAAGAAAAAGCGTCAAATACCAAAGAAAGCTAAAAACACAATGAAACAACAATTAAACCGAAAGCCTTAACCAAGCCGTGTCGCAACGACGCCATTTTGAAGTTATAGTTTTTGTGGTGATGAATATATCATCGGGTTCATGACTCGATATTATCGGAAATCGATTCAATTGAAGGATCTATGTGTTTCAAGCTTTGAAAAATAGAAAGAAAATGAAAATAGAGCAATTAAAATAGCTAAACTACACTAGGAATTGAAAGTGCATATTAGTAGGATGCACGCCGGGTGCCTCATATAGGAATGCAAAGCAATAATGAAAATAAGCAAGAAAATGCAATGTTTCACCAAGTACAATCATGCATGCACAAGGTACAACTATGCATAAAATCCTAAATAAAGCAAATTAATAAAAATTAAAAGCATAGATATAAAGAGCAATGGAAATTAGCAAGAAAGTTTGAAACTTTAAGAAAAATAATAAGAAACAAAKCCTAGATCTAGKATTAAGCATGAAACAAAGCATAAAAATAAAATTGCAAATAAAGCTTAGCAAAATCTCAAAATCAAGACAATCCAAGGGCCGATCTATGATCTAGATGTGTCACTCATCTAGATTCCATAGCCAATTCACAAGTTTCATCATGAATTCAAGGTGCTAAGACAAAAAGCATAAAATGAAGAACAAGGCATGGAAATGAAGAACAAGGCATGGAATTAAAACATAAAACATGAAATTGAAGGGAAACTTACTTGAATTAAGAAATAAAACAAAGCTTGAATGTGCATCAAACTAACAATCCAAATGAGTATTTGGATTCTTCTTAGGCTTACAAACCCAAGGGAGTGCTTGAAATTAAATCTAATCTAGGAAAAATAAATTACATAAAAGCTTGAAATTGAATCTAAAACCTAAGAGAGAAAATTATCCAAGAGATTTGAGAGTAATTTGATCCCAAACCCTAGCTTGGGTTGAGAGAGGAGTTATTTTTTCAATGTTGCAAGGTGTGGGCTTTATATAGTTGTTTGTAGGGGCAAAGAAGTCCATAAAAGCTCAAAATCGCCGAACTTCCAGCGTCGCAGTCGATCGACTGATAAAGCAGTCGATGGACTGCCCAGTCTCGAACAGCCAACTCTCTGTCAGGCAGTCGATCGATAGAAATCTAGTCGATCTACTGACAAATATTCGGAATTAGCCAATGATGTATTCATATCAAATATGTCCCTTTCTCTTGGCTATCATATGGCTTTTGAAATGTGTCATTTGGAATTTTCCTCCGAGAGTTATGGGCTCCTCAACAAAACCTACCACAAGCTAGGCGACGACGAACTATCTCTACTTAAAACTGTTTTTTACCATTCTTAGACTCAAAATTTGGAATTATTGTAAACACAAAAGTTTTAGACAATTCTCTCAAATTTCCAATGGTATAAAGTGGAGGCAAATGGCACAAGTGGTTTTGGAGTTATGCTTGAATTACAACAACTGATACATCCACCGAGCGAATATAATCTCTTTTAGCCACCTACAAAGCAAGAATTCAAACTTAAAAACCCAAAAATAGCACAAACACCTCACACTTAGTACACTTAAAGCCAAAAATATAATAAACAAGAAAAAGAGCTACACCTAATGAAAAACAACTCTAAACTACTAGACACGACGTTAAACTCTAACTAAAGACACAAGGAAAAACACAACAATTACATGCAAAACAAGAATTAGATAGAGTTTTGGACTCAATTGAAGAATTTTCAAACTTCGGTTGAACCCTCTAATTTTCAATTTAGTCCCCTGAAATTAAGTTTTGATTTATTTCGAATTAACCCCAAATTAGATTCTTTGAAACTGCAGATTGACCCCACAAACTATTAAAAGTTCTTAAAATTATATTTTGACCCCAATTACTTTATTAATTTTTCAAAACCGTACAACTTTCTTATTTTGAGCCGAAATGCGTCAAACGACAAATAATTTCAAATTTGAACCATAGCTTCTTTATAACATCCTTCTACGTAAGACGTATCCAAAATTATAATTTTACCATTTGAACTTCTAAGTTATAGAATCAAGTCCAAGCGTCTTTATTGTACTATTATGCTTCCAATTATATTAGTTTCTTTTCTAAGTGCCTCAGGACCTTATATATATATATATATATATATTAATTTAATATAGTTATACTATATTTTAGGACTGTACATGGGCTTTTATCTGGAAGTGACGAGACATTTCATGTACTAGATCGGGAACCTCGTAAAGCCATCGTAGTTATATGCTTTATTTTGGAAAGAACTTCAAAGAAGATGAGTAAAACTTTCTTAAATTGGGGAGTTTGAAAATTCTCAAATTATAATGCGTTGTCTGTGCTTATCTGAGAGTAAAATATTTTTAACTGAAAAGTTTGAGATTTTCCAAATCAAGAAGCACTTGTTGCTTAAATATATTTTTCTGTTTGTATAAGTTTTTTTGAAAAATAGTATTTTTGAGGGAAAACATGTAAGTGTGCATTGCCCTTGTGCTTAATCATAAGTTCAATTATATGATTTTATATCTAATGTGTCATTTGAGTGCGGCTGTTGTTGTTGACGGTCTATTATCGATTGTTACTATCTGTTATTGTTTGTCTGTCACTGTTACTGTCAATCTGGCACGAGTAGTTTGGACAATCAATCGAACAGGTTGCCTGTGATTCTTGTTTGACTACTCGTGGTACCTATTACCATTGTTCCTGGTCAGGTCGGAGACAACGGCAGGATCTGGGTCGTAGATTGGGTATATTCCGGAATATTGCGTACCCTGGGTTTGAATTCCATAGCTAAAGGGACGTCGAGCCTACTGGGAGGGATAAGGCGACTGAGGCTTCGGCCTGGAGTGTCATCTTTCATGATGAGTGGAAATGTGTGAGTTGATGTTTGATCGAAATTGATTCTTGTTTATGTGAGTTAATCTGGTTCGGAAGCTAAGTGCTACGCGTGGGAT
This sequence comes from Phtheirospermum japonicum, assembly GCA_014905375.1. Lineage (NCBI taxonomy): Eukaryota > Viridiplantae > Streptophyta > Magnoliopsida > Lamiales > Orobanchaceae > Phtheirospermum > Phtheirospermum japonicum. The sequence continues at coordinate 304,645 of BMAC01000035.1, forward strand.
CCACCTCTAGAGTCCTTCGGGAGCTAAGTGTTACACGCGGGAGCAACTTCTAGAGTTCCGTATCCGAACACTCACTTTTTAGAACGAGACAGATTTTCCTGTTTGTTCAACTGTTTCAATTAATCTTTCAAATATAAGTTAGTATTACTTGTTTATTTTAAATACGATAATTGGTTAGATTTTGGGAAAATCTATTGTTTAATATTTCTAAAATATTTTAATTTTGATTAGAATATTGAAGTCATAAATTGATTGAATTATGTGTTTGTTGCTGATAAAGTTTTGTTACACGCAAGAAAATAGTTTGCTCACCAAGTGCTTTAATTATTTTATGAATTTTATTTTCTAAACTCTTTTCAATCTTATATTATAAAAGAAAATTTGCATTTCATTTGCTTGCCCTCACTGAGCTCTTTTAGCTCATGCTCTCGTTTCTTTTAAAACCAAACTCGCCAGATATCGACGATAATGCGAATGAAGTTGACTTCGATTTTCAAGGTGAAGACTAACTCATCTAGAGCTTTCTTTTGTTGACTTCCTTTTATTGTATTTTATTTATACGAAAACAAATTTCAGTTGAGAGTTTATTTATTTATTTATTTTATTTACTATCAAGGTAGTATTTTATTTGGGGGTGTTAGAGAGCATGTATGTATATGTGTATATATGTATATACTTTATTAATTTGAATTGAAATAAGATATTAGAATAATATTTTATTATAATATTATGTTAATTTAAATATATTTTCCGGTAAAATTAAACTTCAGTTGAACCCTCTAATTTTCAGTTTAGTCCCCTGACATTAAGTTTTAGTTTATTTCGAATTGACCCCAAATCAGATTCTTTGAAACTGCAGATTGACCCCACAGACTTTTAAGAGTTCTTAAAATTATATTCTGAACCCAATTACTTTATTAATTTTTCAAAACCGTACAACTTTCTTATTTTGAGCCGAAATTGGTCAAACGACTTCCAAATGATTTTAATTTTGAACCATAGCTTCTTTATAACATCCTTCCACGTAAGACCTATCCAAAATTATAATTTTACCCTTTGAACTTCTAAGTTCAAGAATCGAGGCGAAGCGTCTTTATGGTACTATTACGCTTCCAATTATATTAGTTTCTTTTCCAAGTGTCTCAGGACCTTATATATATATATATATATATATATATATATATATATATATATATATATATATATATATATATATATATATATATATATATATATTACTTTAATATAGTTATACTATATTTTAGGACTGTACATGGGCTTTTATCTGGAAGTGACGAGACATTTCATGTACTAGATCGGGAACCTCGTAAAGCCATCGTAGTTATATGCTTTATTCTGGAAAGAACTTAAAAGAAGATGAGTAAAACTTTCTTAAATTGGGGAGTTTGATAATTCTCAAATTATAATGCGTTGTCTGTGCTTATCTGCGAGTAAAATATTTTTAACTGGAAAGTTTGAGATTTCCCAAATCAAGAAGCACTTGTTGCTTAAACATATTTTTCTGTTTGTATAATTATTTTTTGAAAAATAGTATTTTTTGCGGGAAAATATGTAAGTATGCATTGCCCTTGTGCTTAATCAAAAGTTCATTTATATGATTTTATATCAAATGTATCATTTGAACTCGACCGTTGTTGTTGACGGTCTGTTATCGATTGTTTCTGTCTGTGTTGTCATTTTTATTGTCTGTCAGGCACGAGTAGTTTGGACAATCAATCAAACAGGTTGCCTGTGATTCTTCCTTGACTACTCGTGGTACCTATTACCATTGTTCCTGGTCGGGTCGGAGACGACGGCAGGACTTGGGTCGTAGATTGGGTATATTCCGGAATATGGCGTACCCTGGGTTTGAATTCTATAGCTAAAGGGGCGTCAAGCCTATTGGGAGGGATAAGGCGATAAAGGCTTCGGCCTGGAGTGTCATCTTTCATGATGAGTGGAAACATGTGAGTTGATGTTTGATCGATATCGATTCTACGTTTATGTGAGTTAATCTGGTTCGGAAGCTAAGTGATACGCGTGGGAGCCACCTCTAGAGTCCTTCGGGAGCTAAGTGTTATGCGCGGGAGCCACTTCTAGAGTTCCGTATCTGAACACTCACTAATTGGACTGACTGTTTTAGAACGAGACAGATTTTCCTGTCTGTTCAACTGTTTCAATTAATTTTTCAAAAATAAGTTAGTATTACTTGTTTATTTTAAACACGATAATTGGTTAGATTTTTTGAACATCTATTGTTTAATATTTCTAAAATATTTTAATTTTGATTAGAATAATGAAGTCATAAATTGATTGAATTATGTGTTTGTTGCTGATAAAGTTTTGTTATACGCATGAAAATAGTTTGCACACCAAGTGCTTTGATTATTTTATGAACTTTATTTTCTAAACTCTTTTCAATCTTATATTATAAAAGAAAATTTGCATTTCATTTATTTGCTCTCACTTATCTCTTTTAGCTCATGCTCTCGTTTGTTTTAAAACCAAACTCTCCAGATATGGACGATAATGCGAATGAAGTTGACTTCGATTTTCAAGGTGAAGACTGACTCGTCTAGAGCTTTCTTTTATCGACTTCCTCTTATTGTATTTTATGTATATGAAAACAAATTACAGGTGGAGTTTAGTTTATTTATTTATTTTATTTACTATTAAGGTAGTATTTTATTTGGGCCGTTACAGATTTTGTATCAGAGCTTGAGTGCAAAGAGTTGCACTTAAGCGTACCGAGGATAGGGTCTTTGGCATGTGATTGGACGTCGTTGACATTTATGACTCTGGAATTAGAATATTAATAATGACTTTGGCAGAGTAAGAAGTAACTACCTGATTATGTCGATTGGATTGTAGGTTGACGCGAGGATTTTCCATCTTTAAATTTTCAAACTTGAACATCACTTATTTCACCACGTAACCTCAACCTCCTTCTAATTTGAATACTTCTCTGAGCTCTTGTTTATCTTGAAGAGTTATTCTTATTCCAAGAACCTAACATTTTCATTACTTAAAAGTCGTCATTAACTTCCTTGAAATTTAGATTTTATCATTACTTTCTCTTCTTGATAATCTCAAGTGAAAGCTTGATTAGCTAAGTAGTTCCTTAACCATGATGTTCTAATGAGAGTCCAGACTCAACTACCAATTTCAAAGGAGTTATAGACCTATTAAATTTAAAAGCTTCGTCAAGAAAGTGTAGCAGGTGAACTTGCATTTGTCACTGATGCTGATTATTAAGATGAAACATTCAAAAAACTGAAGAATACAAGTTACATAAGTTTACTAGAGGCTTGAGGCCTGAGTTACAGAAATAATTACTCGTGAGTGATATTCGTACTTATAGTGTTGCGGTCCAAGCTGCCGCAAGAATCGAAAGTGGATTAAGTCGTTTGGAACTAGTAACCCAACGAAGGTTTGGAAATCAAAGTAGACTGGTAGGGTACAGTCTTATAAGAAACCACAACATTTCCAAAGATCTAAACCTCAAAGTCTTATAAAAACATGGAAACAATAAGCTTCAATTTTCCCTCGTTGCAAAAGGTCAGGTCATTCCAAGAATAATTATTGGTTGAAGCAAGGAAAATGCCTTCGTTGCGGAAGTGACCAATATCAAATTAAAGACTGCAAGACACCGATACGACCTGTTTTTACTCCAATAGAAAGGTCCACCATGAGCAATAGGGGTAATAATCGTCCTAAGGTGCAAGGACGAGTCTTTGCACTAGCAGGACAATAGGCCCAGGAGGCAACAAATGTGGTAGAAGGTACGCTCTGTGTATCTAACCACCCTGCTAAAGTTTTATTAGATCCTGGATCGACACATTTTTTTTGTTGCACCACATTTTACTTGTCGTTTGGATGATAGCTTGAAGCAATTACCTTATGTTCTAGGAGTTGTTACTCCTATGGGTAGTAGTCATGTAGCTGACAGGGTATTTGATAATTCCGAGGTGAATATTAAAAAAAACTATTTTCCTGCGGATTTAATTATATTGCCAATTTTAGATTATGATATAATTGTGTGGATGGATTGGTTATCCCGTCATCATGCTCGCATGGATTGTCACACGAAAGAAGTGAAATTTTGTGTCCCTAGACAATCGAAAGTAATGTTGTTTGGTAAAGGTAAAGTTATCTTAGCCCCACTGATCTCGGTAGTCACAGTAAGAAAATCATTATTTAGAGGGGCGAAAGGATACCTAGCTTATCTAATCAACAAACAGGAAGACAAAAAGGAGCTAACTGTGTGTCGGTAGTGTCTGAATTTTCTGATGTCTTTCCTAAGGAGCTTACCTCATTACCTCCTAATAGAGAGATTGAATTTACCATTGATATTTTACCAGGAATGACACCCATTGCTAAAACGCCATATAGAATGGCCCTGTTAGAATTGCAAGAGTTGAAAGTCCAGTTGCAAAAATTATTGGAACTAGGATTTGTTCGTCCTAGTAAATCTCCTTGGGGTGCCCCAGTGCTATTTGGGAAAAAGAAAGATGGGATTTTAAGATTGTGTGTGGATTACCGAGAGCTTAATAATATCACCATAAAGAATAAATATCCTTTACCGTGAATAGATGAGCTTTTTGACCAATTACATGGGGTAAAGGTGTTTTCCAAATTGGATCTCCAACAAGGATATCACCAATTAAGAATTAAGGAGGAGGATATTTCTAAAGCAGCTTTTCAAACCGTTATGGCCACTATGAGTTTGTAGTGATGCCGTTTGGGTTAACCGATGCTCTGGCAACATTTATGGACTTGATGCACCGAGTGTTTAGCCCGTATTTAGATCAATTTGTAGTGATATTTATCGATGACATTTTGGTGTATTCTAAATCAACTAAGGAACATGATAAACATTTGAGAATTGTGTAGAGGTGTTACAGAAACATAAGTTGTATGCCAAGTTTAGCAAATGTGAATTTTGGCTAAAGAAAGTGGCATTCTTAGGTCATATCATCTCGGGAGATGAAATTGCGGTAGATCCATCTAAAGTACAGACTGTGTTAGATTGGAAAAGACCTAAAACAGTGACTGAGATAAGAAGTTTCTTAGGTCTTGCAGGTTACTACCGTAGGTTTATCAATTGTTTTTCTAAAGTCGCGGGACCATTATCAAAGTTAACGCAAAAACAAGTATAAAATTTATGTGGGATAGCAGATGTGAATCCAGCTTTCAAGAATTAAAGGAAAGACTTACTACTGCGTCTACTTTGGCTCTGCCGGAAAGACTTGAACACTTTGTAGTATATAATGATTCATCAAAGGAAGGATTAGAGTTGTTGCTTATGCTTCTAGAAAACTTAAACCATATGAGGTGAATTATCCCACGCATGACCTTGAGTTAGCAGCCATTGTGTTTACTTTAAATAAATGGCAACATTATTTGCACGGAGCTCAGCTCATAGTGTTTGTAGATCATAAAAGTCTCAAATACTTGTTTTGTCAAAAAGAGTTGAGTCTTAGACAACGAAGATGGATTGAATTACTTGAGGATTACAATTTGATATTCAGTATCATCCTGGTAAAGCTAATGTTGTTGTCAATGCCCTGAGTTGAAAGGTACAACTCGCTCACTTAATGATTCGAGAATGGAGTTCATTACAAGAATTAAGTTGTTGGAGCCCGAGGTGGTCAAAAGCTCAACTCTTATGTTCAGGTCCATCGTTAAAGTTGGATTTATTAAGGGAAATCCGATCGTCACAAGGGAACAATGAAAAGTTTAAGACATTGAAGGAGAAGATTATGCAAGGTTCAAAATCGGACTTTTTTTTATGAACAAGGATGAGATCATAAGATTCAAAAATAGAAATTGTGTACTAAATGATGAAAGGTTAAAGGATAAAATTTTAGAAGAAGCTCATCACTCAAGGTATACAATTCACCCTGGAGCCACAAAGATCTATAGGTATTTAAAGAAAATTTTTTGGTGGGTGAATATGAAGAAATAAGTAGCTGAATTTCTGGCTAAATACTTAACATGTCAGCATGTTAAGGCGGAACATCAACGACCTTCTGGATTACTTCAAACATTGGTAATTCCAGAATGGAAATGGGAGAAAGTCACTATGGATTTTGTCACTGGTTTACCAAGAACTAGGTCAGGAGTTGATTCAATTTGGGTGGTCGTCGACCGTTTGACTAAGTCGGCTCACTTTCTACTTATGAGAAAAGCTGACAGTTTGCTAAAGCTTGCACAAATGTACATAAAAGAAGTAGTTAGATTGCATGGGATCCAAATGGATATTGTATCGGATAGAGATCTAAGATTTGTATCTCAATTTTGGAAAAGTTTACAAGAGGGACTTGGAACGAAGTTAAGTTTAGGCACAGCAGCTCATCCTCAGATAGATGGATAATCTGAGAGAACGATTCAAACCCTAGAATATATATTAAGAGCTTGCACTTTAGACTTTTCAGGAAGTTTGAATTTACATCTTCCATTAGTAGAATTTTCCTACAACAATAGTTTTCAAGCAACTATCGGCATGGCACCGTATGAAGCTTTGTATGGAAGAGAGTGTAGATCTCCAATTCACTGGGAGATTGATGATAGGTATATTCCAAAACAAAAGAAAAAGAGAGTCGCAATTTGCAATTGCAAAAATAGACCTTGTTCAGGAGGCACTGGACAAGTTCCGACTTATAAAATATAGAATCAGAATAGCACAAAGTCGACAAAAGAGCTATGCTGATAACAGACGTAAGGACTTAGAATTTGAAGTGAGAGACATGGTATTCCTCCGATTATCACCAAGGAAAGGTCTGATTCGATATAAGAAAGGTGGTAAACTAAGTCCTCGATATGCGGGTCCCTATCGAGTGATTGAAAGAATTGGTAGTCTAGCTTATCGTTTGGAACTTCCTAGTCCACTATCAGAAATGCACGATGTGTTTCACGTTTCTCATCTTAAAGAATATAATCCTGACCCCGATCACATCATTATAGATGAAATTCCCATGATTCAAGAGGATCTCACCTATACCGAATCACCCTTACAGATTATCGATTACCAAGTAAAGATGTTGCGAGGCAGGAACATACCTTTAGTTAAAGTATTGTGGTGGAAACACAATAGACCTGAAGAAGCCACGGGGGAATTGAGGGACGATATGTTTCAAACCTATCGAGAGCTATTTCGAGAGGGAATTTGGGGACCAAATTTCTAAAGGAGGGGTGTATGTAAGACCCCATACAAATATAACAAGCTTATTAAGACCCCAACCCATGAGAACATGGTATAAATATTTTTTTTCCTTCACAATATTGGCATCAAAAATTTATTTGGTAAGAATAGTTCCTCTCTCTAGCCATCAGCTCTATCTCTCTTCGAGAGTTTTATTTTTCTCTTTTGCCATCCCATCTCCAGCCGCCTCCGTCAGACCACCGGCTGCCGCCGTCGGACCACCGGCCGCCACCGTGTCGATCGCCGAAAAATGAATTTTCTAGCAAAATCTGTTTGTTTTATTTTTTTTCACTCTTTCTGCTCCCTCCATCGGGTTAGAACAAAAACATAACTTCTTTTGTTTTCCTTTCATTTTCGTACATTACAGCCTTCTTGTGGCCGCTAGTTTCGTTAGACTCGTGACAAAAATCCAACCGTAGGATCATAACAAAATTTATACTGTTAGATAGTACATTAAATAAGGTTTCCAACGCCACCTTTGTATCGACGATCGGAACTCTGGATCATTAGCCAAATACCGGAGAATTCCCTGTGCGTTGTCAAATTTTGGGCCAGCGCCGTCGAACTTCGACGGCCGATTTCCGGCGAATGAATGGTCCAAAATTATTATTTTATATATTGATTTGTTTGTATAGATGAGTAGTATTCGATTATATATTTAATTTTGAGAACCGATGTCAGATAATTAGTGACGGAGCCTCGAACCACTGGATGCCGGCAATCCCATTTTGGCCATTGGAATATCAGAATTTAATTAAATATATATTAAATGAAAGCCCTCCTCACCAGAAACATGATTCTGAACTTGGTTTGTGATTCCTGTAAAAATTTAAACTGTGTGTGTATTTTAGGTGTGCATGAGTGTGTCGTGATGTGTTTGTGTGTGTGTCTGCGTGTTTTGTGTGTGTTTAGAATGGTGGTTGATGTCGCGGTGCTTGCCGGAGAGGGTCTTGCCGACGAGAAAAAAACGAACTTGGCAAGAGTTTTGTTAAAGTTTTGAAGCTGAGTTGACCAACTGAAGAATTTTAAAACTTCAACTAAACCCCCTAATTTTAAATTTAGTCCCCTGAAATTAAGTTTTCACTTACTCCGAGTTGACCCCAAATTAAATTCTTTGAAACTGCAGATTGACCCACAAACTCATAAAAGTTCTTAAAATTATATTTTGACTCCAATTACTTTATTAGTTTTTCAAAACCGTATAACTTTCTTATTTTGAGCCGAAATGGGGCAAACGACTTACAAATGATTTCAAATTTGAACCATAACTTCTTTATAACATCCTTCTACGTAAGACGTATCCAAAATTATAGTTTTACCCTTTGAACTTCTAAGTTCAAGAATCGAGGCCAAGCGTCTTTATTGTATTATTACTCTTCCAATTATATTAGTTTCTTTTCCAAGTGTCTCAGGACCTTATATATATATATATATATATATATATATATATATATATATATATATATATATATATATATATATATATATATATATATATATATATATATATATATATATATATATATATATATATATATATATATATATGTATATTACTTTAATATAGTTATAATATATTTTAAGACTGTACATGGGCTTTTATCTGGAAGTGGCGAGATATTTCATGTACTAGATCGGAAACCTCGTAAAACCATCGTAGTTATAAACTTGATTTTGGAAAGAAATTCAAAGAAGGTGAGTAAAACCTTCTTAAATTGGGGAGTTTGAAAATTCTCAAATTATAATGCGTTGTGTGTGCTTATCTGCAAGTAAAATATTTTTAACTGCAAAGTTTGAGATTTTCCAAATCAAGATTGTTTAAACATATTTTTCTGTTTGTATAAGTATTTTTGAAAAATAGTATTTTTGAGGGAAAATATGTAAGTTTGTATTGCCCTTGTGCTTAATCATAAGTTCAATTATATGATTTTATATCAAATGTATCATTTGAACTCGACTGTTGTTGTTGACGGTCTGTTATCGATTGTTACTGTCTGTCTGTCACTGTTACTGTCTGTCAGGCACGAGTAGTTTGGACAATCTATCGAACAGGTTGCATGTGATTCTTGCTTGACTATTCATGGTACCTATTACCATTGTTCCTGGTTGGGTCGGAGACGACGGCAGGATTTGAGTCGTAGATTGGGTATATTCCGAAATATGGCGTACCCTGGGTTTAAATCCCATATCTAAAGGGACGTTGAGTCTACTGGGAGGGATAAGGCTACTGAGACTTCGTCCTGGAGTGTCATCTTTCATGATGAGTGAAAACCTGTGAGTTGATATTTGATCGACATCGATTCTATGTTTGTGAGTTAATCTGGTTCGGAAGCTAAGTGCTACGCGTGGGAGCCACCTCTAGAGTCCTTCGGGAGCTAAGTGCTACGCGCGGGAGCCACCTCTGGAGTTTCGTATCCGGATACTCACTAATCGGACTGACTGTTTTAGAATGAGACAGATTTTCTTGTCTGTTCAACTGTTCAACTGTTTCAACTATTTTTTCAAAATAAGTTAGTATTACTTGTGTATTTTAAATACGATAATTGGTTAGATTTTGGGAAAATCTATTGTTTGATCTTTCTAAAATATTTTAATTTTGACTAGAATACTGAAGTTATAAATTGATTGAATTATGTGTTTGTTGCTGATAAAGTTTTGTTACACGCATGAAAATAGTTTGCACACCAAGTGTTTTAATTATTTTATAAAAATTATTTTCTAAACTTTTTTCAATCTTATATTATAAAAGAAAATTTGCATTTCATTTGTTTGCCCTCACTGAGCTCTATTAGCTCATGCTCTCGTTTGTTTTAAAACCAAACTCTCTAGATATCGACTATAATGCGAATGAAGTTGACTTCGATTTTCAAGGTGAAGACTGACTCGTCTAGAGCTTTCTTTTGTTGACTTCCTTTTATTGTATTTTATTTATATGAAAACAAATTTCAGGTGAGAGTTTATTTTATTTATTTTATTTACTATTAAGATAGTATTTTATTTGGGGGCGTTACTGAGCATGTATGCATATGTGTATATATGTATATACTTTATTAATTTGAATTGAAATAAGATATTAAAATAATATTTTATTAAAATATTATGTTAATTTAAATGTATTATCTAGTAATATTATTAAATCTACTTTGTTTAAATGAAAGCATGTATCTGATAGTTTATTGATCTGAATTCAAGACTTTCCACGCACGTCCTTGAATGCAAAATTCTAACCGGTGTAAAGGTAGACGAAAAGGTGTTGCTTCCCCGGATGAGTCTAACGCCTTCTGATGTTAGGATACCTTTCAAGTTTCAATGAAGGTAATTTTCGCTCATGATTTCATATGCGATGACGATAAACAAGAGTCAGAGTCAATCACTTTTGAATGTCGGCCTTTATCTGAAAAATCCCGTGTTCAGTAATGGCCAGTTATATGACGTGTCGCTTGTCACTCATCGAAAGAGTTTGAAAATATTATTTTGTGGTGATGACGATTTGGAATCGAACATGACCAATAATGTGATGTACAAAGAAGTATTCAGTAACGTATAATTTTAACGTTCATGTATATAGTGTGGATTCGATCTATAATTTATGTAGTGTGGATTTTTTAGTTATTTCTTTCCATCTCTATAAATTTATTTATATTTTCACATAGTAAATAATAATAAAAATAATATTAATATAATTTTTATTTTTATATTTTAACTTTCTACCCTTGCATCGCACGAGTGTAAAAAAAAAATAGATATAAAAATATCCGAAGTCAACAAGAGGTTTTCATTTTCTATTGTCCGTGGATGATAGAAAAGGGTCCGGTGACATGGTTATCAAGTTTTAAAACATGGTATATAAGTGTAGAGGTAAAAATAAGAGATAAGTTGTATGAATATTTAAAGTACAAGAGCTCCATATTTATAGATTGTAACATGTCTATATAAGGAGTAATATACAAGACTGAATATAATCAATAAGGAGAAGTCTACTTATGACTTAAAAATGGATAAAAAATGAAAAATGAACAAGTTACTGGATTGTTTATTTAAATTAAAAATCGACAACTCAAATACTACTTTAGGTATTTAGAATATTATATGGGCTTCATTGAAAAATGTTGTCTCAGTTTCTGGACAATATATCTTCGTTGTAATTGCGATGATTTTCATCAAAATTATGTATAATCACACATTATATTTATTTTTCTTATTTTTATTAATGTCTCACCAACCACCCAAATCCTTAACTTTTATTAATAATTGTGTTTAAGTAAAAATATTTCACTAGTTCTCCCAAATCCTTAACTTTTATTAATAATTGTGTTTAAGTAAAAATATTTTACTAGTTCTTTGTTATTTTTTTATCAATTTATATTATTTGATCTACTTGATAGATGATGGTGATTAATTTGATTAATTGTTTCTAGTTCTTATTATAAAACTTTAACATTTATTATATACAATTGTAAAATTTTATATTATTTGTTGTTTTCTATTGTCTTTTATGGATTGTAATTATTTGTTAAAATTATATATTAAGTTATAATTTTGAAAAAAAATAATTATTTTTATATTAAAAATAACTCAAAAAATATATAATTATTTTTTAATATTAAATAGCGTTTCAAATAGTTCACGCAATACACAACGTTATTTACGCTATGTGATGTTGGGATCAAGTTGCGTGATACGTGTTTTTAACTGTTTTTTACCTATACAAATCTGTATTATTACCTTATATCTTTACCATCCTTAAAATTTTCCAAAATGAAGCCTTCACCAGAAAGGCAGCTGCAATCTGTTACAAACAAAAATTAATTCCAATAAAATATATGTTACATTACAATACCTGCATCAATCATCAGCCGGGCCTCGTTTGGGAAGCTTAGATATGCCAAGATTAGGGTCCCCATTCTCATTTAATCTCTCGTTTGGTAATATAGATTACAATCCACCTTTATCGTCCCGGCCCGCGATGCAATCGCATGAATCACCGATTCAACTATCGGACCCTCCCCCTGCGATTAATAATCGCCCTGATTTTGTTTGTACTGTGCGCAACCACTCGATGAATAAAGGAGAAAGATTGGAAGGGCTTGGGACCAATCATGCCCAGTAAGAATCACGAGCAAATTCAAGATTGTATTCTTGATAAGAAAAATCTCGCAGGGTGCTTCTCGTGTTCTTCGATTGAAAAAGGAGGAAAAAATTCGATTGCTCCATTTCTGATGCATCGGCCCATATTGTTGAAGGATTCTCCAATATTCTTGAAAACCGTTAAAGTCCAACAAGTAGATTTCAAATCCGATCCCAATTTCTGATACTCCAAATGAAGGCCCGTCATCCCCAATTTCAGATTTTAAAAAATTGCACATTAATTCGGAAATTTCAAACGAATTGAATGTAATCAGTGATGAGATTGCTAAGGGTGGGTCTGATTCTGAAAGGGATAGTGCAGATGAGACAAGAGACGAAGAATTCCCCTCTTTGATTGCCGCAAAAAATCAGACTGCTGCGAGCTCCCCTTTTAAAAAACTGACTGATAAGTTCTGCAGCCCCCAATAGATTCCACAAATTAGAAATCAAATGAGGTACGGATGGCTAAATCCTTCGATAATATTGATGTAAATTGTGTTGATGTTGTTGTGCTCGGTGAGAATGATAAAAAAAAAAAATTACTGCTGTAAAAAACCATTGTTGTAAATCAGTCAATCTGTGGGCCAATCTTGAAAACCAAACGGTGTGAAGAATATAATGTGAACAGTAATTTAATCTCCCTAACTAGCCTATCGGGTTTTATCTCAGACTTCCCAAACGAGGCCCCAAAAGAAAATTTATTTTTAATCCTTAACAAATTGACAGCGAGATTTTTGGGGGAAACACCATCCTCCCACACCTAATAAATAAAGAAACTGAGCATGCAGTCAGCAGGATTTGTCACATTATCTACATTATTATCGCATTAGTTAAAATAAATGAAGAAAGAATAGGTCTTTTGTTTGACCATTTTTTACCATTATTATCTACATTATGATGAGACCATTTTTTACCATTAATTTTATTTGACCCATAACCCCACCCCACCCGTTGTCCACCCGCCCTCTTACCTAATAACTCAATTATTATTTTATTAATATAGACGAAGGAAAAGCAAACGATTTCTATCGGGTTTTCTTTGGCATCTCCTCTCTCTCTCTCACGCGCGCACACACTCTCAGACACACACACACAGACACACGTGAGATTCTACTTCTCAATGGTCGCCGCTCCTCCCCACCGCCATCCATCATCTGTATTAGCGGTTGTAGATCCTAATGGATTACGATTATTTTATGACCATGAATTTTTCGGGAAGCTACTGGAAGATGTGTGTCTTCGAGGGGTATAAAAAATGGGATCTGTTAAATCCTTAGTTAACAGTCTTCAGTTTTAGCCTTTGTATTGCATATAATTTCTATGCGTAGTAACTTATATGAAAACTCCATTGTTCAATTGATGATTTAGCCCTAGACGTAATTTGTTTTCGGTGGCCAATTAATTACTCGTGTGATTTTGAGAAACCAGCAAAACTAGTTGATGATTTTGGGTTTCATATGCCTAAATTCAACTACGTGAATCGGTGTTGTTGTTTTTGGTATTTTCAGGTTGTGGTGGGTAATGACTGCTAAATTATCATTAATTGAATTTGGGGATCATATGCTGATTCTTGTTGAGTAGAGTTGAAATACTTATCATATTCAGACATCATGGGACATCTTAGATGCCAATCCCACAACCATGTCAGTTTAGGGCCCGCACATTGCATTCGCGGGTCGAGTTTGTAACAAAATTTATGCGTTTTCATTTTGCGCTGAAATTAATGGCATCCCATATGTTTAATTGAACCGACTGGGCCGGGCTGTATTTATACCAACTCTCAAGAAGGGAAAGAGAGCTTTTCCTCAATTATAGTTAAATTTTAGTAACTGTGTTTCAATTTTATGAATATTAGCTTGATGATGAGTTTCTGTGGGTTCAAGTGTGTCTTCGGCTGTTCGGTCGTCGCGTTTAAATTTTCTTTGAGTTTATATTAAATTTTATTGTTTGGGGAGGATAAAATGAGCACTTTTTTTAATTAATGATTAGTGTTATATTTTTTTTTTTATTAATTTCAGTCTCCTGTTTCTACTGCGATCAGCAATACCAGATAGGCAGAGTGACGATCGATTTGGTGGCGGCGGAGAAAAACCATGGTGCACGTCTCGTTTACCGCAACTATGGGAAGACCTTTAAGAAGCCTCGTCGTCCCTATGAGAAGGAGCGTCTGAATGCTGAGCTAAAGCTTGTTGGAGAATACGGTCTGAGGTGTAAAAGGGAGCTATGGAGGGTTCAGTACACTCTGAGCCGCATCAGGAACAACGCAGGAGATCTGTTGACCCTTGATGAGAAGGACCCACGTCGTATTTTCGAGGGTGAAGCTCTTCTGAGGAGGATGAACAGGTACGGGCTGCTGGCCCGGTAGAGTGAAGCGAAAGAACCAGAAAGCAGCTGCAAAGAAGGTTTCGGGTGGTGGTGATGGAGACGAGGATGATGAAGAGTGAGCTATGGTGTAGTTTTTTATTTAGTTATTGTACTATTAAGAAAAGCAATGTTTTGAGTTTTATCTCTGTTGATTGTGTAGTGACAATGACTTATTTAGACTTATTATCCGTGGTTTTTTGTTTGAGATTTTATGAATCAGGACGATGAAGCTCTTTAAGCTTTGGCTTGTTCCTTTGACCAACTGTTTTGAGTTGTTTTTCATTTAAATTCAAGTTGAACTTTTGGGTTTAAAAAAAAAAAAGGGAATAATTGCTTTACACTACATATTTTGTGATATTATTAATTTATTTCATGACACTTTTGTACACGATTATGATACTTAAATAATTTATTATTAAAAAAGTGTACAGAAACCAAAAATATAAATATGTGATACTTTTAATGTAGTTCATGATACTTTTGTAAACAATTGTGATACTTAAACAATTAATTATAAAATTATAGTGAAATTAAAAATTAAAAAATATATTTTCCCTTAACTATATTTTGTGATACTTTAATAATTTTCTGTGATATTTTAACTATCTATTGCAACAAAAAAAAAAGTTTTAAAAACAAAATTCAAGTATCTTAAATATGTGACATTTTAACTATATTTGTAGTATTTTACCAATTTTTTGTAATACTTGAATTATCTATTTTAAAAAATATATAAGTAAATATAGAAATCAAATATCAAAACTATGTGATACTTTAACTACATATCGTATAAAAAAGAGTAAAATAAAAATCGCATATCAGAAATATGTAATACTTTAACTATATTTTGTAATTATGTACTATCATTTGTGATATTTTAACAACCTATTAAAAATAAACATAAGTTTTAAAAACAAAACTTAGATATCAAAAATATTTGTGATACATTAACTATATTTTGTGAGACTTTAACATCATTTTGTGATACTTTAACAATCTATTTAAAAAATATATAAATGTGAGAATCTAAAATCAAATGTCATAAACTTGTGATACTTTATCTATTTTGTTTAATACATTAATGATATTTTATTATACTTTAATTACCTATTACATATATGATACTTGTGATAATTTGTGAGAATTTGAATGGCGGTGGTCGAGACTTGTGATACTTTATAAAGACTTGTGATACTTTAGGTTGATATTATGATACTTTTATTAAGAGTAATATAGCTTTTACTGGAAAAACAAAAGGCCGATTTTCAAGCTTAATTTCAATTAAATTTATATTTGCCACAATTGTATCGGAAATAACTCTTTTTTTTTGTGATTGTAACTGTATTTTATGATACTTTTAATATATTTTGTGATAGTTGATCAAATATTTCAAAACTTTGCGATACTTGATGAGATATTTTAAAATTTTAATACTACAACTATAATTTAAAAATAGGTATAAAAAACTTATGATACTTTAACAATCTTTTGTGATATTTTAACAATATTTTGTAATACTTTAACAATGTTTTGTGTTAATTTTAATTTACAGTATAAAACTATAATATACAGTATTTATACCTATAATTGTCATACTTTTAATTTAGTTTGTGATACTTTTAATACACTTTGTGATACTTTTAAATAATTTTGTAATACCTTTTCTATAATTTGTGATTCACTAAATAGAATATAATATACAATATTTATACGTAATTATAATACTTTTAACTCAAATTATGATACTTTTCACTATATTTATGATACTTTTCACTATTTCTTAATTGGTCAATCAATCAACTAATTCTACAAAGTATAGATCAAAGATGGTGTCCTACCAGTACCTATTTTGCCTGCAAAATTGGAGAAAATGCATTTAAAGTAATACCAAATTCAGATACAAGATCAATTTCTTACTAATTTCTTCTCTGTTTCTCTTCCCCGTACCCCATCTCTCTCCGCAACTCACAATCAACATCAACATCAAACTCACGCCTAAACCCCCCATTAATATCTGAAAATTAAATTCCCAAATCATCACAATCCCAAATTCAATTAATTGCAAGCAAATCCCTTGGCTTGTTTGGTTTAGGACTCCCAATACCAGGATTGGGATTCTAAATTTCAATCCTCGTTTGTTCTACGACTCAAATTTTCAACCAACAACCAACAATTTCTTACACCTTACCCCACACTCAATTATTTTATCAAATCATCATGATATTTAAAAAAATAAATATTACTAAATACAATATAATAATACATTATCATCCACTTTCCAGACATGATTTGACATTAAATACAATATAAAAATACATTATCATCTACTTTCCCGACATGATCACATCATCATGATATTTAAAAAAATAAATATTAATAAATACAATACAATAATACATTATCATCCACTTTCCAGACATAATTTGACATCAAATACAATATAAAAATACATTATCATCTACTTTCCCGACATGATTTGACATTTACAGTAAAAAGTAATGGATTCTGAATCCTATAACAAACAAAGATTCTTACTATTTACAGAAATCTCAATACTCAAGATTTTGAATATCAGAATTCAGAATCCCAACGAACCCTAATCCAAACAACCCCTTTGAGCCCCAAACCAAACGATGTCCCTCCTTCTCCTCACTCCTTTTCTCTCTTCCCATTGCACCAGCACACTCCACGGCAAGGAGAAGACAGCGAACAACGAGGATGATACCAACGGAGGTCGAGATGCGCAGGCGTCGTCGAACATGGCTGAGGTTTCTCCCGGCGGTTCTATCGGGCTGTGGAATTTAGGTGTCGACTTGGGCCGTCTCAGCGCGGATGCTCCTCGGCTTGGCGCGGATCTGTCGACAAAAAAGGGAGATGATTCGTCCAATTTTAGAAAATTGAGGAAGACGAAAAAATTATCATCACTAATGTCAATGACTTATCATATGAAATAAATGGCATTATCATCACTAATTTCTGACACTCTTCAGCTCCATACAAGAATTGGCACTTTCATCATGCTTTTCACAATAACACAACACAAATACAAAAAATGATCTGCTCATATAACCTTGCAAACAACAGAGAGAAAAAAAAAGAGCATGTTGATTGTTCATATAAAACTACTTCTCAAAATGAATTGGATGGTTTCTAACAGCATCATTCATCACTTAAAACCTCATATGTCCATATTCGAATTACATTTGTCAGCGCCAAGTAATATTTAATATAACAATAAGGTTTTACAAAATCAATTCAAAGTGTAAGACACTTTGCACTGAATAAGATTAGGCATCCGTGGGCAACTAAGTTCAAACTTAGCAGAAACAACAGTTTCTAACAAAGACAATTTTTTACTTTTAAGTTTCATCTAATAAATAAGCATTTGCCCATAACAATTGAAGATTTGATTTTCTTGGTATGAATCCCATTGAAGTATATTACAAACATATTGCTTCTGCCAATTGGGCAGATCAAGAAAACAGTGGCAGCAGCTGTGGCTTAACTTCAATTGTTGCTAGCAAACATCAAATAAGTACAAATAATCGTCTTAATATCCAAAAGGAAAGAGCAGAAACAAATAAGCATTAATTAAGGCCTTTAAATATACAAAAAAAAATAAAAATTGTCAAGCAGTTTACCTCTTCCATAGTCTCACTTAAGTATGACCCACAGATCAATAAGTACCAAGTATAATACAAATATGACAGCACATTCAAATATCAATATCCAAAATCAAAAACCAGACAGAAAATTAAAAATATATCAATTAAACAAATGTAAAAAGATGTATTAACTAAAATCATCTTCAAGACACAGAAAAACAACAACATTCCACTTCACTATAAAGAAAAATTGAAAAAAGAAAATGCCCATTGGAAAGAATTAATAACCACTATATCGAGAGAACATTCAAACGTGCAGTGACTAACCTGAACGATAACTTGTCTAACGGACATGGCTCCTGTGAAATACAGAGCTTTAACAGGACCATATCTCATCCTCAGACTCGTTCGGTACTTGGCTCCTGTGAAACACAGTGTTACCAAATACATGAAGCTCCCAAACGGACAAGCTGTATATACCAAAGAATTATAAGACTTTAATTAAACAGTTACATATTTGAAATACGGGTCAGATTTTCCAGCAACGAACTGTAGACAATTTGAAAGGGATCAGTGAAAATGATTGATACTATATATATTTATATATACGAGGGTCAAATTACAAATACTATCACTTGTCTTTTACAACAGTAAGTTTGCACGTTAATATTTCCAAATGAACAATATCATCGAGAATGACGTATTTGCTAAGTTTAGTAGTTTTGTTCTATTTACTATTTTTTTAAATAAAAAGAAAGAAAAAAGTGGACTTATAAAGTTTTTTTAGAAAAAGTTACTCTAGTTTAGTTGCGCCTTAGTCCAAACTCTGTTAATAATAATAATAATAATAATAATAATAATAATAATAATGGACTTATTGAATTTTTAAGAAAATCATCCGACCACTACAAAAAATCTCGGCTATGCTGATGACCATATCCGTAAGGAAGCCGTCAGTATATAGAATACTGACGGCCTCCTAACGCATAATAGCCGTCAGCATGCTCGTGGTCAGAATTATAGTATCCTGACGGGAAAGTTTACCCGTCAGTATTCGTGACGGCCCAAGCCGTTAGGAATGGCCGTCAGTATTACTGGCGGTTTTGTAGGTCGTAAGCATTGCTGACGGTTATTAAGCCGTCACCAAGTAATAAAATATACTGACGGCTTACCTCTCAGGAGGCCGTCAGTAAGAAAATTAAAATATTATAAAATTTTCTAATATATTAATTAATAATTAAATTTAAAAAATAATAAACAAATAAAATCTTAAATAATCTAAAATAAATTATCCAATAATTAAAGATTCAAACAAATTATCCAATATTTCAAAATCAAAATAAATTATTCAAATATTTCAAAGTATATAAAAATTCAGAGTTCTCAATTCATCTAATTATTATCACTATCGAATGTCGGAGTAGGACGCTGACGAGACATGGCCAGGGCAACAACGACATCAATCTACTGACGGAGCGCCAACTGGGAACGTTCCTACTTCTCGCGGATCCGCTGAATCTCCAGCGCCTACTCCCGGTGAATTCGCTGAATCTGCTGGTTGGCTAGCTCTAGCTGCGTCTGCTGGGACTGGAGTTGCGTTTAAAGCTATACCAGTTGAAGGGCCTCCGGGTTCGCTCAATCTGTTGCGCCTGGCCTTCTCAAACTTCTCTACCTCGTCAGGCTTCTGAAACTTCACCAGCCATCTATTCCAGTTCGTCTCCCTTACGCAGGAAGGTATCGTCTCATCCAGTCGATACGCCTTCTTCCACTCGTATATACGACTCTTATAATAATCACGCATCGCTATATAGAATATCGTCTTGATGGCATTCTCAATGTATATACCTCTGTCCCACCACACCAACCCCTACAAAAGAAATACATTTAAACAAAATAATTAATCAATTTACTTAACACAATAAATAAATAAACAAAATTACCCTAAAACGAGGACACCACGTCTGACGATGGTTGTTCGGGATGTGCTCAAATTTCCACCCTGCTGGGTGGATACGAGACTCGTGTATAGTCCTCAAATAGGTCGTCAATTCCTTCGACGGACTTCGTAACCTAAAAATTAATAAATTTATTTCAATATATGTAAAATAATTAAATTATATATCGAACACATAACAATATTGATTAAAATGTTACTT
This sequence comes from Phtheirospermum japonicum, assembly GCA_014905375.1. Taxonomy (NCBI): domain Eukaryota; kingdom Viridiplantae; phylum Streptophyta; class Magnoliopsida; order Lamiales; family Orobanchaceae; genus Phtheirospermum; species Phtheirospermum japonicum. Next base: position 325,101 of record BMAC01000035.1, read on the forward strand.
ACCTATTTTCGAGTACGAATACCTCAATCCTTGTATTCTTGACCTCTGTACCGGGCGTGCTCCCCGCCTCATCAGACGGGGTAGGTGGAACAGTATCATCAATAGATAAGTCGGCGGCATCATTGTCACCCTCATGGGGTCCCGAGGACGACGAGCCGAGAGAAATCAAACGATTATGCGGACCCCTGCCAGGCATCTAACATACAACACAGTTTTATTATTAAATAAAATTAATTAATTAATTGTATATAAGGACTGGGCTAACCTATTCACTATCTCCGATCGAAAAAATTAGGCCCTCGGACACGATTTTTAGAATCTCGCCCTTTACTACCTCCATTAAGTTCGGTTTCAATCGACGTTGGCACTCTCTCGATGGTTTCGCCCCGTCTTCAAGAACGATTCGATGCATGCACGTAGAGGGGATTATCCCCTTTATATCACTAAGGATCCAACCTATAGCCTTCTTGTTCCTCTTCAACACTTCAATCAATCTTGCATCATCACTCACGGAAATCTCGGCAAAGATAATCACGGGTTTTGATTCCTCATCTTCTAAATAAACGTACTTAAGATGGCTCGCAAGGGTCTTGAGCTCCGGCTTCGGTGTAACGGACGGCTCCACACTTGATACCTCGAATATCCCCATCACCCCCTCCGATTGAAACCCTAACCACTCGTCGTCCTCGATGACCTCATCCATAAATTCCCCATAGGCCTCCTCAACCACTTCTTCTATCGGATCAACCATCGAAAAATCGGCTTGAAAAGAGTAAGGGGGGACAACACCCAAGTCATGGATCGAAAAGTTCATCGTGTCCCCCAAAATCGAAAATGACAACCTTCCATTCTTCACGTCTATCAAAGTATTTGTGGTTGCCATGAATGGTCGTCCAAGAAAGATTGTGTGCTCACGGCCTTCGTTGATCACTTCTCCAACGTCCAAGATTACAAAATCCACAGGAATTATGAGTCTCCCCACTTGAACCAATACATCCTCGACTATCCCTTCGGGTATCGGATCAATCGGTCAGCCAATTGTAGACACAAAATGGTGCCGTTGTGACTCGGCTTGGTAGGCTTTAGATTTGATTGTTGTTTCTTGGTGTTTTTAGCTTTCTTTGTTTTTTGACGTTTTTGGTAAGTATGTTAGGTACGTATAGCTATGGTGGATATATTCCCAACATGGGAGGGTATGGTGCAAACCATGTTGGGAATGGGATGTATAATGGTTTTGGAAACGTGGGAGAGTATGGTGCAAAACACGTTGCCAATGATGGTTTTGGTTATGGGCAACCCGGCGTGGGAGGACATGGTGCAAACCATGTCGGGTTTGATAGTTTCTTGGGCGTGAATGGTTCCTTGGGTGGTTATGGAGCTCCAAATTTCTATCCGAATGTGCAAGCTCCATATTCCTATCCGAACGTGCAAGCCCCGACTTCCGGCTCGTATGGCTATGGTTCTCCACAAATTTATCCGAATATGCCGAGCCCGAATCCTGGCCCATATGGAGCCCCACCCGGTTACAGTTTTATTCATATGCCGAATATGACTCCGAGTGGACATGTGAGTGGTGGATATCCGAGTCCCGGCTCTTATAGCGATTCTTATCCTCCCAATGTCAATCAAGCCCCGATTGGTGCCACCACTAATACCCAAGTTCTCGATACTTATGATCGCTTTGGAGGTTTGATCTCCGATGCACCCCCCGTTCGCACTATGGGATATTTTAGTAGACCCTTTGTTGTGGGGTTTCCTCTTGACGAGCCAAAATCTCCTCCACCAACACATGCTCATGAGGTGTTTCCACCCTTATCATCCAAGGAGTTTGAGTTGGTTACGAAAATGGAGAAATTGAAGGCTCAAATCGCTCAAATGTCTAACCCGGACCCGACTCCTCCTTGTGCGGGACCCAGTTGTTCTACTCCACCGCCGCCTCACGATCTTCTTGTTACTTATCACGTGGACCCACTACCTTCGCCTACTCTTCCGGTCACGTTCCTTGAAAAGTGTGGGGTAGTTGATTCGGTTGTCCCACCGACGGGGGAGGCTGTGGTTTCGATTCCAAGTATTTTTACTCCTCTTGACCCCTTACCTTTTACTACAAAACAATCTTGCAAAGAGTGGGCGTATATGGACTTCATCAAGGCCACGGTCGAACGAGTTTGTTTGGAATAGAGGATCAATGAGGAAGAGGTTGGCCCGGATGTCAATATTGAGGGATGTTGTGAGGATGAGCCCCTTGTTCTTCATGATGAGCCCATTGTGCCTCTATGTGGCCCTGGTTTGTGTGAAGATGATCCTCGACGTGTCGTTGAGGGCAACGACGACTTTTTAGAGGGGGAGGTGGAGGTTAGTGATGCTAATATTGAAAAGCTTGAAGAGTAACTTGAAGGAATCGATGATTTGTTCGAGCTAACGCATACTTGTTTGGAGGAAAAGGAGAGCAAACCGATTACCATCTTGGAAAATTCAAACTGAGCCGAACTTTTGTGTTCCTTTCAAAATTAAATTACGGTTAAGCAATGCGTGTCTACGTTTGAAAAGATTTTAAGTTCGCCCGTAAGAGAACGGAGTCACTTGTAGAATTGGTAAGTTAACTCGGGTCGATCTCTCGAGGAATGGGAATCGGAATTAACGATGTTTATTATACTAATATCACAATTCTATCTAAAAACACGCGAACACGAAGGGTTTTGAAAAGATTTCAATTCCAATATTTAAAAACAAATGCTAACGCTTCTTGTCTTGAGGGTGTCAACCTCTCGACAAGGGATTAAAACAGCAAAAGATTCACCAATCCAATAAAACTACTAAATAGAGATATTCAAAACACAATGCAAGAAACTAATGTTCACAAACTAACAATAGATTACCCAAAAACAATCATCCATTCAATCATCAATAATCCAAACATAATAGCGTCTACTCCAAAAACACTAAGTTATTATTTGAACTCACCAAAGCCTTAACATCTATTTATCAAAACATTAACTAACCAAACCATCAATTGTTCATGTTCAATATCAAACCAAACTACTCTAAGAATGATTAAGAATATGAGTTCAGAAATTATGAGTCGTCGAACTACGTTCAACGACGGATGATAGACGAAAACACTCCAAATGAAATGCGTAGAATCCTCGGGCTTGTCACGAACCCAGAATCTTCGCGTTGAAAGTCGGGTTGCTGTAAATCACGGGTCGAAATGGTGTCGTACGATTTATGCTAGAGGTATGAGAGATGTGTCGAATCTCTCAACCTTGGGATGTATCTCTGGTTCTCTAACCTATTCTTCAGCCTCTCTCGCTGAATCCCTTCAACCCTAGCTGCCTCTGCAGTTTTAAACACATTTTCAGACGTTTCGTAATTGAGAAGTTCCAGAAATCTGCGTTCGTAACGCTCTTGTCCGATCGGACAGACGCCTTGTCCGATTGGACGAAAGCTACTGTCCCCGGGTCCACTCGGTGTGCCAGCCCTCCCAGTCGGTGTGCGCGTCAACAGTTGCACCGATCGGATACATGAGCTGTCCGATCGGTGCATGTCCTTTTGTGCTACTTGTGAGTGTCTCTCCTTCAATCTTCGTGCTTTGAATCCACCGGACACTCTAGCTGTATGAGAAAATCACAGAATTATTCTCGTTTGGACCAATTATTGATCAATAAGTCAAAAAATTAAGTAAAGAGACGAAAAATGCAAAAACGATGCAATTCAACTCATTCTTAACCCGAAAAAGAATAAAAAGACTAAAATAAGACTCAATTATGTACAGATTCGTAACAAAAATGTACGTATCAACCACCCCATGCTTAATTGGTTTGTTCGTCCTCGAACAAACGAAAGAATCAAATCAAGAGAAGTGACGATAGTAAGAGCTTAGAGTCATATTGTGCATATAGTTTAGTTTTGCAATTATAAACACTTTTGTCGAAAACCATGAAGCTAACTCGTATTACTGTTTCACCTTGAAATCTAAAGRATGCGTCCTCTCAAAAGGGAAATATATAATGGTGCACTCATTCGCTCGTGTTTTCCAAAAGGTAAGTGTATAAGCTCGGATCAACATAATCATGCATTCAACGACTCATGAAAATTAAAGACTCATTCATTGCATAAGTGAGCACATTCAATCAAGAATCGGATTAGGAATTTTAAGGGTTGTAGTGTAGGCTCTTTGGTAAGGTATGTCATATATAAAGATGTGTGGCTAACTTGCGAACAAACGCAATCAATAACTCACTCATTCTTAACTTAAAGCATAGAGCATAATTCGTTCCTCATTCTTCCCAAACAACCATATACATTATTTTCTTAGCCTTTCATTTCTAAGGCTATTTCTAACCCCCCAAACCCTAATATTAGCCCTTTATAAATAGGCTTTATTATTATTTTTTTTATTTTTTTTGTGCCATTATGAACTTAAGCACTTTTAATTTCCCAACCCACTAATTCTTACCCTTCGATCGTCGTAACTAATGATCGGATAAAACTCTCATTTTACAAATTTTCTCGAAATAAGAGCTACAATAAAGCTCGTGGCGATCAAGGAAATAGAATAAAAGGCTCGAAGAGGCTTATTGGGGATTTAAGTGGTTTTTATTTATGAGTAAGGTAGGAATCGGGTTTTATATGCGCCTATCGTCATTTTCAAAATCCAATGTACTCATGCGATTAAGAGACTTCTCAAAACACTTATCGAATCATAACACGCAATGTTGATAAACACACAAGGCTTCCTACAAGGTTTAATTCAAACTTTTAAAAATGAGGTGATCGAGTGTTAAGAGTTTTGCAAAATTGGTAACGATAAAGTGTTGTTTTAAATACATATATGTAGTTTTTGAAGACTTTGCACTTAAAATAAGCTCAAAAGACTCTAAACCTTATACCACATAACACATGATTCCGACAGGCATGCCAATTCAAACACGATTAAGCAAGGGCAAATATTCAACAAAAGTTGACGTAAATGGTTGACCATTGTTATGTTACGAATTTGTGACTATGTTACTTAAAAATGGTTCAACTTAAGCATGCATGGACTCTAAAATCCCGGAAGTGGACAATGGTGCAATGTCCGATCGGTCAAGAATAGACTCCGATCGGTCAGGATTCCAGAAGGTTTTGACCGATCGGTTAACCTTGATTCTCCGATCGGACTGCCAGTCTCCCCCCTTTTTTTGAAAGATCAAGCAAACTCCCGGTTGATTAAAATATGAACATGAAAATGGGGAATTACGAAAATGCACAAAACCATCGCATGCAAATGAAATAACTGAGAGTAAAAATAGTCATCACCATGCAAACATAAAAGGAAATAATGTTACAATAACCCGAATAAATATCAAATATCCTAGAAAGCGATAAAAGTAGGATAGAGTGGTGATACAGCTGGGGCATGGGCCCGCCTACTGGTCCATGTCGTCCGGAGGTGGAGGTGGATAGCGTTGCTCGAGACGG
>BMAC01000035.1:330585-364040 GCA_014905375.1 Phtheirospermum japonicum
CTCAAAAGGGAAATATATAATGGTGCACTCATTCGCTCGTGTTTTCCAAAAGGTAAGTGTATACGCTCGGATCAACATAATCATGCATTCAACGACTCGTGAAAATTAAAGACTCATTCATCGCATAAGTGAGCACATTCAATCAAGAATCGGATTAGGACTTTTAAGGGTTGTAGTGTAGGCTCTTTGGTAAGGTATGTCATATATAAAGATGTGTGGCTAACTTGCGAACAAACGCAATCAATAACTCACTCATTCTTAACTTAAAGCATAGAGCATAATTCGTTCCTCATCCTTCCCAAACAACCATATACATTATTTTCTTAGCCTTTCATTTCTAAGGCTATTTCTAACCCCCCAAACCCTAATATTAGCCCTTTATAAATAGGCTTTATTATTATTTTTTTTATTTTTTTTGTGCCATTATGAACTTAAGCACTTTTATTTTCCCAACCCACTAATTCTTACCCTTCGATCGTCGTAACTAATGATCGGATAAAACTCTCATTTTACAAATTTTCTCGAAATAAGAGCTACAATAAAGCTCGTGGCGATCAAGGAAATAGAATAAAAGGCTCGAAGGGGCTTATTGGGGAATTTAAGTGGTTTTTATTTATGAGTAAGGTATGGAATCGGGTTTTATATGCCGCCTATCGTCATTTTCAAAATCCAATGTACTCATGCGATTAAGAGACTTCTCAAAACACTTATCGAATCATAACACGCAATGTTGATAAACACACAAGGCTTCCTACAAGGTTTAATTCAAACTTTTAAAATGAGGTGATCGAGTGTTAAGAGTTTTGCAAAATTGGTAACGATAAAGTGTTGTTTTAAATACATATATGTAGTTTTTGAAGACTTTGCACTTAAAATAAGCTCAAAAGACTCTAAACCTTATACCACATAACACATGATTCCGACAGGCATGCCAATTCAAACACGATTAAGCAAGGGCAAATATTCAACAAAAGTTGACGTAAATGGTTGACCATTGTTATGTTACGAATTTGTGACTATGTTACTTAAAAATGGTTCAACTTAAGCATGCATGGACTCTAAAATCCCGGAAGTGGACAATGGTGCAATGTCCGATCGGTCAAGAATAGACTCCGATCGGTCAGGATTCCAGAAGGTTTTGACCGATCGGTTAACCTTGATTCTCCGATCGGACTGCCAGTCTCCCCCCCCCCCCCTTTTTTTTGAAAGTCCAAGCAAACTCCCGGTTGCTAAAATATGAACATGAATATGGGGAATTACGAAAATGCACAAAACCATTGTAAGCAAATGAAATAACCGAGAGTAAAAATAGTCATCACCATGCAAACATAAAAGGAAATAATTTTACAATAACCTGAATAAATACCAAATATCCTAGAAAGCGATAAAAGTAGGATAGAGTGGTGATACAGCTGGGGCATGGGCCCGCCTACTGGTCCATGTCGTCCGGAGGTGGAGGTGGATAGCGTTGCTCGAGACGGGAGAGGCGCTCGTCGATTTGAATGAGGTATCTATGATTTGCCTCGACACTTCCGGTCAACTGGGCAAGATGATGATTAGTTTCCACCCAGTTATTGCTCATCGTCGTCAATGTGCTCCGGAAATAACTAGCCTCCCCCGAGCTTCCTCACGCGCGGCCCAGGCGTCTTGGCGAGCATTTCGCGCATGTTCTTCTTGATGAAGGCTTAATTGCCTCATTTGGTCCATCATCCGTGCTTGAAAATCTTGTTGCTGCTGCTGCTGCCACTGCTCGACCGAAAAGTACACCCCGTCTCCATAGTCGTCGTGCTCGTAGGCCCCGGAATCGGTGTTTTTAGTCTCCTCCATCTCCTACAGTCCTATTTTGCACCCCGTAGTTCGCTCTGTTTCCCTCGTCGCTCTCATCCTCATCGTCGGTATTGTCAATATCAGAATTCTCAACTAACTCGGCTCGCTTTTTGTCTTCGATCATCATGAATGTCAGAATAGAAATGCTCTGGCTGTTACTCATACGGCTGTCGACTATCATCTCCACACTCGGGTAAATGATGTCGTCATCGTATGGTTCGCAACCGTGGTGTCGTGCGAGCTCCGTGATAAAGGCTCCCAAAGTGAGCTTCGCCATTTTCTTCTCCCTTACTTGCTGGACGTTCTCGATCGCGACTGTCAAGAGTGGATAAATTCTTGCGTTGCCGAGATGGTACGCAATCCACAATGCTCTCAACTCGGAGGAAGAAATTCTTGTGGCGTCCTCCTTCCCCAAGAAGACTTGCATGAAAAAATTATATGTAAGATACACGACGTTGGATCGTAAGGATGTCGAGTTGAAACGGCATCCAGGTTCCGGTGGTGCTCCCGAAAGTTTGGCCCACCAATCATTCTTGTTATAGTCGTCGATTTCGAAACCCGGTCTCGGGTTTTTCTCGCTATCGATCCCAAAGATTTCATCCAGGTCACCAGTCGATGTGTGGAATGTTTGGTTCCAAAAATGACACTCGAAGCTCCCATCAGCTAACGTTTGAAACGTTATGAAAAACTCGAGCATAAGGGTTCGAAACCCATGTTGGTGGACACTGGCCCACTTCCTTAGTTGTAGGGCGTCGATGCCCTTGAGGAATTTTTCTGCCGTTTTATCTCCTCCGTCGGCCTCCTCCTCCCAAAATTCGAGGCTGGTGAAACGGGGGTGGTAGACGTCCCGTTTAACGAGGGATTTGTATAGTGTAACCTCTCGTTCGTCCTTGAGGTCGAAGGGGGCTACCCCACCCCGGGTGTTGCTCGGGACTCAGCTTGAGGTATTTCCACATTTTGATCGAGATGACGATGCCATGGCGGATGCGAAATCTCACAATAGACAACCGAACTTCTCACAGACCTTTTGTCGAACACGTAGTGTGCGTCTTAAGAACCAAACAAATTCAAGCTAAACTTGAACAAACCCAACTCCAATTCCCACAACACCTGCAATTCAATCTCCTAACAATTTAATAGAGTCGAGTTCCAGCCATTGTACCTTGAGTTCGTTGTGATTTGGACCGCTGGCGAAACTTGGTGAGATATGAAGGAGTTTGTGCTTGGATTCCCCAAGTTATTCGGGCGGTGGCAATTGGGTGTTTTCGTGTCACCGATCGGACTTGTTACGTATCTTGATTGTCAAGTTTTGAACTTGAAAGTGACGAATTGTTGAATTTCGCTCTGCAAAGAGGAAGAAGATTTGAGTTGGGGTTATAAAATTTCGTCTGAAATAACAGACTTTTTATAAACTGGGCCGTCGTCCGATCGGTGTGTGTTGTGGTCCGATCGGACTGGAGTCCAGTGGGCTCTGCCCGATCGGTCTGGACCCTTGACCGGTCGAACTGCGGTCTAGTGAGTTTTGTGCGATCGGTTGAGGTGTTTGACCGGCCGATCTGCACTGTTCTCCATTATTATTATTATTATTATTATTATTATTATTATTATTATTATTATTATTATTATTATTATTATTATTATTATTATTACAACATATATGTTGCGATGCCCTGCAAGAATTCAAAATCGAGAATCAAATAAGAGTAATTCAATTCATAAAATACTTATTTATTCAATAATTCGAGCAAGAGTGCTCGTTTATTAAGGACAATAACTTTAATTCCCCCCCAAAAATCATTCATTCATAAGACTCAACCCTCGCAGTCAATAGCCTATCAGACTACTTAGTCGAAGGAATATGTGCATAGGCCAGGTCGTACAAATCCTTAACATCTTCCTCAAGTTCAATGATTCTCCGTTTGAGACGCATTATCTCGGCGTCCGCCTCGTCCAGGATGCCGTGGAGACGCTCAATGTTCTTGGTATAAGCAAGTTCTTCGACAAGGCATTCATGGAGGTCGGTCTGCAACTTATGGATTTGTTGGCGGTATTCCTACGCTTCTTCTTCAAGCTTTTCGATCATGTCTTCGTGCTTTTTCCTCGACACCCACCCATAAGCGTTGTTGTTGTGGTGATTCATGTTGTCTCCGGTTGATGCTTGCAGATATCAAAGAGGAGAAGGGAAATTTGGTGTGGAATTAAGAGTCCAGGGGTGCGGGTTTATATAGGATTTGAGGAGGTAGGTTAGAGGATTCTCAGAATCAAATCAAATCAAGAGGAGGGGAAAGAAAATATATACTCAATCATAATAAAATAACCCCCCACCCCCCACCCCCCCTCCCCAAATTAAAGATCCTTCTTACCTTAAAAGATATTGTCAGAATATCTTACCTACTTGGCCTCCTTTACATGGTTATAACTTTCTTGAAATAATCTCCCGTACGGACCGTCCGATCGGTGTCAACTATTGTCCGATCGGACACCCCTACTTTGAGTCGTCCGACCGGTCAGTTCTGGAAATCATAATTCGCTCGTTCAACCTGCAGTGGCACCTGCCAAATACTCTACCTAACGAATAATTACAAATATATACACTAAAGTAGAAAAATATACAAGAAGAGCTTGGGTTACCTCCCAAGAAGTGCAACGTTTAACGTCTTATGCTTGACGATAGCTCAGACGTGCTTCAACTTTCTTGAGGGGGATCATTGAGTATCACCACTTCGTGATCTTTCTGCGAGATAGGTCCCCCATGATACGTTTTCACATGATGGCCATTAACTTGGAAGGTGGAGTTGCTCTTTTCATCAAGCAAAGTCACGGCTCCATATTCGTTTATGTCGGTAATCAAGAACGGACCGCTCCATTTTGATCTCAATTTCCCTGGGAATAGTTTGAAACGAGAGTTAAAGAGCAGAGCTAACTTACTGACTTCCAAGATTTTGGGGACGAGTTTTTTGTCATGTGCTTCCTTCATTTTACATTTGCTCGCCCATGATGTCTCATATGAGTCATTGCGAGTTTCTTCCAGTTCGCTTAGCTCAAGCTTCCTATACCCTCCGGCCTCATTCAAATCAAGGTTCAATGTGCAAATTGCCCACTCCGCTCGATGCTCCAACTCAACAGGAAGGTGGCACGCTTTTCAATAAACCAACCAAAATGGGCTCATGCCCAACACAGTTTTGTAGGTTTTACGGTAAGCCCACAGTGCATCAATTAGCTTCGATGCCCAGTCCTTACAGTTTGGTTTTACGGTTTTTTCCAAAATACCCTTGATTTCTCGGTTGCTTGTCTCTACTTGCCCCGAGATTTGTGGATGATAAGGGGTTGCCACCTTGTGATGCACCCCATACTTGCTCAGCAGTCAATTAAAGGCCCTATTGCAGAAGTGGCTACCCCCGTCGCTTATGATCGCTCTCGGCATTCCGAATCAGCTAAAGATGTTCTCCTGGATGAATTTGAGGACGATCTCGGAGTTAGCTCTCCTTGTGGGAATTGCTTCCACCCATTTTGAAAAGGACCCATGAAATCGATGCCCAAAATATCAAAGATCTCAATGACTTGATGGGGTACCAAGGGCATCTCGTCCTTTTTCCCTATTGCCCCCGAACGTTGGCACCTATCGCATGTTTTGCAATATTGGTATGCGCCAGCGAAAAGTGAGGGCCAATAAAATCTGGCTTGGAGGACTTTGAAGGCCGTTTTCTGGCTTCCGAAGTTTCCTCACTCATCATGGCAAAATCTTAGCACACCAATCTTTTCTTCATCCGGTATGCATCTCCGAAAAAGCCCATCCTTGCAACGTTTGTAGAGATAAGGATCGTCCCAAAAGAAACTCCTGCATTTAAACAAAAATCTCTTTCTTTCTTGCGAAGAAAGATGGTTAGGGATAATCTTACAAACAAGGAAATTCACAAAATCAGCATACCATGGTTCGTTTATTTCTTCGACAGCATGTGCGCTTTCTGATTTGTACTTTTTTGTACGCATTTTTGTTACCTTTTTGTATTGCGTTTGCATGTGTTTTGCTTGCTTTATGGGTATTAGAAGTCGTTTTGGCCTATTTTGTTAGTTTTAGGTTTTGTAGTGTTTTCTTTGTTTTTACTAGTTTTTCTTATATTTTCTTAGTTTTTTTTATTAGTTTTTGTTTTGAAGGTCAACTTTGGTCAAAGTGGGCCCATGAAGAGGTCGGAAGATGATTCAAACCCGAGAAAATCATTTCCAATCCACAAAATATCTTTGGTGTGAGGATCGACCGGAAATGACGAGAAATGTGGCCATTTTCATTGTCACCTCATGCATTCGCTCGGTGGATGTCTCAGTTGTCGTAAAACAAGCATAACTCCAAAACCAATTGTGCCATTTGCCTCCACCTTATATCATTGGAAATCTGAGAGAAATGTCTAAAACTCTTGTGTTTACAACATTCCAAATTCTGAGTTTAAGAATGGTAAAAATCAGCTTTAAGTGGAGATGGTTCGCCGTGGCCTCGCTTGTGGCAGGTTTTGTTGCGGAGCACATAAATCTCGGAGGAAAATTCCAAAAAACACAAATCAAACGCCATATGAAATCCAAAAGTAAGGGATAGATTTCATATGAAGACAACAATGGTTGATTCCATGTTTTTGCCAGTCGATCGACTGCTCGGCATAAAGTTTGGGGCGTTTGAACAAGGATGTGTGATTTTGGCGAAAATAAAAAGAGCATTTTGCCCCTTATCTGCCCATATATGATTCTCACCCATTATTCACAAAAGAAAAACTCTCCTTGGTGGGTTTGGACTAGTTCCATCTCCTACAAGCCTCTATATTTTTTTGCAATTTAATACCCTAACTTATTTCTTAGCTTATGTAGTTTAGTTAGCTTAGTAGTTAGTTTAGTTAGGTTGGTTTTAGTTGGCAAGTGTTGGAGAGGGTGACAATATCCTTCACTTGTTGCTCTTTGTTGTATTGAAGATTTGGTTGCTTTTGAAGGTTGTAATTTGGATTTGAAGCTTTTGGTGTTCAATGAAATTGGTAGTTCTCTTTCCCTTTACTTTTATGCTTGGTTATTGATTTATTGTTCATGTTGTTGTGTTGTGTTTGTTAGTTGAATTTGCTTAGGGTATGTTGTTAGATTTAGTTTGTCTTGTTGTTCTTGCAATTCAATCCCCTTGCCTTTGTTTTCTTTCAAAACTCCATTGTAGCATAGTCTTGAAGCTTTTTACCTCTTTAGTCTAAACAAGCTCTTAGGTTCTTGAAAGATGTATGAAGCTTTCCTCTTTGGTGATTTGACTTTCTTTTCAAATTAATGCTTTTAATCAATTTCAATTTCAAATGCTTTTAATTTCCCTTCATGTCTTCTCTTTTAATTTCAAGCCTTTTTGAATTTAGTAGTTCTAATCTATTTAAGGTTTTTAATTAGGTTTAACTAATGATATTAAAATTGGTTACTCTCAAACAAGCTTTAATTCGTATTTGATGCAATTAGTTTAGAAATTACGGGTTTAGGGTCTAAGTCCATTTAGAACCATTAATCGGATTTTGTTGAGGCTCGGGATTGACAACCCCGAGTAGTGGAGTAAGACCTCGGCAATAACCGGTTGATCGTGGAGACGAACCGAACACCCTAAACCCTCATTTTCATTTAAATTTTTTTAAATTCAAGTTTTAGCATAAAACTTAAACCCAAATCAATGACTATTGCTTTCTTAGGAGTAGATTAGTTTAATTGAGATTAACAAGAGACTAAGTAAAAAACACTGACCACCGATTATATCTATCCTCGAGAGACACGACTAGTGAAAAGCTTACCGCTCTACAATCGACTCCGTACTATTGCGGAGAAGATTTCTTAGAGTGCTAAGAATTCTTCGATCAAATTTTGGCGCCGTTGCCGGGGATAGATTAAGGCTAAGGGTGTTCTTAATTACTCTTCTTGTTGTCTTAATTAGTAGATTAGATTAGCTTAGTGTTTTTACACTCGATACCCGTAATCCCTTTGTTGAGTGTTGTGTATGCAAGGTAGGCGATCGCTCGGACAAGAATTGACTCCGTTTTTGACCAATCCCGAGAGGGTGAGACGAGTCCTCAACGAATCAAGACACGTTCGACCCATCCTTACCTACGGTGATAGAAGAGCAAACGATGACCAATTCGTTTGAAAACCCGACGCCGCCCGCAATTACTCAAGACAACCAAGGGATACTCCGCCTCAAATAACGACCGGGCCGACTTCATCACTTCATGGCCTGCCTCATCAAGGTCCACAACGCGCTTTACGGGATGCCGCTTGATCAAGGGGGAATGGGGTTTCCAAATCAAGACTCTCAAAGCTCAAATGCCCGTTTTCCCCATCTCATGCTCGTGTGCCGACACCCGAGCCCCAACATCAAGTTTTGCCACACTCGGATCCGTCAACACACGGAACACAATTTCAAGGTCCGATTGTCGATGGCCCGCCGTACCCGTTTCAACTGCACTTTCAAGTTCCGAGGCCACAATTCCAAGGGCCGCACTTTGCCTGCCCCCATTTACACGCACCTCGCATGCCACATCGGACCGGGCCCGCGCATCGATTTCGAGATCCACATACACAAGACTTTTCGAGGATGCCCGCCGTCAACGAAAATCCTTACGCCGTATAAGATGTGGGTGGCCACCCGTTTGCCACCCCCAATGGAGGCCCGACAAATAGTATAAGAGAAGTATCACGACCATATATGGGTGATTTCTCCTCAAGCATTCGGTTAAGACCCAAAGCCCTCGAGTATGACTTACGGCCGATTGATCTCAACTGATTTCTGAATTTTCCCGGCCTACCACAAGAGAATGCTCTTCAATTCCTACGCATTTTTTCCTACACGGTGTCAAGCTTTCCGCGCCAAGGGATTCACATTGATCAAATTAAAATGAGGTGTTTTCCGTACACGATGAAGGATAAAGCCGTTGATTGGCTCATGTCGTTGTCGGCCGATTCCCTTACCAATTGGGACATGGTGACCGAGAGGTTTATGGAGGAGTACTATTCTCAAGATAAGACGGCCGATTTTCGAGCCAAGATTGCCTCATTCCGTCAAGCGAGCGATGGGACTTTCTACGAGACGTGGGAGCGATTTAAGGGCTATCTTACCAAATGCCCCCATCATCGGTTCACCGGGGATTTCTTGAATCAATTCTTTCATAACGGGTTGACATTTGCATCCAAGCGTATGGTGAACAATGCCGCCGGCGAAAATCTAGCCGGACGCTCGACGAGGGAGTTGTACGACATATTTGTGAACATGGCCACCGACGACCATCGCATGAGTATCTTGGAGCGGAAGGAGCAAGGGAAGGAGGTTTCGACAAAAGAGGAGCCCGAGTGGGCCTGTAAGATCGCCGAACTAGAGAGCCAAGTAGCCTCCCTCATCCAACCATTCTCGGGGTCGATGGAGACATGCCCCACATGTTGTACCCCGGGACATGGAGCTAGTGCGTGCCCGGTAGTTTATGGGCCACCGAGTAGTTTCGACGAGCAAGCATTCGCGGTTCAAGATTACCAACCCTATCGAAACGGAGCCCCACATATGCGGAAGGACCATCCTAACTTTAGGTGGGGGGACGCGTCCAAACTCTAATGCCACCCGGGCCTCTGATCCAGCAACAACGACCTCAAGCCCCATTCAATGCGCGGCCACCACCGTTTCCACCTTCTCAAGCATCATATCCGCCTCCACAAGACAAGTCGACATTGCGTCAACCGAACATTGAGTCTGTCCTATCCAAATTGACAAGACGGCTCGCGAGTTTGGAAACACAACTTGGGCAAGTGGCGACGGATGTTAATAAACTTAAATGGGTCCGTGACAAAGATAAGCTACCAAGTCAACCGGCTCAAGCTCAAGCCGTAACATTACTTCGAAGCTGAAAATTGGTGGATAACAAAGTTGCCCTTCCCGACAATGATTCATTGCCCTCATCCCAACTCCAACAAAATCCAACCATGCAAAGCTTGAATGAGCCCATAGCCGATCCTAGTTCACCCTTGACTTCTTCAATCGAAGAGGCGACGGAGACGAACACCACCAGAGGACTCCACAAATCCGCAATGCCGTACCGACCTCCGATTCCATATCCGAGCCGTATCCGACCGACAAAGCAAGACGACAATTTCTCGAGTTGTACAAGATGCTATAGAAGGTTAACATTAACCTCCCCTTGCTCGACATAATCCGGAATGTACCCGCATACGCCAAGTTTTTCAAGGAATTGACGTCTAAGAGGCGAAGGTTCGAGGATAACGAGAAAGTGTGTATATCGAACGTGGCGAGTATCGTCTATAGCAACCCTCTCCCACCTAAAGAAAGTGATTTCGGGAGCTTTTGCATCAAGATTACCCTTGGGAATGGAAAGGAAACACGAGGGATGTTAGACCTCGGCGCGGGTATCAATTTGATGCCCTACTCCATCTTTAAACAATTGGAGTTGGGCGATCTCAAGGAGACAAGAGTGTGCTTGCAATTGGCCGACCGATCGATCCGATATCCGAAGGGCGTAGTGGAGGACGTGTTGGTACAAGTGGGAAATCTCATAGTTCCCGTGGATTTCGTCATCTTGGATGTTGGGGAGGTGAGCAATGAAGGACGAGATCATACAATCCTACTTGGTCGACCGTTCATGGCGACTACAAACACCTTGATCGACGTTAAGAATGGAAAGTTGTCATTTTTGGTTTTGGGGGACACGGTTAATTTATTGATCCATGATTTAGGAGTTGTTCCCCCTTCATCTTTGCAAGCCGATTGCTCGATGATTTATCCGATAGAAGAGTTGGTCGAGGAAGCCTTCGTGGAACTTGTGGATGAGGTCGTCGAGGACGACGAGTGGCAAGCACTTCAATCGGAGGGGATGGTGGAGATATTGGAGATCGCAAATGCGGAACCGACCATTACACCAAAACCGGAACTCACGACCCTCCCGAGCCATCTTAAGTACGTGTATTTGGAAGGGGGGGGGTCAAAGCCCGTGATTATCTTTGCCGAGCTTTCCAAGCATGAAGAAGCAAAATTGGTTGAAGTGTTGAGAAAGAATAAGAAGGCGATAGGGTGGAGCCTTGGCGACATTAAGGGGATAAGCCCCTCCACGTGTATGCATCGTATTGTTCTTGAGGACRGGGTGAAACCAACAAGAGAGTGCCAACGTCRGTTGAATCCGAATTTGATGGAGGTGGTGAAAAGCGAGATCCTAAAGCTCGYAGCYGAGGGCCTAATTTTCTCGATTGGAGATAGTGAGTGGGTGAGCCCGGTACACATGGTGCCAAAAAAAAGTGGAATTACCGTAATTGAGAACGACCGTGGTGAACTCATGCCGGCTCGTGAAATCACCAGATGGCGGATGTGCATAGACTTCTGGAAGCTCAATGTCGCCACCAAGAAGGATCACTTCCCGCTACCGTTCATTGACCAAATGTTGGACAAACTCGCGGGGCACCACTCATATTGTTTCCTCGATGGGTTATCTGGCTACTACCAAATTGCCATCTCGCCGGAGGACCAATCCAAAACGACGTTCATGTGCCCCTTTGGCACATACGCTTTTCGACGAATGCCCTTCGGGTTATGCAACGCGCCCGCCACCTTCCAACGGTGTATGTTATCTATATTCTCCGATATGATCGACAAATATATGGAGGTTTTCATGGACGATTTTTCCATATATGGCTCCACGTTCGATGAATGTCTTGATCGCTTGGCGAGTGTATTGGAGAGGTGTGTCGAGAGTAACCTCACCTTGAGTTGGGAGAAGAGCCACTTCATGGTGAGAAGTGGGATAGTTTTGGGGCACGTGGTTTCGTCCAAGGGAATCGAAGTTGACAAGGCAAAGGTCGACGTGATCGAGAAACTCCCACCTCCAATCAATGTGAAGGGAGTTCGAAGTTTTCTTGGTCACACGGGGTTCTATAGACGGTTCATCAAGGATTTCTCAAAGCTTAGCCATCCCTTGTGCCATTTGCTTAGTGCCGATGTCTCGTTCGTGTTTGACGATGCTTGTCATTTGGCGTTCAAATCGTTAAAGGAAAGTTTAACCTCGGCTCCCGTGGTGGTGGCCCCAGATTGGTCTCTCCCGTTCGAAATAATGTGCGACGCATCGAACGAAGCGGTGGGAGCCGTCTTGGGGCAAAGAGTGGACAAGCTTCTTCGGGTCGTCTATTATGCAAGTCTCATGCTCAATGACGCCCAAAAGAATTACACGACTACTGAAAAAGAGCTCCTCGCCGTAATTTTCTCGCTTGAAACTTTTTGAGCCTACATCATTGGTTCGAGGGTTATTGTGCATAGTGACCATGCGGCGTTGCGATATCTCTTGAATAAGCCGCAAGCGAAGCCAAGGCTAATCTGGTGGATACTCTTGCTTCAAGAGTTTGATGTGGAGATCAAGGATCGGAAGGGGTGCGAGAATGTTGTCGCCGACCATCTCTCTCGTTTAGAGGTCCCCACCGGAGAAAGGGGGCTCATTGGAGAAAATCTTGCGCACGAGAATTTATTTGTTGTTTCCACCACTCCATGGTATGCCGACATCGCCAACTACCTCACTAGCGAAGCACTCCGCCTGGACCTATCTCATCACGTGATAAGAGGAGGTTTCTCTACAAGTGCCGAGGTTATTATTGGGATGACCCTCACATGTACAAGATCGGAAAAGATGGTATGTTGAGACGGTGTATTCCGGACGAGGAAAAAGGGGAAATTTTGACGAAGTGCCACGATCACCTAGTCGGAGGACATTTCGGTGGGCAAAAGACCACCTACAAGGTTCTTCAATCGGGTTTTTATTGGCCGAGCCTCTTCAAAGATGCCCACGACCATTGCCAAAAGTGCGATCGATGCTAAAAGACCGGAAGTATAGGGAAAAGGAACGAGATGCCGATGACGTATAATTTGGCCGTCGAGATATTCGACGTGTGGGGGATCGACTTCATGGGTCCCTTCCGAAGTCTCATGAGTTCGAATACATTTTTGTTGGGGTCGATTACATTTCCAAATGGATTGAGGTAATCCCGACGAGGAGGAACGATGGCGACACCGTGGTGAAGTTTGTGGGGAGCAACATTTTTAGTCGATTCGGAGTCCCGAGGGTGATTATTAGTGATGGCGGCAAGCACTTCAACAACAAGCTACTCGAAAGGGTGTTGAAAAACTATGGAGTTGTTCATAAGGTATCCACGCCATACCACCCCCAAATGGCCGGTCAAGTCGAGATGAGCAACCGTCAAATCAAGAACATTCTCGAGAAGACCGTGCAACTGAACCGAAAAGATTGATCAACAAAGCTCATGGATGCCTTGTGGGCCATCCGCACGGCCCACAAGATGGTTATCGGAATGAGCCCCTATCGCCTAGTATACGGGAAGTCGTGCCACTTACCGGTCGAAATGGAACATAGAGCTTGGTGGGCCATCCGGGCATGTAATTACGATTTGAAACAAGCTGGCGAGGAGCGGAGGCTCCAAATCGAGGAGCTTGACGAACTAATAAATGAGGCGTTCGAGAGTGCTCGAATTTACAAAGACAAGATGAAGCTTCTCCATGACAAGAAGCTTGTACCCAAGGAGTTGGAGGAAAGGATGCAAGTGCTCCTTTACAATACCCGACTCGCCTTGTTTCCCGGGAAACTCATGTCCAAGTGGAGCGGACCATACACGATCGAGAAGATATCCCCATTCGGAGCCGTGACGTTGATCGATACCAAGACGAACGAGCATTTCAAAGTGAATGGCGCACGAGTCAAGCCTTACCGGCACGGATTGTTGCAAGCCAAGGATCTCGAATTCGTGACCGTGGAGGAGGAGGATTTAGGGGACATGCCCCCGACGGGATCGTGATCAAAGGAGGATAGTCGAGCGAACGACTTTAAACAAACGCGCTACGTGGGAGGCAACCCACGACTTCCTAACCACCCTACCCCCCTTTTTTCTCATTTTCTTTCGATTTTTGTATATATTATTTGTCATTTGATCTTTAACTTAGGTTTTCTTTCTTTTCGGGTTTTGTAGGAGAAATCATGACGGTTCGAGAATGGAGGAAATTGAAAATGGGAAGCTGGCCACTGCTCAGCAGTCGATCGAATGCCGGATCGACTGGGCGGCTGAGATCGACTAAATTCCAGATGACCAAGCGAGACCTGAGCACGCTCGGAGCATCCCACTCGACTCGGATCGGAACGAGAAAAGCAAGAAAACACAACGTGAACGAGGAGCGACAACCGGTGGACGATTAGAGCGGAGACGAGAAAACGAGCCGGAGCTGCCTTTCAGTCGATCGGCTGCACTCCAGTCGATCGACTGAGTGCCAGTCGATCAACTGAAGGATCGACTGCAGTGATGAAATCGACTGGCGGGCAGTGTGTTTTGTGATTTTTGGGCATTCCAGTCGATCGACGGTTTTCAATCGATCGACTTGCAGTCGATCGACTGGTAGCTGTCGATCGACTGACACGCAGATTTTTGACCCATTTTGACATTTTTGCCCCTGTTTTCTTTTTTATAAATAGGCTATCACTTTCCTTCACCTACCTTATCCTTGCTTGATTGATTTTGAACCCCTCTCAATCTCTTCCAAGCCCATTTTCACTATTCCATTGCAAACCCTAGACTTAATCCTTAGTTAGTTAGTTGATTTAGCTTAGTTAATTAGCTAGTTGGTAGTTATTCACAAGTGTTGGAGAAGGTGGCATCTCTCTCATTTGTAGATTTGATTTTATGAAGACAATCTTGGTGCTTTGAAGATTGTAAGCCACATTTGGAGCTTTTGTTTGGAGTGAAAATTGGTAGTAATATTTCCCTTTTTATTGTGTTGTTCTTATGATGTTTAATGTTGTTATGTGTTTGTAGTGGTTTATTTTTAGATGTTGTTGTGGTTCTCTTGCCATTTTCAAAGTCCTCTTCAAATTTCTAGTTTGTTTTTCCTTCTTGTAGTAAAATCTCCATTGAAGCTTTATGTTGAAGCTTTTTACTCATTTTGTTCAAACAAACATTGGAGGCTTGAAAGTTGTTAGTAGCTTTCCATTTTTAAGACTTTTGACTTTTACCTATTAAATGCTTTGACCTCCTTTGAATTTAGGTTTGACTTTCCCTCCTTTTTAGCCTTTAAATTTACAAGTCTTCTTAGTTAGTAGTATTAATTTAATTAAGGTTGGTAACTAGGTTTAGTTTGAGTCATTAAGTTTAATTAAGTTCAAACTAATTTTCAATTTTATTTTCCTTACCTTAATTGATGTATTTCAATCTCTCTTTTCAATTCAAGTTTAGTGATTAAAACTCAATACCAAACCAATGATTAATGCTTTCCTAGATTAGATTAACTTAATTAAGATTAGCAAGAGGATAACTAAACACACTTAACGCCGATTACATCTATCTTCGAGAGACACGACTCGGGAAAACTTACCGCTCTACAATCGACTCCGTACTATTGCGGAGAAGATTTTTTAGAGTGTTAAGAATTTTTCGATCAAATTTTGGCACCGTTGCCGGGGATAGATTAAGGCAAAAGGTGTTTTTTATTATTTCTCTTGTTATCTTAGTTAGTGGTTAGTTTAAATTGTTGTTTTACTTTCGATGCTCGTAATCCTTTGTTGAGTGTTGTGTTTGCAAGGTACTCATTCGGGGAGCCCGATGTCGACCGCCTACAATCACGGCGATCAAAGGATTTCTCCGCCGCTCGATTGATCCGGCCGAGGATGGCAAACTACCGAGCTAGTTTGCCATACGACGACCCTTATATCCAAACCCCCAAATATCCAAGCCCTTACATCCAAACTCCCGAATATCCAAATTCGTACACCACTCCCCCAAGCTATCGGGTCCCCTCGACTTACGATGACCCATATGCTTCGATCGGTAAAGAATGGGCCCACTCTCTCGATTATTCCGGCCCAAACCCTCCATATTCTCCCCTAATTTCATATCCCCATAACCCGAGCATAGACCCATATGCACCGACCCGTGATCCTTATGATCGGGTTTTGACGATCCATATGCTCAACTCGCCCCGCCTCCTTCTTACTCGAGCTTTGATTCGTATGCTCCACCCATTCTTGATTCGTATTCTTGGAGCTACGACCTTTATGATCTACCCACCTCGAGCTTGTACACTTCGAGCGATGACCCTTACGCCACACTTTCTCAAGAATCGTCTATGACCCAACTCTCGGACTTTGAGCCTCTCTCATCTAAGCTCGTGGAGGTGATTCGACAATTGGATGAATGCCTTGCTCGCATGGAGACTCAAGTAGAGCAAATTTCCAACGAAGTGGACGAGCTTAAAATACCGTGTCTTGACGAGATGCCCATCTTCGATGTGGTGGATCCCACCATTGTTGTTGGTAATGAGACTTTTGAGGGTCTTGTGAAAGAGGGGTGCAAGGAGGTGGAGTTAGAGGGTGAGGAGAAAGGGTCGGAGTTTGGCGTTACCCCTCTCGTGCTTCTTGAAGACGTTGTAGTGTAAATTGAGGGGGAGTCGCTTTTGGGGTCTCCAACGGCACTTGGATTATCGAGCTTACTTGCTTTTGGCGAGGATGATGAAGTTGTTCCATTTTTGGAGGACGTGGAGTTAATCGAGCCTCTTTTACCACCACCCGACGTCGTTTGTTTACTTGATCAAGAGGTTATGGATGAGGTAGTGGGGGAGAGAGTGGAGGTTACGGTCGGGGAGACAAAGGAGTACGTCGACCCATTTTGGGATGATCACGTTTGGGTGGTCGACTACTCCCTCTTCCGACCACCGAAGCAAGCCCGTGCTCTTGATAGTTTGACCTTCCGGCTTGCCCGACGTGCCCGTCTTGGTGATTTTTGTCACCCGGTGTGTCTACTCGAGAACACCAAGGCGTGGCACGATCGCCACCTCTTCTTGGATCCCGGATAGCATCAATTGTATAAACCGTCGAGCTATAGACATTAAAGTAGCGCTTATTGGGAGGCAACCCAATTTGTAAAAAAAAAAAAAAAAAAAAAAAGAGAAAATAAAAAAAGAGAAAAAAAAACCTTTTTATTCTTATTTTGTTATTGCAACCCCCTGTTTACTCATTTCTTGTAGGTTTCTTGTCTCGACTCCCGGAGAGGACTTATGCACGACCACGTCACCACAAGCTCGGAGATAGGGGCGTTCTCTTTTCCCTACACTTTTTACCACTTTATTTAGCTTAATTTGCAATGAGGACATTGCTAGGTTTTAAGTGTGGGGTGGTTAGAGTTCGCATTAGGTTGTTAAGATTGTTGCATGCTTGCTTGTGCTAATTTGAGTAACGTGTGTGTTACTTTTGCTTGGAACCTTGGCGAAGTGACGCGGTTTTGATGATTTGTTAGTGAGTTTAGATTGTCGATCGAATGTAGTGGACTTAGGTGGCTTAACTCGTTGGGAACTTTGTTCGGCTTTAGCTTCGTGATATCCTTGAGCTCAATTAAGAACTAATGCCTCAACTAGCCTCGTCGTCGAACACTCTCAATAGGATTTTATTTTGTATTTTGGAGTCGTCAATTGCTCCATGTGCTCGATTGAAAATATTGTAAGTTGCTAGTAGCAACGAGTGATCGGAGCCGTTGATTCCTCTTTGTATCTATATTGTATTTAAGTACCTTATTTCCTTAGGTACCAAAAAAAAATGAAAAAAAAAATCCGAGAAAAAAAGAAGAAGAAAAAAAAAGAGAAAAGATGATGAATAAACAAGGATAAGTTATAAATCCTTGTAGTTATTAAGTAATAAACTCCTCTTTTTTCCGTTTTTAGATTTTGTTTGTTAAAGAGAGTTGTGGACGATCGGGGCTAGTAGGGAGCCGATTAACGATTTGATCGTGGATAGACCTTGGCCGGGGCAAGGACGAGGGGACCGACTTTGAGGGTTACCTAGTACTTTTAGGTTTCGGGTGTCGATCTAAACTTTATTTGTCAACGCATCATTGTCGTCCTTTTAGCCAAGTTAACAAGCATTGTAGCATACGATGTCTCAAATTAGGTTTGTGCATTAGTTTAGGATCATCCGAGAATAGTTTCGTAATTCTATATTAGTATTGCTTGAGGACAAGCAATCATTCTAAGTGTGGGGTGGTTAATTTGTACTTTTTTGTACGCATTTTTGTTACCTTTTTGTGTTTCGTTTGCATGTATTTTGCTTGCATTTATGGGTATTAGAAGTTGTTTTGGCCTATTTTGTTAGTTTTAGGTTTTGTAGTGTTTTCTTTGTTTTTACTAATTTTTCTTATATTTTCTTAGTTTTTTTTATTAGTTTTTGTTTTGAAGGTCAACTTTATCAAAGTGGGCCCACGAAGAGGTCGGGAGATGATTCAAACCCGAGAAACTCATTTCTAATCCACAACATATCTTTGGTGTGAGGATCGAACGGAAATGACGAGAAATGTGGTCATTTTCATTGTCACCTCATGCATTCGCTCGGTGGATGTCTTAGTTGTCGTAAAACAAGCATAACTCCAAAACCACTTGTTCCATTTGCCTCTAGCTTATATCATTGGAAATCTGAGAGAAATGTCTAAAACTCTTGTGTTTACAATATTCCCAAATTCTGAGTTTAAGAATGGTAAAAGGCAGCTTTAAGTTGACACGGTTCGCCGTGGCCTCGCTTGTGGCAGGTTTTGTTGCGGAGCCCATAACTCTCAGAGGAAAATTCCAAACGACACAAATCAAACACCATATGAAATCCAAGAGGAATGGATAGATTTCATATGAAGACAACAATGGCTGATTCCTTGTTTTTGCCAGTCGATCGACTGGATTTCAGTCGATCGACTGCTCGGCAGAAAGTTTGGGGCGTTTGAACAAGGATGTGTGATTTTGGCGAAAATAAAAAGACCATTTTGCCCCTTATCTGCCCATATATGATTCCCACCCATTATTCACAAAAAGAAAAACTCTCCTTGGTGGTTTTGGACTAGTTCCATCTCCTCCAAGCCTCTACATTTTCTTGCAATTTAAAACTCTAGCTTATTTCTTAGCTTATGTAGTTTAGTTAGCTTAGTAGTTATTTTAGTTAGGTTGGTTTTAGTTGGCAAGTGTTGGAGAGGGTGACAATCTCCTTCACTTGTTGCTCTTTGTTGTATTGAAGATTTTGTTGCTTTTGAAGGTTGTAATTTGGATTTGAAGCTTTTGGTGTTCAATGAAATTGGTAGTTCTCTTTCCCTTTACTTTTATGCTTGGTTATTGATTTATTGTTCATGTTGTTGTGTTGTGTTTGTTAGTTGAATTTGCTTAGGGTATGTTGTTAGATTTAATTTGTCTTGTTGTTCTTGCAATTCAATTCCCTTGCCTTTGTTTTCTTTCAAAACTCCATTGTAGCATAGTTTTGAAGCTTTTTACCTCTTTAGTCTAAACAAACTCTTAGGTTCTTTAAAGATGTATGAAGCTTTCCTCTTTGGTGATTTGACTTTCTTTTCAATTTAATGCTTTTAATCAATTTCAATTTCAAATGCTTTTAATTTACCTCCATGTCTTCTCTTTTAATTTCAAGCCTTCTTGAATTTAGTAGTTCTAATTTATTTAAGGTTTTTAATTAGGTTTAACTAATGATATTAAAATTGATTACTCTCAAACAAGCTTTAATTCGTATTTGATGCAATTATTTTAGAAATTACGGGTTTAGGGTCTAAGTTCGTTTAGAACCATTAATCGGATTTTGTTGAGGCTCGGAATTGACAACCCCGAGTAGTGGAGTAAGATCTCGGCAAAAACCGATTGATCGTGGAGACGAACCGAACACCCTAAACCCTCATTTTCATTTAAATCCTTTTGAATTAAAGTTTCCTTTTAAATTCAAGTTTTAGCATAAAACTTATACCCAAATCAATGACTATTGCTTTCTTAGGAGTAGATTAGTTTAATTGAGATTAACAAGAGACTAAGTAAAAAACCGACCGCCGATTATATCTATCCTCGAGAGACACGACTCGGGAAAGCTTATCGCTCTACAATCGACTCCGTACTATTGCGGAGAAGATTTCTTAGAGTGCTAAGAATTCTTCGATCACTTTCGTAAGGGAACACATCATCCACAAACTCGACTTTATTTGGCTCTCCTTCCACTAGCATACGGGATAGGTGATTAGCAACTACATTTTTGCTCCCTTTTCTGTCCATTTTGACATCGAATTCTTGCAAGAGAAGAATCAATCGAATCAATCGAGGCTTGCTTTGCATTTTGGCGAATAAATGACGAAGTGCTGAATGATCAGTGTGCACGATGACTTTAGAACCGACGATTTAAGAACGGAACTTATCCAATGAGAATACAACCGCAAATAGCTCTCGTTCTGTAGTAGTGTAGTTGCGTTGGGCGCTATTCAACATATAGCTAGCATAGTAAATGACCCTCTGCAATTTATCTACTCGTTGGCCCAAAACTGCCCTGACTGCTTCGTTCGAAGCATCACACATAATCTCGAAAGGAAGAGACCAATCCGGCGCTACTACAACTGGTGCTTGTGTTGATTTTTCTTTTAAAACGTTAAAAGCACCAAAACACTCACCATCAAATTCAAAAGACACATCCTTCCCAAGCAACTTACATAACGGGCGATAGATTTTTGAAAAATCTTTAATGAAATGTTTGTAAAAGACCGCATGACCCAAAAAGCTCCTAACTCCTTTAACATCCTTCGGGGGCGGAAGAGTTTCAATGACGTTGATTTTCGCTTTATCAACCTCCAACCCCTTGCTCGACACCACATGTCCCAATACAATACCGCTCTTCACCATGAAATTCGACTTCTCCCAACTCAAGGTTAAGTAAGATTCAACACAGCGCTCAAGTACTTTTGTTAAGTTTTTTAGGCAATGAGAGAAAGAAGAGCCAAATACCGAGAAATCATCCTAAAGACTTCGAGAAAATCATCGATGAATTCGGTGAAGATGGAGATCATGCATCTCTGAAAGGTCGCTGGGATATTGCACAATCCAAATGGCATTCTCCGATAAGCAAACGTGCTAAAGGGGCACGTGAATGTGGTCTTTTTCTGATCTTCCGGAGCTATTGCAATTTGGTAGTAGCCGGAAAGTCCGTCTCGAAAGCAATAGTATTCATGCCCTGCTAGCTTGTCGAGTAATTGGCCCATGAATGGGAGTGGGAAATGGTCCTTCCTCATCGCTGCATTGAGCTTGCGGTAGTCAATGCACATCCGCCACCCGGTGGTTAAGCGTGTTGGGATGATTTCTCCCTTTTCATTTTCCACTATCGTGATGCCCCCTTTCATCGGAACAACGTGTACTGGGCTAACCCACTCACTATCGGAGACAGCATATATGATCCCTTCTTCGATTAGCTTGAAGATCTTCTTTTTGACTACCTCTTTAAGCGTAGGGTTTAAATGTCGCTGCCCTTCTCGTATCGGTTTCGCTCCTTCTTCAAGATCGATCTGGTGCATGCATGTGACCGGACTTATCCCCTTGATATCACCGATACTCCATCCTATCGCTTGTTTGTATTTTTTTAACAACCTCGATGAGTTCTCTTTCTTTATGTTCCGCCAAATCCGCAAAGATAATTACGGGTTTCCTCTCGTTACAATCAAGAAACACGTACTTGAGATGGCTTGGAAGCGGTTTTAGTTCCAACTTGGGTTCCAAAGTAGGTCCAATGGGTGACTCGATCATGGGCTCTTCATTAATTTCGAAAATAATGACCACCCCCTCCCCGTTTAAATCAAGCTCGTCATCCTCGACGTCATAGTTCTCAATTGGTATAACACCAAACAATTCGCTCACACATTGGTCCACTGAATCAAGATAAGAGCGATCGGGACCAATAATTGGTGAAGGAATATTTTGTATATCTTTGAGTGAGAACGTCACTGATTCCCCAAGTACGGAGAGTGTCATCTTTCCTCTTCCCACATTCATCAACGTGTGCGATGTTGCCATGAAAGGTCTTCCCAATAGAATGGTGTGCTCCTTGCTTGTGGCAATAGAATTCTGAAGCCGTAAGCTCGTTGGCTTCATTCTCCCAAGGTTGAATTGCTTGTACAGGGCAAAGGGCATCAAGTTGATCCCTGCCCCTAAGTCAAGCATTCCACGTGCTTTGTGCCCATCTCCAAGGGTTATCGTAATACAAAAACTCCATGGATCCTTTGCCTTCGGTGGCAGCATATGGTGGGAAATTGTTCTCACTTCCTTGGATAGAATCATTCGTTCATTTCCTTATCATCCTTTGGTGGCACGATTTTCCTTAAACCAACCGAAATGGGCTCATGCCCAACACTGTTTTGTATGTTGTACGGTAAGCCCACAGTGCATCAATTATCTTCGATGCCCAGTCCTTACGGCTTGGTTTTACGGTTTTTTCCAAGATACTCTTGATCTGCCGGTTTCTTGTCTCTACTTGTCCCGAGGTTTGTGGATGATAAGGGGTTGCCACCTTGTGACGCACCCCATATTTGCTCAGCAGTCGATTAAAGGCCCTATTGCAGAAGTGGCTACCCCCGTCGCTTATGATCACTCTCGGCATCCCGAATTGGCTAAAGATGTTCTCCTGGATGAATTTGAGGATGATCTCGGAGTTACCTCTCCTTGTGGGAATTGCTTCCACCCATTTTGACACGTAATCGACTCCTGCGAGTTTGTACTTGTATTCTCCATTCCTCAGAAAAGGAACCACGAAATCGATGCCCCAAATATCAAAAATCTCAATCACTTGATTGGGTACCAAGGGCATCTCATCCTTTTTCCCTATTGCTCCCGAACGTTGGCACCTATTGCATGTTTTACAATATTGGTATGCGTCGGCGAAAAGTGAGGGTCAGTAGAATCCGGCTTGAAGGGCTTTGAAGGCCGTTTTCTGGCTTACGAAGTGGCCTCCCTCGTCATGGCAAAATCTTAGTACGCCTATCTTCTCTTCGTCCGGTATGCATCTCCGAAAAAGCCCATCCTTGCAGCGCTTGTAAAGATAAGGATCATCCCAAAAGAAACTCCTGCATTTAAACAAAAATCTCTTTCTTTCTTGAGAAGAAAGATGGTTAGGGATAATTTTACAAGCAAGGAGATTCACAAAATCAGCATACCATGGTTCGTTTATTTCTTCAATGGCATGTGCGCTTTCATAAGGGATCATATCATCCACAAACTCGACTTTATTTGGCTCTCCTTCCACCAGCATATGGGACAGGTGATCAGCAACTACATTTTTACTCCCTTTTCTGTCCTTAATTTCGACGTCGAAATCTTGCAAGAGAAGAATCCAACGAATCAATCGAGGCTTGCTCTGCATTTTGGCGAATAAATGACGAAGTGCTACATGATCAGTGTGCACGATGACTTTGGAACCGACGATGTAAGAACGGAACTTGTCCAAAGAGAAGACAACCGCAAATAGCTCTCGTTCTGTAGTAGTGTAATTGCGTTGGACACTATTCAACATATAACTGGCATAATAAACGACCCTTAGCATTTTGTCTACTCGTTGGCCCAAGACTGCCCCGATTGCTTCGTTCAAAGCATCACACATCTCGAAGGGAAGAGACCAATCCGGCGCTACTACAACTGGTGCTTGTGTCAATTTTTCTTTTAAAACGTTAAAAGCATCAAGACACTCACCATCAAATTCAAAGGGGACATCCATCCCAAGCAATTTACATAACGGGCAACAGATTTTTGAAAAATCTTTAATGAAGCGTCTATAAAAACCCGCATGTCCCAAAAAGCTCCTAACTCCTTTAACATCCCTCAGGGGTGGAAGAGTTTCAATAACGTTGATCTTTGCCTTATCCACTTCCAACCCCTTACTTGAAACCGCATGTCCTAACACAATCCCGCTTTTCACCATGAAGTTTGACTTCTCCCAACTCAAGGATAAATATGACTCGACACAACGCTCAAGCACTTTTGTTAAGTTTTTCAAACAATGAGAGAAGGAAGAGCCAAATACCGAGAAGTCATCCATAAAGACTTCAAGAAAGTTGTCGATGAATTCGGTGAAGATGGAGATCATGCATCTCTGAAAGGTTGCGGGGGAATTACATAGGCCAAAGGGCATTCTCCGGTAAGCAAATGTGCCAAAGGGGCACGTGAATGGGGTCTTTTTCTGATCTTCCGGAGCTATTGTAATTTGTTAGTAGCCGGAAAGTCCGTCTAGAAAGCAATAGTATTCATGCCCTACTAGCTTGTCGAGCAATTGGTCCAGGAATGGGAGCGGAAAGTGATCTTTCCTCGTCGCCTCATTGAGCTTCCGATAGTCAATGCACATGTGCCACCCGTTGGTTAGGCGTGTCGGGATGATTTCCCCCTTTTCATTATCAAATATCGTGATGCCGCCCTTCTTTGGGACAATGTGCACCGGGCTTACCCACTCGCTATCAAAAACAGCATATATAATCCCTTCTTCGATTAGCTTGAAGATCTCCTTCTTGACTACCTCTTTAAGTGTAGGATTCAAACGTCGCTGCCCCTCTCGTATCGGTTTTGCTCCTTCTTCTAGATCGATCCGGTGCATGCATGTACCGGACTTTTCCCCTTGATGTCACCGATACTCCATCCTATCGCTTGCTTGTATTTTTTAAGAACCTCGATGAGTTCTCTTTCTTCATGTTTCGCCAATTCCGCAAAGATAATTATGGTTTTCCTCTCGTTAGACTCAAGAAACACGTACTTGATATGGCTTGGAAGCGGTTTTAGTTCCAACTTGGGTTCCAAAGTGGGTCCAATGGGTGACTCGATCATGGGCTCTTCATTAATTTCGAAAAGAGTGACCACCCCCTCCCCGTTTAAATCAAGCTCGTCGTCCTCGGCGTCATAGTTCTCAATTGGTATAACACCAAACAATTCGCTTACACATTGGTCCACCGAATCAAGGTAAGAGCAATCGGGACCAATCATTGATGATGGAATATTTTGTATATCTTTGAGTGAGAACATCACTGATTCCCCAAGTACGGAGAGTGTCATCTTTCCTCTTCCCACATCGATCAACGTGTGCAATGTTGCCATGAAAGGTCTGCCCAATAGAATAGTGTGCTCCTTGTTTGCCGCATCCACTTCTCCGACATCCAATATTACAAAGTCCACGGGGACTACCAATGATCCAACCTCCACTAGAACGTCCTCGACCACTCCTAACGGATATCGTAATGAACGATCCAATTGAAGCCGTAAGCTCGTTGGCTTCATTCTCCCAAGGTTGAATTGCTTGTACAGGGTAAAGGGAATCAAATTGATTCCTGCCCCTAAGTCAAGCATTCCACGCGCTTTTTGCCCATCTCCGAGGGTTATCGTAATGCAGAAACTCCATGGATCTTTTGCCTTAGGTGGCAGCGTATGGTGGAAAATTGTGCTTACTTCCTTGGATAAAATTATTCGTTCATTTCCTTTCATTTTCCTCTCCTTTGACGCAAGTTCCTTAAAAAACTTGACGTAAGCCGGCATAGCCTTGATCACGTTGAAAAGTGGGAGGTTCACGTTCACGTCCTTCAGCATATTGTAAAGTTCCAGGAACTTTTTGCTCTCTTTTGATGGTTTGAGACGATTGGGAAATGGTACGGTATCCTTTATTACTCGTTGTGGTCTTTTTTCCTCTTCATCTCTCTCGTCCGACCGGTCAGTCTTAATTTTCCGTTCGGTAGAAACCTCCTGTCCTCTACTCCGATCGGACTCTGGGTTGGTGTGGTCGGACAAAACTTTCTGGACTCTAGTCCGATCGGTTGTCTTCTTAATTCGATCGGTCAAAACCTTCTGGACTCCAGTCCGACCGGTTGTGTTGGTAGTCCGATCGGTCAGGCTCTTGGCTGCATTTTTCTGATTTGCTTTGGCACGTTTCAATTGAAAAGTTCCCGTCAATGATCCCGGAAGATATGGGTTACTTGATTTGTGAATTTTACCTACTGTTCCTCCTTCACCATTTGAACTTGGCTCTTGTTCATCTCGTCTATCCACTGTCTGCTCGTCTTCGGAGTCGACTTGCTTCCCTCCTCGCAACACATGCACCGCCATTGATTGCTCAGGTTGGCTAGGTAGCTTTCCCCTGATCACTCGTCGTTTTTGCCATAGAAGCAGAGAGTTGCCCTATCATCATTTCCAACTTCTCCAGTTGCTTCCTTGTCCGCTTCCCCTCCTCAATTGTACGAAGAGTTTCCTCCCGATTACGTAGAGTCTCATGCTCTAGTTGTTGACGCCATAGTCTTAATTCGTCATCAGGGTTGATCGGGAGTGGCATTTGCTGCTGTTGCAGTACTTGTGGGTATTGTTGTTGTGGACTTTGTTGGTATTGCGGTTGTGGCGATTGTTGATATGGTTGTTGTGGTGCTTGATACTGTTTTGGAGGGTATTAAGAATAGTTGCCTTGACCCTTATTTTGATAAGAGTTTTGGGCACTCGGTTCTCCTTGGCTCTTGTTTGGAAATGGTCGTGAGTCTGGTTGCTTGGGGTTGGACACGTAATTCGATTTATCTGGAACGTAACTCGAACTTGAGTAGTATTGTCCAATAAGTTTCTTCCCGTACTTGCTATTGGGTTGATAATTTTGGACCGCATTCACCTCCCCCTCCTCTTCGTCATCGAACACAATGCCACAAGTGTCCATTTCATGTCCCACTGCTCCACATTTTTCGCACATCAAAGGAGGAGGTGTCGAAGGTTCCTCCTCTCCCTTCATTTTACTTGTTAATAGTGCGAATTGCTTTGTTAGCTCCTCGATTTGGATTGTTGGGACTTTGTACCTCCTCGGTCGGAAGCTCGTTTGTTGCGATTTTTCGCTCATGTGCTCGAATAAGTCCCAAGCCTCCGTGGCAGTCACTTTCCCAAAATCTCCGGCTTTCACCTATACTTGATGTTTGTAAACCGGAAATTGCCCTTCATGGAAGTAATTATTGACCATCTCGGCGCTATTGTTGTGGTGTTGACATTTTTGTAAGAGTCCTTTATATCGCTCCCATGCATCGTAGAACGATTCCCCCTCTATTTGTTCGAAGTTTGTGATCTCTCTTCGCAATTTGGCAGTTGTTTGTGCGGAGTAGAACCTACTCACAAACTTCTTATACACCATCTCCCAATTAGTCAACGAATTAGGTTGCAACGACAAAAGCCAATGCTTCACTTTGTCCTTCAAAGTCGTAGGGAAACATTTCATTCTCAATTGATCCTCATGCAGTCCAAGATGCGGAATTCTACCCACCACGAGGTAAAATTCCCGTATGAAATTCAGTGGATTTTCATTGGGCATGCCGTGAAAAGTAGGAAGTTGATTTACACTGCTCGCTTTCAAATCATAGTCTCTTGCCGCGGGGCCCAAGACTATTGCACTGCTTTATGATCCAATCATTAGAAAGAGGAGATCTCCTTGACGGCATTCATTTGAGTATCGGCGCTCTCTCCTTCCTCCAAAGTAGCTCATGCGCCATAACTTCTTTCCTCCCTATACTCCTCGTAATACCCATAATCTCGCTCCTCCTCGTAATTTCCACGATCATCATATCCATCATTTCGAAAGTTCTCGCCAAGCGTTGAACGGACATCCTTCCCTCCTACTTTGATTTTGGTTCTGTTCTAGTTCGAAGTTCTCATGCCTTTGGTGGTTTCGTTGGTTATTCTGGGGCTCGGGCCCGCCATGACCACCATTGTTATGTTCGAACTCTCTATTTGCTCGATTGTTGTAAGCTCGAGCTTCTTCACAGTTCTGAAATTGTTGAGGAGGTTATTGGTAAGTAGGGTTCTCTTGCATCATGATTTGATGATCGCCCCTCGGTTGTTGCTCCCCGTTGTTTGCTTGGTATGGCTCTCTTGGTTCCTCGTCATGGAGTAGAGGTGGATTTATTGGCTCTTCATCTTCGTTATTATCCATTTGCTCTTGTACGTACACATCGTCAATGAGTGGCACTCCATATGGATAATCGCGAGGAGGGGTTTGGGTGTTTCGTCCCCTCCCTCGTCCTCCATTCACTCCTCCTCGTCCTTCGAGAGGTAGATTCTCTGCCATGTTGGTTGAACTTTCTTCCAAAAGATTCCCTTCGGTCGAAGGAAATAGTTGTCTTGGTCTCGACACGCGTTCGATGCTATTGATGAATGGGGTCTATTCTCCTCTAAGGCTTCGTCGATCTAGCATCAACAACAAACAATCACCTCATCGAGTGAAAAACAATATACATTATATAATTTATGACTCATAAGCAATAACACACCATTCCCCGGCAACGGCACCAAATTTTGAGCCAAACTTTTGTGTTCCTTTCAAAATTAAATTCCGGTTAAGCAATGCACGTCTACGTTTGAAAAGGTTTTAAGTTCGCCCGCAATATAACGGGGTCACTTGTAGACTTGGCAAGTTAACTCGGGTCGATCTCTCAAGGAATGGGAATCGGAATTAACGATGTTTATTATACTAATATTACAATTCTATCTAAAAACACGCGAACACGATGGGATTTTGAAAAGATTTCAATTCCAATATTTAAAAACAAATGCGAACGCTTCTTGTCTTGAGGGTGTCAACCTCTCGACAAGGGATTAAAACAGCAAAAAATTCACCAATCCAATAAAACTACTAAATAGAGATATTCAAAACACAATGCAAGAAACTAATGTTCACAAACTAACAATAGATTACCCAAAAACAATCATCCATTCAATCATCAATAATCCAAACATAATAGAGTCTACTCCAAAAACACTAAGTTATAATTTCAACTCACCAAAGCCTTAACATCTATTTATCAAAACATTAACTAACCAAACCATCAATTGTTCATGTTCAATATCAAACCAAACTACTCTAAGAATGATTAAGAATATGAGTTCAGAAATTACGAGTCGTCGAATTATGTTCAACGATGGATGATGGACGAAAACACTCCGAATGAAATACGTAGAATCCTCGGGCTTGTCACGAACCCAGAATCTTCGCGTCGAAAGTTGGTTTGCTGTAAATCACGGGTCGAAACGGTGTCGTACGATTTATGCTAGAGGTATGAGAGATATGTCGAATCTCTCAACCTTGGGATGTATTTCTGGTTCTCTAGCCTATTCTTCAGCCTCTCTCGCCGAATCCCTTCAACCCTAGCTGCCTCTGCAGTTTTAAACACATTTTCAGCCATTTCATAACTGAAAAGTTCCAAAAATCTGCGTTCATAACGCTCTTGTCCGATCGGACAGACGCCTTGTCCGATCGGACGAAAGCTACTGTCCCCAGGTCCAATCGGTGCGCCAGCCCTCCCGGTCGGTGTGCGCGTCAATAGTTGCACCGATCGGATACATGAGCTGTCCGATCGGTGTATGTCCTTTTGGGCTACTTGTGAGTGTCTCTCCTTCAATATTCGTGCTTTTAATCCACCAGACACTCTAGCTGTATGATAAAATCACAGAATTATTCTCGTTTGGACCAATTATTGATCAATAAGTCAGAAAATTAAGTAAAGAGACGAAAAATGCAAAAACAATGCAATTCAACTCATTCTTAACCCGAAAAAGAGAATAAAAAGACTAAAATACACTACAAGAAATTTGATGTTTGATGACGATACGTTTCGTCACTTAAAGTCTATTTTTTTGTCACTGAAGAGAAACGGTGACGAAAATTGAGCGTCACAGCGGTTGTCATAGTATTGCTGTCACCATTGGTGAAAGTGATAATTTTTTCAAGCGCGTCACTAAATGTTCGGTTTTGATGACGCGATGTAAATTGTCATCATAGATGATACTATTTGGTGATGCAGAATTCGTCACGTAAGTGATTGAAAAATTGTCATCAAAAGATCAGTTTTGTCACCATATGTTAACATTTTCAATGACGAACACTTAATTTGTCATCAAAATATTTGACTTTCCGTGACAAACATAACTACGGTGACAATTTTTATTGAGTTATCATGACGCTCATATTGTCATAATATGTATTAAACAATTTCCAAATATAATGTAATTCGTCACGATAGATATGTTTTATAGTGACGCAATATTGACCGTCACTGAACATTTATACTTATAATGACAAACCATTGTGTCACCATTTACTATTAAAGGTGATGAAAATATTTGTCACGAAAAAATTAGCAATATATGACGAATTCTATTATCATCATAAAAAATATATGTTCAATGATGATTTAACGGGTACATATGGTGACAAACTGATCATCATAAATGATTTAATTTAAGTGACAAGTTCAAATTATTATGTGATGAAACAAGTTGTCATGATTTATTAAAGTGACAAATTTGAAATACTTATGTGACGCTTAAAGTTGTAATAATTGAGTTAACACGATTTGATTATTTACTTTCATGACGACATAAATTGTCCTACATTAATTTGTCATTAGTCTTTTGTAAGGAAAAAATATCGTAACCATAAAAATGAAAGCAAATGAGCATTTATCATTACAATATAATGATAACAATATTCCAAAATATTTCTTCGACGATTTCGAACATACACCAAAACACTTACAACTAACTAAATATTAACTTGAAATATCCAAAACACATACCAAATTAGACATCTAGAATCAATGTACTTAAATATTCAAAACAAGGACCTGGAAGCGTAAACTAAACCAAAAGAGTTATTCCATATAGCAAGACTTGAGCCTGACTTGTTCCACATGTCAACATTGCCAAACAAAAACAAAAGTGGGATTAGACCGCCTGCGTATTTGAAATTTATAATTCTAAATTAGTTTATAATCAAACCATCAAAGAAATACTATACAAAGTTCACAAAATTGAAACTTGAAATTCTGACTTACGTGGAATATAATGGATCAGGTCCCACCCGTAGCAGACTCGTTTGCTCTCATGAAGGCCATAAGCTTGTTGATGCACTCGCCTTGCTGAGTCAGTTGATTTTCCAAATCATCGACTTCATTCTTGAGCTCCGTCACTTGACCTTCCGAATCCTGTAGTTTTCCTCGAGTGTCTGCCAGTTCCTTTTGCAGGAGTTGAGTGTTCGAATCAGGGCATTTTCCTGGAGGGTTCGGTCCATAGCCAACGCCTTTGATATAACCAGATGCATGGCTAAGAACTTCAATTGCTATCTCCTGCTCTGTCTTCTCAATCCCTTCTTCGGCATACTTTTCTTTCATTGCTATTATCTCATCCTAAAAACACGTCGATATAAGTATAATAATAATAATAACATGATCATTAATGAAGTTGGATTATAAAAAGTATGTGTTAGTTAGTAAATTGCAAAGAGAAATTACAAAATAATTCATTTTCTCACAACTTAATAAACACGTTGTTACCTTTCCTCACCACAAATAATAATAAAATTTTTAAATAACCCAAATCAAATGTGATTTCCCTTTATATGACTGTGTAATTTCTTTAAAAATGTTCTCAAATCTAATGCAAATACAAAAAATAAAATAAAAAGATAGAATCACATATCCAATTCTAACACATTTTCTTAGTATAGCAATCAAGTTTAGTATGGTGTTCAACTAACAATCATCAAAGTAGCACACAATTCATAATAATCTCTACTGGGGTTCAAACAAGTAAATCATAGTTTAATTATTTCTCAAATTTTTAATTCTTAGGCATCTCACGATTAAAATTGGCAAGATTTTAAATAATAATATAGTGTAGAAATTACCAAGCGAAAATAGTGCAACACACTACAGCAGCGACAAGTCGAGTTCGGCAATGACAAAAACTGAGTTCAGCAGTGAGTGGTTCATGGATGCACTCGCGGCTGCTAGAGCCCTCGCCATCTCCACCTTGGCCGCAATCCAACACCACTACTACTACTAGACTCTGTACATGTTTTAGCGACTCATATCTAGATCAAAAGAAGCTATTTCACATAAATATTGGTCTACATATCAATAGCATAACAGTATGAATTCTCATAATTAGCATTCAACTTAGAGTAGAAAACATAAAAACTGATATATTTATTAAAAAAAAAAAAAATCTTTTTGTTATTGGATTTGATTCATCTATTCAATTGATAAGATAACATATCAAGACTTGTAAAAAAAAATCAGTTCAAACACAATTCATAAAACAAGTTAACCCGCAATTGAGATTCTTCACAAGTTCAAGCAAACAACAGAATAACAACAGTTAACACGTTTCTAACTAGCACAGGGATTAGGCTTTAATGATGAGTTGGTTGGCTACTTACTTAGCACATAAAACTTCAATCTCAAAACGCAATAACATGATTTAAGATAACTCTTAAGCACAAGTCGTGTAAATATCACCAGGATATTTATTTTATAGCATAGACCAATCAAAACCAAATTTTCATGTATTCAAGTTTCAAATATCAGTATGTATTGGAAATTTATGAACAAACATGACATAGAATTACGAATCAAGATTTTCATGAAACGGTAACACAATAAACGGTGTTCTCATCTTCGCCATTGCGTTGGTTGCCGGAAGAAAATAGGATGGCCAACACGAATCGCCGGCCAAACCTACTATGGCCGTGCCGCCCAACTTTCTCTAGGACTAGATCCGAACCAGTGGCCCGAACAACCACAAAAACACTGCTCGACCGGAGCCCTCTCCACAAAAACACAGCTTAAAATTACTTTTTTTTTAAGGATCAAACAGAGTTTACCTATAATAAAGGAAAGGCTTTGACCCCTCTATAATTTGCCTCTTTCTTTGTACCAGCAATCTGATTATTCTCCATAGTTTCAGCATAAACAACTCTCTACAGTCCTCCTGTAATTTCTGATTAATATGGCTAATATGGCAATTGCTATACTTTCCGTTGCCTGTTATTTAAATTGCTTAAGGAAATAGGTAAAGAAAAAGGTACCTATCTTGAAGAAGACATATATGTCCACTTGAGCCTTTACTTTGACCTGAGACTTTGAGTTGCAAGACGTATATTAGTCTCATTACCTGCTCATGATTCAAACAGTCGAATCGGTTTAATCGACTGACCAAATTGGACTAATGCGTACTAAGTTTGGCCGCGCCGCCTAACATTCTCCAGGACTAGATCCGAACTAGCGACCCGAACAACCATGAAAACACCGCTCGATTGGAGCCCTCTCCCCAAGGATCGAGACCCAAAATCCATACCGCTGAACCCGTGCCTCCACGATTGCCGTCGCCGCCGACCAATTGGCTG
This sequence comes from Phtheirospermum japonicum, assembly GCA_014905375.1. Taxonomy (NCBI): domain Eukaryota; kingdom Viridiplantae; phylum Streptophyta; class Magnoliopsida; order Lamiales; family Orobanchaceae; genus Phtheirospermum; species Phtheirospermum japonicum. The sequence goes on from BMAC01000035.1 coordinate 363,444, forward strand.
AATTCTGAAATAGGGGAAGACCCAGCAGCCCCACGTGAACCAGCCGAGCCGCCTCTTGACTGCCCACGGTTGCTGTCGCCGGGTGCCGTTCTCCGATCCACGCCGKGGCGAAACCGAAGAGGAGTGGCGCTGTGCCGATATGCCGATTTCTGGCGTTGGAGAAGAAGGAAGGATGAAAAAGGAGAAACGGGGGTGCTGTAGCAATCAAGGGTTGGGTTTGTTGTTTATACCCCAGCCCTTTTTCAAGAATTATAGATTGACCCCAAATACTTTATCCTGTTTTTTTTTAATCCCCAGATTACGAGAAACTTTAAATTCACCCTTCTAATTTATGAGAAATCTCGATCCAGCCCTAAGAAACTTTATTAAACTTCAATTCAGTCTAGTCCTATTATTATTATTATTATTATTATTATTATTATTATTATTATATTATTATTATTATTATTATTATTATTATTATTATTATTATTATTATTATTATTATTATTATTATTATTATTATTATTATTATTATTATCATTGTTATTATTATTTAAATTCCTACATTATACATTTAATTATAATAGTGCATATTTATTTATTAAAAAAAATTAA
>BMAC01000035.1:367448-393015 GCA_014905375.1 Phtheirospermum japonicum
GATAAAACTATAAAAAAATTATAAAATAAATTTAAAATTCATAAAATAAGTTTAATAAACTATTAAAACTTATAATGAAATTAATTAAAACTAATTACTAAATAAATTTAAAAATTAAAATAAAATAATTTAAATTAACTAACCAGGTGGAGTTTTCTATTTCTAATTCTCTAAACCCAATATTTAAAGAACAGTGTCATATCATCAATTTTGCGTAGGCACATAAATCAAAAACCCAGTCGTTACAAAATTATTTCAACACAAAGTTAAATTCCTTTTAAAGAACAAAATTATTTCAACACAAAGTTAAATATTTTTTTAAAGAAAACACCGGTGCCATATAATCAATTTTACGAAGACACACAAGAAAATAGTGTAGAAATTGATGCCATCACATCAATTTTTACAGAAAACACTGATGTCATATCATCAATTTTGCGTAGGCACACTGTGGAAACACTGATGCCATCACATCAATTTACTATACATGACACGAACAATAATAATAATAATAATAATAATAATAATAATAATAATAATAATAATATAAATTATAAAATAAAGTTTATAATTATTTTACAAATACATATTCAATAAATTTAAAAATAATAAATCCATAAAAAAAATCATATAAAATAAATCTGAAAGTTATTTAAAATTAGTGACAAAATATTTATAACATTAAAATAATTATTAAAAATATATAAAATAAAAAACCATATAAAATAAATCTGAAAGTTTTTTATTTTTTTTCAATTTATTTAATTATAATCATTTTTCATTTTACTTGAAATTTTATAATTTTATAATTATAATATAAATTAAAAAAATTATTTTCAAATAATTATTTCACACAGTTAAATTTTCCAAAGAAAGCACTGATGCCATATCATTAATTTTGCATAGGCACACCAAAAAATTAGGATGGTAAAATACAATAGAATACAACAAATAAAATAGAAATTTATGCTCGAACACGTCTCCGACATGTTTTTTCAAATTTTTTATTTTTTCTCGATTCTTTTTTTTGTTTTTTAATTATTATCAATTTTCATTTTACTTGGGATTTTATCAAATATTGTGAATGAGTTTATAATTATTTTAAATGATTAATTGAAAATAAGAATTATTACAATAATATTTGTAGGAAATAAAATATATTAATAATTATTTATATTATAAACGTGTGTGAGCCGTGTCGTGTCCTATATTTTTAAAAATAAGCGTGTCCTTATGTCCGTGTCGTGTCATGTCCCGAGTCCGTATTCGTATTCGTGTCATATCAATTTTTCTTATGAACCGCCTCCTCTAATATCCAACGGGATGCCCAGTACACTAAAACAAAAAATTCGTATACTACATGTATTGTGTTCACTCCAAAACTGTGTTAGGCATTATTAACGGAAAATAAATATACTACATATAAATAATAGTAATTATCCTATAAAGAAATTATATTATTCAAAGTAAATTATGAGATAAAAAAGAAATAATTACTCTTATATAATTATTCGGACAACCTGGAGGTTTTGTATAAGAATAATATATTGCAATAATTAAGTAAAGAGGGCCTCCTGGTGTATTGGTTATAATGTCTTTATTTAACCTAAATTATAAAATTTAAATGACTTATTTTTTTTCTTTGTTTTTATTAAATAATTATATAAATTTAAAAATATTGTGTTATATATTCTTTATGATTTTATGTTTTGAACTTTATTTAGTATACATTATAAGTTTTATATTTTGTTTTTTATTTATTATTTATTTATTTTTGATGTATTATAATTTATTAAATAGTTATTTAGAGTTTTTTTTTATTTGTTTATGAAAAGAATATGTGGTAGTTTTGATTTATATAAGGTTAAGAGTAATTGTCATAAGACAAGCGTATAATTATATATTATTTATAAAAATTAACATCAAATAGTAGTTGGTTAAATGGTTAGAATCATAGGCGATTCTAGCTGCAGTTGTAGTCATACCTTATACACCACTCAATTCTATTATTATTCAATCTCATCCATCCGTTTTGAGTACAACGTGGTACAAAGGGGTTTTTCAGTTGTATACACCACTTCTATTATTATTCAATCTCATCCATCCGTTTTGAGTACAACGTGGTACAAAGGGGTTTTTCAGTTGTACTGTGTATTACTTTTTTAATTTAATGATTAAAAATATTTTTAGTATTATATTACCAAAATAACCCTCTAATAATAATATTATTAAAAAGGTAAGATTATTATTATAAATTTAATTAATTTATAATCTAATCCTTCAACTTTATTTAATTAATTTATTCTAATTTCTGCACTTGGACAGTTTTCAGCGTATTGGTTCTGTGAGATATTGCCTTTGTTAAAAAAAATAAAATTTTGCACTTGGGCAGTTTCTGCGTATAGACACCAATGAGATATTGCCTTTGTTAAAAATAAAAATAAAATTTTGCATATTGACACCAATGAGATATTGTCTTTGTTAAAAAAAAAAAATTGCACTTGGGCAGTTTCGAACCCTAGTGGTTTGTTTCACGTTCCCCATCTTCCACCACAGGACTACTTATATTACTTGTGCAACTTGTCCGCATACTATTAATTTATATTCTATTTATTAATTAATACAATTAGTAAATAATCTTTATATTAATATTTAAATTATAATCATTAATAATTTTATTTACATACTGCGAAAAATTCACAAGATGTCACATTCTAAACCCGTGTCTAATTTCTATTTATTAATTAATATTATTAAATTATTTTATATTTCAAAATTTAGATTAAATTCGTTAAAAAATATTACTTACGTATTTTAAAAAATTCAAAATATGACATACTCTCAACCTTTGTTGCATTGTATAGTTTATTATCAATATTAATTAATTAATATAATAATAATTAAAGTAGTTTCCAACGTAAGCTTGGGTCAATATGACGCCACAAAAATATTAGGGCATTGGATTTAATTTTATCAGACGATTTTTTGTCTGTTGGATCGGTGGATGGTATGATCGTAGATATGAAATTCTTTTCCATTAAAGTAGTTTCCATATCAGAAACTCAACGATGGTACTTAATTCCTTCTGAGTCCAATATTTTAAATTCGGGACGAGTGGGTTCAACAATCTGTAATAAAACAAGATTGGAGATACTTGAATTACGTAATTGTAATGATTTACAATTCTTTTTCAAAAACATGAATTAGATTATAAGATCGTAAGCCACATATCACGTTTTTCGATGCTTTGTGAAATTATTTTTATCACATGACAAGTTTATATTATTTTGTATTACTCATCAATTTTCATTATCACGAGCATACGCATATAAATATGATTAAATTATGCACCAGAAAAAAAAATATATATATATATATAATCACATATGATGCATTAAAAAGATTTTAATTAGTAATTAAAAGTAGCAGATAACAAACTGATATTAAAAGAAGTAAAATACAAACAAAGAATACAAGTATTGTAGTGGTAGTAGACTAGGTGTATGAAACAAAAGTTTTTAGAGGACTCGGGTTCGACTTTGCCAAATGCAGTTTCCCCTTTTATTTCTCATTAAGTAAAAGAGAATAAACAAAATGATATTAAGAATATAAGTTGCACAAGTAATATAAGTAGTCTAGTGGTGGAAGGTGGGGAACATGAAACAAACCATTAGGGTTCGAAATTGCCCAAGTGCAAAATTTTATATTTTTTTAAATAAAGGCAATATCCCACAAAACCAATATGGGATTAAATAAAGTTGAAAGATTAGATTATAAACTAATTAAGCTTATTATAATAATTTAATAATTTTAAGATATTAGTTGAGTTTTATGATTAGTTAGAGTTTTTTTTTTAAATATATTTATAATTTGGTGAGTGTTTTGTGATTAATAAACTTTTTGGGTGTTTTGTAATAAATTGAAAATATTTATTTTTTAATTTAAATAATTAAACATACAAAAGGGCATTGTAGACAATAACAAATTAATATTGATTTTTTAATTAATAATATTATAATTAGATAGGACACGTGGCATTCATTGGAGGTGTGACTATAATTAGTCAGGTACTGACTGCAGCTAGAATCGCCCTAGAATCATACCTTATTAGCAGGCGGTGTAATACACTGTGAGTTCAAATCCTAGTGTTTTTGTTTTGCGATTTACTTTTTTATTGACATTGTTCAACATTTACACATTTTTAAGGGAGTAAAAAAAATAATATTCAAGAGACATGAGGTTTGAACCCGCAATATTTTAATTTTGTACCAAGCCCCAACCACTCCACCACATGATTCTGATATTATAATCTATAAATAAAGTAATATACATTCAGAAATAAGTTTAATATACACACACACTAAACATTTTGTAAAAAAATATAGAATAATAATATAAGCCGTTCAAAATTATAAAGCAAGGTAAATAAATATTTAATCATGAATAATTTATATTTTAAAAATAAAAAATATAATTGAAGTATTATAAAATAAATATCAAAATATATTTAAATTAGTTAAGAATATAATAAAGTGTGATTAACTTCTAAATAAATAGTTCACACACAAATAAAGGTGTTCACAAAAGTGATGTTCACAAAAAGAGATTTTGTGTAAAGAGATTAATTGAGAACTTTTGTAAACAAATATAAAATATTATAACACAATAATAAATAAATCTCGAAAATTGATATTAGAAGAAAAAATAATAATCTATTAATTAAATTTATAAACTTATTTAATCAATTTAAAAATAAGAAGCTTAAGAAATATTATCTAATAATAATATAGTCGTTAAAAACTATAAAGTAAAACATAGAAAAATAAATATTTAATGATGAATAATAAGTTGAATAATAATTATATTAAAAAATATTGTGATACCAAATGTCATCACCAATTATTATCAAGCTGTTATTGAAAAGGTCTCATCCTAAGTCTTGATGTGAATGAAAAAYTTATATTTGTTATCACTAAATAGGACTTTAGTGTCAAAATAATGTTGTCACTATTTCTCTTAAAGCACTGACAAAATATGGTGTTGTCATGAAAACAAATATTGTGACAATGGATGTTGTCACCATTTTTCATGGAACATAGATTAGGTTCAAGCATAAATAAATATCTCAATCAAATATATTTATTATTAATATTATTATTTTAATTGTGTAAAACACATAATTTAGTTATTTATTTTAATTAATATATTTCTTTAACGTTGATTTTTATTATTTTTATATATTGATTACTTCAAATATTATACAATATATAGTAATTAAAATTAATTAATATTACATTTAGAGAAATTAATGAGAAATATGATGCTTTTAATAATATAAATATGCAGTGATACCAAAAATCATATCTAATTATTATCAATTTGTTATCGGAAGAGTCTCCTAAATCTGGTGTAAATTTGTAGCAAAAATAAAATTATTATGACAAATTCATATTTGACATCACCAAATAACTATTTCGTGTCAAAATAATGTTGTCGTCGTTTTTCTAGAACTGATGACAAATTGTAGTGTTGTCATGAAAAGAAACTTGTTGTGACAACAAATATCGTCACCATTCTTCAAGGGAACATTAGTGACAAAAATGATTCCGTCACAACTAGAAACTTATAGTGACACCCAAATCTCGTCACACTTTATTATATGTTTGTCATAAAATAGGTTTTCCGAACCATTTTTTTTTTTGTCATCCCAAAATTGTGACAAAATACATTTAAATGTCATCAAATATAAGTATTCGTGACGAAATCGGTAAACAATTGTGACAACAACAAATGTTATCATAGAAGGGTATTTTTCTATGACGAAATTAAAACACGTCACTATTGTTTAACATAGTATGACGAATTTTTATGCGTGGAAAAAAAATCGTCACTAAACATCAGATTTCTTGTAGTGATAAGACTCAATTATGTACATATTCGTAACAAAAACGTACGAATCCCAAACCGAGGTGAAGAGGAGAGGACGGTTAAAGGGCTTGACATTCTTAAGGGTGCTATTGATTGGAGACCCGGAGTGGTTGAGAGAGTTAGCCCTTTGAAATCGAGTTTAGATGAAATAGTAAGAGTCGGGACTTGGAGATTGTTGTGGGAAGGCTTGATGTTCGTACTTTCTAAAAGCGAGTGGGTGAAGCCCATTGACTTGGTGCCCAAGACGAGCGGCTTGTTAGTTCTTGAGGATAAAGAAGGAGGGTTGTTGGCCACGAGGGATTCAACGGGTTGGAGGATGTTGATCAAGTTTAAGAAGTTTCATGAGGCCACAAAGAAAGATCGTTTCCCTCCCCCATTTATCGACCACATGATTGACAAGCTAGCCGGCTAATATTCCTTTTGCTTTTTAGATGAGTCGTCGGGGCACTTCAAAATCACCATTCCACCCGAGGACCTAGTCAAGACTAGTGTCAATTGACCATTTGGAACGTTTACTCTTTAGCGGATCTTATTTGAGCTATGCAATGCGACAAGGACGTTCCAAAGAGTGGATCCTCCCAACAAGGAGGAGATTGTTTTGGTGGAACCTCCCGTTATCTTTCCACCTTGATCAAAAAGGGAGTACGTCGAGCTAATGACGTAAAACCAGCGCTTCTTGGGAGGCAACCCAAGTTCTTCTCGTTTATTTCTTTATTTTCTTTCTTTCTTTCTTTCCTTCTTCTTAAAATGAAAATCCAAAAACATTTGAAAAATTGAAAACTAAAAAAAATATTTTCGAGTTGTCTTTGGTCCTTTTTAGTCTTTAGTTTTGTTTTGTTTGGGTTTATGTACATATTGTCTTGTGTTTTTGAGTTTTATGTGATTTTCTTTTCTAGGTTTGGTTTCTCGACTTCAACCTTGGGCGATTTGATAAGTGAGTAGCGTTTATGAAGCCGGGAGATACTAGCCATGCTCGATTTTTACTTGGATTGCTTATATGCCTAGGCGGACCCCACCGAGATCGACCAAAACTCGCTTGGTTAAGAAAATTTCTATTCCCCCTCCTTTTACTTGATTTTCATTAAAATGCGGGTAATGCATGGTTTAAGTGTGGTGTGGGTAGGTGGTTAGGGTCCCATTTTTTTATCAAGCATGATTTGTTGTTCTTAACTCGAGCCTTGGTGAAATGACGCTTACTATTTGCGCATTTATATGGTTGAGTCGATTTTTGTGTCGTTTGTGTGTCTATTACATGTTTAAGTAATCTCCACATGCTTGGAAGTTTGAATAGTTTACTTGTCGGATTTTTGCATGTATATATCCTCTTGTGTAAGGAGTTGAATTTTTGTACTTCGTCCAAAATCCGCCTATATATATAATCAACATTTACTCGTGAAAAGATTGCAAAACTCTAAAATCTCATTTGATTTTGCTCTCAAATTCGGTGCAAACTAGTGAATAGCTTTGTGTGATTTATCGGCTTGCTTGCATTTTTATGGAAATTGCATTGAGAAGGTTTGATTTTGCTCGTACATGATTGAATTCGAAAATGACCTCGAGGCACATATATCACCCTTGTTCCGGTCATATCCATATATTTAAACTACTTTAAAAGTCCCAAACGAGCCCCCTTGAGCCTATGTCCCGTTTCTTGTTAGTCGAGCTCAATTTTTAACTCTTATATCTTAATAAATTGTGAGGTGATAGTGTATGATTAGTTGACGAGAAATGTGAGGGAAATCGATTGTGGGTTTTGGGTTTTGAGTTGCTTATACAAAAAAAAATGAGAAAAAAAAATAACACTCCAACACAAATCACGAAAAGTGATAAAGCGTGCGTTCATGTGTAAAACCTAATTGAAAGGCTAAGTTTAGTGAAAAGAAGCAAATTCAAAAAGTTTCTAAGTGTTGTGAAGTAAAAGTCAGAAAAGAGAGTGAGTGAACAAAAGGGTTTCGAATGAAAGTTTGGCAAATTGGGAAAGCTGAAGCGATTATAAGCTTCGGGTTTTAGAAATTAGAATTTTGTGAGTTATTGATCACGTTTGATCGTGTGTTAACCACTATATCCATATTTTCCATGCCTTATCAAAGAGCCAACATTACAACACATTATTAAGACCTCTTTCGATTCTTATTAGGTCATGTGCTATGAGCAATTTGAGCGTCCGATTTGTGAAATCTTGACAAGGTGCATGTATTGACCGACTTGAGCGTAAACACGTCCTATATACACTTGAGCGATTTGAGCGAACACCCTCAAAGATTCCATTTGTGAGGAAGTCATTGATTTGGCTTGCATTTGAGAATGAGTAATACGAGCAATGCTTCACGATAGAGAGTTTATGTTGATACTTCCATCATATTAAATAAGGATTTTTCACAAAAAAAAAAAACTGTATTTAGCAACATTTGCTTTCAGATGCAGCCTTTCCCTTTTTTGTTTTGAAATTAGTTGATCTTTTTCCAAATCTATTGTAGTTGATGCCATAGTGTTCATTCTACTTGATGTTGGGTTTGCACTTGTATTGTTTTACGCGGTTTCTGAGATAATAAAAAAATACTTTATTTTATGTGTTAAATCGTAATAATATATTATAAACAACATGTTGATAGACAATAAAAATATCAAATTATATTTTATAGTGCATTTTTGTTTATTTTAAATAAATAAAGTGATCAAGTTATTTTTTAGAAAGTGACAAATTTGATATTGTTGGAATCAAAATGAAAAAATTAACGAAAGAACGTAAAAACAAAATCATAATTAAAACCAAATTAACATATAAGTGATTTTATATAAATAAATATATATATAATATTAATTTTTATTATTTTTAATTTTAAATCCTAGAAGATTCCTACATAATTAAAAAAAAAATAATTCTAGTTAGTTTTTTAATTAAAAAAAATAAATCAGCATTAATATTAATTAGGGTATCTATCATAATTATATTAAGAAAAATCCTACATAACTTAAAAAAGAAAATAATCTTACATATAATTTACGCAACATTTTTTCTCTTTACTAATCATTCTTTTCCTCTTTCCAAACCTTTATATATATATATATATATATATATATATATATATATATATAGAAATAGATTTATAAAGTCAAAACTTTTTCATATAAAATCATTACATACTAAAACTACACATCTTAACACAACATCAAATTCAAATTATTACAATACTCTATATGGTTCTACGAAATCTACAATAAACTTTAATAAATATAACTCCAAACCCAAGTATTAAACATAAATCCAAAAATGAAAGCACCTAATACTTTAGCCTTCATGCATAACTATAAAACACAAAATCAATTAATTAAACAATTGACATATATAATCTCCAAATACTTCTAATTATATATAAAGCTAAAGTATATATCAAAGCAAGGGCTTGAGAAGGAAAAATCCCAGAATGTTCAAGTAGCCGTCAAAAGTAAAACCGAAGTAGCAATGAGTTTCTTTAGGATCAAATGGAGTAGTCGTTAACAAAGCTCACTCACTTTATTTTTCAGCTTTTGTCCCTTTTTTTTCAACACAATCCAAAACCAATCAAAGTTAGAAATAATAGTATGAATCGCTAGACAATTTTGGATGAGCCAAATAATTATATATGCAACCTTAGCAATATTATTATTTTCCTAATTCATTATCCTCACAGCAAATGCAAGAACAGCCGCTTGTTATGAAATCAAAATCTTAGAAACCAACATGCAAAAAAGCTGATATTGAGACCTGAATTAACTGCCTAAGGTTATGATTCAAACCATGCTAAATAGCCAATATATTGATGTAGCTCATATTCATAAAGTATTACTGCCTAAGGTTATGATTCAAACCATGCTAAATAGCCAATATATTGATGTAGCTCATATTCATAAAGTATCTAAAAATCACATACTCAAGACCATGCAAGTTAGCATTATTGAGTAATGCAGTTTTTTAAATACAATTTCCAATTCATTAACTTAGCTTTATTGAATTATCAAAAACACATCAACTCATACCACAAAAAAAAAAAAAAATCACAAATAACATTTTTTTCATGTGTATTATCAAAACACTAAAACCAACAATCAAAATTAAGAATCAACACAACTAAGACGTACTTGGGAACAAAAGATGTTGAAGTTCACCAAACAATGCACACAACTCATCTAACTCAAATTGAAGGAGAATTCTAGCAGCTTGTTTTAATATTAGAGAAAACAACTGCCAAACTGATAATAAGAGGAAAAATGAGTTTTAATATTTCCTACCAATTAGCATTTACTCCTAAAAACTTATGCCCTATAAAAAAACTCAAATGATCCCAAATCTTATGTATTTAGACCCAAAAAAACTTTAGAAACATAACAAAAGAGAAGAGTGCAGTCAGAAATATTCTCTCTTCCTCTTAAGACAGCACAAATATTTCCAGTTTTTGTCCTTAAATTAATTTTTTTTAAAAAGAAAGAAAAGAATAACACTATTATTCTCTCTTCCTTTTAAATTTCTCTCACACCATAACTCATAAACCGACCTCCCAAATTTCATCCCATCTTGATACGGAGCTTCAACAGTAACATTTCTCACCCTCAGCCTCGTTCAGTACTTGGCTCCGGCGAAACATAGTGTTACCAAATAAACGAAGCTCCCAAAAGGACAAGCTTTATTTACCAAAGAATTATAAGACTTTAATTAAATAGTTATTGATACGACGCTAAAAATAAATGTATGGTATATATTGGTATTTATGGAAATCGACCTCATTTCTTGGAAGGAGCATTTCTTTTGAGAGGTGGACGAACTGGTTTGTAAAGTAACCTGGAGTATGAGGATGAGTTCTCATATAGGATCGCGACCTCTTATGCTTTTATTAATTGGGCGTTATCTGATAGCTCGGTCATGGGTTTTATAAATATTAGGCCCGAATGGGCTAATATGGATGGTATTGTGGATTCGGGGGTCTGCATTGAAAGAATCACATTGAAAGAATCACAGGCACATGCCTATTTTGAAAATTTAAGCGAGAGATTCATTACTTATGGAAACTTAGCATATAAGAGAAATCCTAATTTTAAGTCAGTCATGGTATTTATGGAACTATGGTGGGAGAAGAAAAGTCTGGTTTGGGGAGCACTTCTCTTATCTTTATAAAAAGGGTGCATATCTTTCTTTATTTTTAAGTTGTTTTATCGTGGTTTGAGCTCTCGAAAATATCTCTCGCACTCGCTATCTTAAGCATCGCACCTTCGTCGGAGCCGTCCACCGCCTTGGCTGAAGGTGTTGTTTTGCAGAATCGATTAGGTCGCCAGAAGACTTTTTGGAGATCTATGAGATCGCTGGTCGCATACGTAAAGCTATTTAGATCGCTGACTTCGTATTTCAGGTCAGTACTTCTATTCTTGGTAACCAATTTTTTTTGTTTTATCAGTTATATATTTGAACTACGAATGGTAGAGATCAGGTTTTCCAGCAACAAACTGTACAAGATTTGAAAGGGATCAATGAAAATTGTTGATACTATATATATACACACGAGGGTCAAATTACAAAAACTATCACTTATCTTTTAAAACAGTAAGTTTACACGTTGATATTTCCAAATGAACGATATCATCGAGAATGAGGTATTTGTTAAGTTTAGTATTTTGTTCTATTTCCTATTTTGTTAAATAAAAAGAAAAGGAAAAAACAAAAAACGCGGACTCTGTCTCTTATACACATCTAGATGTGTATAAGAGACAGATAATGGAAATGACTACGGTGCCATTAAAGCACCATGCCCCCACTCCCCTATATTTACATCTATTGATCTACCGTTATTTATAACCAACTTTTGATCTAATGGTTCTAAATAAGTGAGGAATGGTACATTCGTCACCGTAGAAGTCCCCAATAATAATAATAATAATAATAATAATAATGGACTTATTGAATTTTTAAGAGAATCATCCGGCTCATAACATTTTTCTGTCCTGGCTCCGCCATTGATCTTAATGATCTACTTGTAATTTTCAGAAAGATAGTTGACTCCATCGCCCCCTAGTCAGATTAGACCTGATCAAGGGTATTTTTGTAAGTAGTACAGATTAGAGGACTTAATGAGTTGAGACCCTTGAGATGATTCTGAAGCATCCATAACTTGTGCTATTTGTCCAATCGTGACGCATGGAAAAAGAACTGCAGCTGCAAATCTGCAACAACAAAAAAAATGATTTAACATTAACATATATTATGATTTTTAATCTCCTTTTACTGAGACATTCGCATGTATGTAAAATGGAAGAACTTTGTTTCAAATACTTACCATACTTTAAAAACGGGAAAATTTCATTTTTGGTACATTATATTGACCACTTTCCAGAAAAGGTACATGATGTTGGCCAGCATCAAACTACATATATTAAGTTGGCAAATTTATCAAGTTTGGTACAAAAAAAGCCCAATCGGGCTTTGATGCTTACATGGCATGATTTAATCATTTCTTATCATTTTTAATTTAAAAATTAATTTAAAAATCATTTTAAATTATTAAAATTAATATAAAAATTAATTTCTTATCATTTTTAATTTAAATTAATTAAAATTAATTTAATTTAAAATTAATTCTTATCATTTTTAATTTAAAAATTAATTAAAAATTAATTCTTATCATTTTAAAATTAATTTAAAAATTAATTTTAAATTAAAAATGATAAGAAATTAATTTTAAATTAAATTAACTTTTGAATTAAGTTTAAATGAGAAGAAATTAATTTTTAAATTAAAAATGATAAGAAATTAATTTTTAAATTAAATATAGAAATTAATTTTTAAATTAAATAATTTAAATTAATTTAAAATGATAAGAAATTAATTTTAAATAAAATTATAAGAAATAATTTTAATTATTTTAAATTAAATTAACTTTTGAATTATTTTAAAATGATAATAATTAATTTCAAATTAATATTTAAATTAAAATGATAAGAAATTTTTTAAATTAATTTAAATTAGAAATGATAAGAAATTAATTTTAAAATGATAAAAAATTAGTTTTTTAATTAATTTCTAAATTAAAAATGATAAGAAATTAATTTTTATAATAATTTTTAAAATAAATTAATTTTTAAATTAATTTTAAAATGATAAGAAATTAATTTTTAAATTGAAAATGATAAGAAATCAGTTTTCAAATTAATTTATAAATTAAATTAAATTTTAAATTAAATTTTAAATTAAAAATGATAAGAAATGATTAAATCATGCCATGTAAGCATCAAAGCCCGATTGGGCCTTTTTTGTACCAAATTTGATAAATCTGCCAACTTAATATATGTAGTTTGATGCTGGCCAATATCACGTACCTTTTTTGGAAAGTGGCCAACATAATGTATCAAAAATGAAATTATCCCCTTTAGAACCACTGGAATTTACTATCTATTGATTTTTAGAAATCTTTCTCTGCAAATATTCAGAAAGATAAAAGAAAAGAAATGATAAATTTTATGAAAACAAAAATACCATTAGTTGGATGTACTTGATAGCAGTCAAACAATCCACTCTTCCAGGAATTTCCTATGTATGGAGGTTGAACTGTCTGAAAATTTTGAGGATAAGAACCCAGTTAATGTGGCCTTCATTTGGAGTTCTTATTGGATCAAAATGCTGTCACAATAATATTAAATCTCGGCTCAATATGAAGATAAATATTTTAACATGCTACTTCCTTTATTTATTGTAAGATTTTGAATCATAAACGTTAAAATTTTTTGTCAACAAACAGGTTTTCATTTTCTATGGTCCAGGGGATAAAAGAAAAGGGTCCACTGACATGGTTATCAAATTTTAAAACATGGTTTATAAGTGTAGAGGGAAAAGAAGAGGTAAGTTGTGTGAATATTGAAAGTACAAGAGCTCCGTATTTATAGATTGTAACATATATCTATATAAGGAGTAACTAGTAACATATATCTATATAACGAGTAATTAGTTTAACACTCGTGTATTACACGGGATTTATAAAAAACTAAATATAAAAATATTGTGAAAATTATAAAATTTTAAATTTAAATAAAAAATTGAAAGGGTGTGTTCTCAACCTGTGTCCTCTTCAGTTTATTAATTATTATAATTATTGATTAATATTATATTTTAATATTTAGATTAAATTCGTTAATAATTATATTTACATAATCATAAAAATTCAAAAGATGTATTATTAAATCATTTATATTTTTATGTTTAGATTAATATTGTTAGTAATTACAGTTACATACTTTGAAAAATTCAAAAGGTGTCATACTCTCAAACCTTCTCGCATTGTGTCATTGTCTAATAAATATTAATTAATTATCATTATATAATTTTATTTTTTTATATTTAGATTCAGCTCATTACTAATATATAGTTACATACTCCAATTATTGCACATATATCATAATTTAAATATATAGAATACTTAAAATTTTAAAATTAAATTATTCCAACTTTTATTTAAATACAGTTTATTTAATTATTTCCATAATGATTTTCTTTTTTTAATTAAACTAATTTCATATGTAATTTATCTTTTAATTAAAATAATTAATTTAGATTTTTTTCTACTAATTATATATGACTTATTTATGTTATTATATTAGAATTATAAAAGAAAATTATTGAATTAGACAAAATATAAATAAAAACTATTAAGTTAGGCTAAATATAATAAAAAGAAAATATTAAATTAGGCAAAATACAATAAAAGAAAAATATTAAATTAGGTATAAATTAGGATCGGATGTCCGATAAGCAACCGAAACACCAAATTTTTTAATTATCCAAGCGAAGCATACGAAGAAGACACATACATAAGAGGATTTTGTATAAATATATACTTGTTTAACATCAGTGTATTATACGGGACTTATCAAAAGATAAATATAAAAAGTATTTGTGATAATTATTTAATTTTAAATCTTAAATAAAAATTAAAATAATGTATTCCCAACCCGTGCCTTGTACATGTGAAAATAATGTATTCCCAACCCGTGCATTGTACATGTCTAATCTATTTATTAATTAATATAAATGTTAAATAATTTTGTATTTGACGTTTAAATTAAATTCATTAATAATCTTAGTTATATACTTACAAAATTTCAAAAGGCGTCACATTCTAAACCCGTGCCCAATATCTATTTTATTAATTATTATTATTAAATTATTTCATATATTAATTTTTAGAATAAATTCATTAATAATTATTGGTTACATACTTTAAGATATTCAAAAGATGTCATACTCTCAACCCATGTCGTATTGTATTGGTGTCTAATCAATGTTTATTAATTATTAACATATAATTTAATATTTATATGTTTAGATTGAATACATTACTAATATGTATTACATACTTAAATTATTGTAAATAACTCATATTTTACCTATATATAATATTTGAAACTCCAAAAATAAAGTTATTTTAAATATTATTATCAATAAGACTTATTTAATTATTTTCATAATAAAAAAATTTTAATTAAATTTTAATATGCAGTTTTTATTTTAATTAAACTAACTACTTTAAATATTATCTACTAATTATTTATGACTTATTTCTATTTTTATATTAGGAGAATCAAAGGAAATTATTGAATAAGGAAARATATAATAAAAGAATTAAATTAGGTAAGATACAATAAAAAGAAAAGTATTAAATTAGGTAAATATTAGGCTCGGATGACACATAAGCAAACGAAGCACCAAAATTTTTTATTTGTCAATCGAAGCATACGAAGCATACACATAGGTTAGGAGGATTTTGCATTAATATATAGGGTTGATATATATGAGTAAATATAAGTATATCCTCAACAATAAGTATAGAACGTTAAAGTCAATAAGAAGAAGTCTATTTATGACTTAAAAATGGAGACAGCAATTCCAAATACTTCCATTCAAGGAAAGAGAGAAAAATTAACAGGGGACTGGTTTCGAACTTTTTTGCCAATCTTTATTTAACCTTTAAAAAAAGTAACCTTTAAAGAAACTAAGAAAGAAACGAAATACTAATGGAAGAAGTATAGATCAGTGAAGCTAAACCCCAAAATAAACGGCACTGAGAGCAATAGATAGACACACTATGACGAAGCAACAGACAACCAAGGATCGCCAAATAAACCGCGGGAGTCATTCTTGCATAAATGGCTCGGCTTGCTTGAAACAGCCACTGGGGGCTTGAAGACCGACCTTGTTTGTTATAAGCGATTACTGTTCCAGTATTTTTTTTCATTTTCAGGCGGCAGTTACCTTTTTCAAACAGAATACACTTGCAAAACCTCTCTCAATCTCTCTCTCTCTCTAACTCTTCCATCTATGGCGGGATTTTCTCAAGTTGGTTCTTCTTCCTCTTCCCGCCACGCTCTCCTCCCCCACAAGCTCTCTGCATCTTCTTGGACGCCAATGAAGATGCCCGCGCAATTCCGCCCTGTTCCCAAGCCTTGTCTGCAACAAGAAAACTTCGCATGTCGTTTGGGTTTTGGGATCGGGCCCGGCTAGATCCCATGTGCCGAAGAGCATCAAATTCTGAGAACATCGCCGAGTGCCAACGAGAGTCGGTTAGAGCTTGTGTAACACTCGTGGGCTCAAGGTCAGAGAGTTGGGTGGATAGGCCATATTTAGGGTTGGGTTTGTGTGTGCGGTTTTTACCGCGGGTTTGCATATGGTGATTGTTGGGTTTTCTAGGGTAGGATGGGTTGGCTGAGCCGATGGCTTGCGTGATGGTGTAGTGGATGGTGGGAGATTCAAGTGACAGGATTGAGCTTCCGACAGGGGCATTTCGATAGGGCTCAAATTTGTGGAAAGTGTATGGACGGAGCCATGGGAAGCATTGACATCCGAAAACTCAAAGTTTGGTGAGATTAGGTGGGCGACAAAATAGACATTCGAAGGATGAGACATTGTCAAGATTTTTCTTTGGTGTCCGATTGATGAGATAAGTTGCGGTGGCAAAGGCAAATGGCCAAAATAAGAGAGGAAGTGACGATTGGTGGAGAAGAGTTAAGCCATGAGGATATTAAAAAAAAAACCATCATGTTCGGGCGTGTGAGGCAGTGTGATAGATGACTAATCCCATAGTACGAGAGAAATGGTCCTAAGGCAAGGTATTTCCCCCCACCCACCATATTGTCAGAGTGCAGTGTAATTATACGATGGTTGAAAAAGTTTTAAACAAGTAGTGTAAACTTAATGAAGGGGTGCAGGGCATTAGATTTTCATTTTAATGGGTAAAGCCATATATATTTTGTGAATTGATCCACAAACATGACATAATATTTAAAACCATCTATCGAGGCCACTAGTGAAGACCAAACATCCGAAAATATTAATTCAAGAGGCCTTGATAAAACTAAGGACAACTCACAAAAATGAAGTTTATGACTCTTGTGTAGTTTGCATGCTACACACAACTTGAGATAACTTATTTTATGACATGATAAATAATTTCAAATACTCTAAACGACTCATAATCTTGTTTGACGGGTGACCAAGGCGCGGATGCCACAAAGAAAGGGAGGGTTTAATAGACACCAGTACTCATGGTAAGGATTTGACACCCACACCCACCGGCCATTGATAAACTCCATCTTTATGTTTGTCGCGAAGTAGAAGGGCCCCCGTCCGATGGTTCGTCTCCTGAAAATCATTCAGGGAAATGGTGACATTAGCATCATTCAATTGGCACAGTTTAAATATAGAAATCAAATTTTTGAACATTTGGGGAACACATAAAGTATCAGAGATCTTAAGGTTATGGGAAAGAGTAGGGATGAGTGAGTCGTATGAGTGATGCAAACCATTAACGTTCCCAATGACGACATTATCGACACCCTTGTATGGAGAGTGGAGAGATAAATTGGCAAGATCCGTCGTAATATGATGTGAATAGCCACTATCAAGGAGACACTTTACCTGAGATGGAGCAGCAGTGGTATGATACACCACGGGAGCTTATGGATGGGTATATCCAGGACGTGCGGCTATTGGTATCGAGGTCGAGGACCATGGGAGATGCTGAAATGAGGGGCATCGGCGAGCAGAATGGCCCGTCTCATTGCACAACTGACATTTACCAAGATATGGTTTTTGGCCGGAGGAGTTGGATGTCGAGAAAGGGCGAGACTAGTATGGTTGTCCACGACCCCCACGACCATCGCAGTTTGATGATGCCGATTGGACGCGTGGTTGCTGATGCTGGTGTTGTCGAGCAGCTGGAAATGCCAAAATTGGGTGAGGAGAGGTGACTACGAAAGTCATGGAAAGATGGGCCTCAAGATTGAGAAGTTTCTCGTGCAATTCATTAAACGAAATAGGGTTCTCGTATACCTGAATTGCATTAGTAAGTTCTTTTTACCCTTCATCAAGACCGTTTAAAATTTTAATCACGAGGTCCTCCAAGTCAAGGGTAGAGCCCATAAGGGCAAGTTCGTCAACAACAGACTTGATTTCTTGCATAAATTCGGTAACTGGTTTGGTGACTTTCATAGAGTTGTGAAGTCGTTGATTGAGAGCAAGGATGCGGCCACGAGTGGGCTTCGCATAGGTGTTTGCTAATATCTCCCACGCGTCACGAGATGTGGTGGCCGTAACAATGAAGGAGATGAGTGACGGGGTTAGAGAACTAATGATGGCATTGAACAATAACAGGTCTTGTCGAATCCAATGAGTGCAGCTTAGAGGGGTTGTCGATGGCTTTGACAAGACGTGGTAGACATGGCGTTGTTCCATCAACATACCCCATCAAGTCATATTCGATGAGAAGAGTTTGGGATTGAAGACGCCATGTGGCGTAATTTGGTGGTGTTGAGTTTGAGAGGGGCTTGGGCGGATACATTAATAGCGATGAGTGGAGGCTTTCATCGGATGATGGTGTGGAAATGGCTGCCATGAGGAGGGGTCGGGAAGAAAAAACAAAGAGGAAAAAATGGATTTCTAGAGTTTAAAAGAGTGAGGATCTTTTTTGAGGCTTGATATCATGAATAGTAGAGGTGTTAATTAAGTTAAGGTTAACCGCCTAACCGGTTGACCGGTGACGGTTACCCGTTGACCTCCGATTTCGGTTAAAATCCTAACCGTCAACCGACCACCGACAGTTAGGTTACGATTAAGGTTAACCTCTAACCGTAACCGGCGGTTATAACTGCCAGTTAACCAAAGTTAAAGAAAAAACGAATTCCGGCAGTTTAACCGACGGTTAAACCAATTATTCGGCGGGTTTAACCGACGGTTAAACCGGTTAACCGAAACCGGCGGTTATAACGGCTAATTTTTTAAATTTTATTTAAATTTGAGAAAATAGCGGTTAACCTCACATAACCGTAACCTTAACCTGTTCACGACCGGTTAGGTTACGGTTAGGCGCCGACCGGTTAATAACCAAACCAACACCCCTAATGAAAAGTATGGAGAAATGAGTTATTTTCATTAACACAATTGTGAGGTATTTATACAATTGTGAGTAAGGAGAAAAGGAAAAGATACATAAAGATACAAAAATAAAAATCAAATCACAATGATATATGAGATCAACAAATCACAACAATAATTTTCAAGATATTCTAATATCAATGCTCTCTTCACCAATTGAAGAAGAGCCGAGAAATCGGGAAATTTAGAGAAATCAAACTTTAGAAAAAATTCAGATGGGGACGAAGAGCTCGTAGAGTTTTAGAATTGTTGATTTAAGCGCAATGTTTTATTGAAGAACTAGGCAGATGAGTGGAAGTTAAGTTAAATGGTAACACATCGAGCTAGATTGGTTTTTCTTTTCCTCAATCGACTTCTTAATTTTCATTAATGTTAAATTTTTTTACTAATTCTTTGCTACTTTTTTTTGCTGATTAATTTAACTAATTGTTTCTAGATATTTTTAAAAAAATTTAATATTTTATTATATACTATTATAGAATTCTATATTATTTGTTGTTTTCTATTGTATTATGAATTGTAATTTTTTTTTATGCTTGTTAGACCTTTACTTTATTTGTTGAGATTATATATTAAGTTATATTTTTGAGAAAAAAATATTTTTTTAAAATTAAAAATAACTCACATGAAATATATAATTATTGTTTTAATATTAAAATATCGTATTCAAATAACTCACGCAATACACAATGATATTCACGCAACGCGATATTGGTATCAAAAAGCAACGTTTTTCGTGATACGCGTTTTAAAACACTGATTTTTAAATATACTAATCTCTTTCTTTCTACCTTATATCTTTATCCTTCTTAAAATATTCTCAAAAAAGAATACTTTCTTCATTTTTAAATGTCCCTAACAAAAAATTTGACATATAAACTTTGGTTTTGATTTTTGATTATAATTCTTAATACATTATCGATTTATGTGTATGACTGAATTAAGATATGAAGTGGAGTTTTATAAGCTACCAAAAATGAGTGTGGTGATTGTTGAATCTTTCATAGAGGCTAATGATACTCTTCCTCAATATGTATATTTTATTTTTTTTATTCCATGAATTACACATTAAATAAACTTGCAGTTTTTTTGTTGAAATTATTTTTTCAAGTCTTCTTCTATGCATGTGGTTTTCAGTTTTGACGAAATTTTCTAAATTCTTGAAAATGCACGATTGTTCTATGTAATTTAGGGTGTATTCCATAATCTTCAAATGATTGTTTAGATCAAATTGGCCTTTATTTTTAGAATTCGTAATGGTCCATAATTCAATTTTTTAAAAAATTTCATTCTGCATTTGTCCTTATATTCCCCACCAAATTATAGTGCTTATTTAAATTCTTATCACATACTGATTTCTTGTTTCACAGGTTAGCTACCTAATTTTGAAGGTGGAGCATATATTTATTTGATTGGTCGATATTATTTACAAGATGAAAATGCACGATGCATTTGGGATTTTCGGATTATTTCAATGGGTTTCAAATTTTATTGATATTACACATTTGGAGATGCTCTATGTTTTCAATGTTGTTCTTTTTCAACTTATTTGAATAAGTGTAATTTTCTTTATTAGCAAAATATGATTTTATTTTGATTAAAATTTTTGTTGTATATTTTATCAAATCTAACATACCCTCACCATTATTTTTTTTTTATTAAAATTCTTCAAATAATATAGTTTTAGAAAAAAGTCTATACTCTCCTCTATTTGTTTTTGTTTTTCACAATAAAATATTTATCATTTTGCAACATTATTTGGTGTAGCAATAAAAAAATATTTTATTATATTAACATTATAAAATAGATAAATACTCAAATCCGTCTGTGTCACCAAATTTTAGAAATGGCCATCTTCGTGTTTCAATATCAAGAGTAAAAGTGGAAAATGATTGAAATATTCTATTGTGACAAAGCCGATAAATATATAAATTAATAATATACTTTTATAAAAAAAAAATCGCGATGTGTAAATTAAATAATTTTATTTTTAATTATTATTATTTATTTATTCTTAAAACTTATGTATTTTAATACACTTAATATTATAATGTATATGTATATATACATATTTTATATACCCGTGCTAGTTTAGAAATAAGAAAGGATCTCGCTGGTTTTTCATTTTGTTGTTTTAGTCTATATTCATAAGTACGACGTTAAAAACAACAAAAAGACCCCCAATTCTATTCCTAAAAAAAATCAAAATCTATAAATTGAATGTTATAAAAAAAAAATTAATATTCAAACTAATAATTCTATTTTATTTAGAAGCTGCTTTCTTTAGCAAGAATCCTAGGCGGAGACAAGATAATCTATCTAAGCATAATCTATATAGTATAGTTATACTAACTAAAAAAATAAAATAAAATCGAACACAATAAATTAAGTAGATAAGTAGAATGGAAACAGGATCCTCGTGAAGTGGGTTCATTCTTTTTGCTTCCTTATCTTTTTTGTTACTTTTCCTTTTCATTATATTACAAGTTTAGTCTGGATTTATATTTAGAATTTTGTTATAAGAAAATATAAGCAATTTCTAGAATTTGTTAGTTATTGTGTGGAAATCTAGAAAATGCTTGGTTTATGGTGTAAACAGTTTTAAATAATTTATATGGTGTAGAAATCTAGAAAATGCTTGGTTTATGGTGAAAACAGTTTTACATAATTTATAAAAAAAAATGAGTTGTATGAATAGGGCCACTAAGAAAATAGAAATAAAACCATGTCAACCAATACTCTTCCAGGTTGAATAAGTTTAAAACGATAATATTGTAGCTTTGTTACGTTAAATGTCAAAAGTATACTTAGACAAGTAAAGCAACATCATACGGATTGGTTAAGCAGCAAGACACCCGTTGATTTCTATTATTCTCATTCAATTTGGTGTTGATAACATTTTTTTTACTGTTCAAATGAACACTAAGACATCCCTAAAAAAAAAGATAGCTTTCAGTGATTTGAATTTATTTTCTCAATATTTTCGGTATTTGTAACACTCAACTTTTAACATAGTGTTACCAAATACACGATGCTCCCAAATGGACAAGCTGTACTTACCAACGAATTATAAGACTTTAATTAAACAGTTATATATTTGAACTACGGATAGATTTTCCAGCAACGAACTGTACAAAATTTGAAAGGGGATCAACGAAAATGGTTGATACTATATAGAGAGGGTCAAATTACAAAAACTATCGGTTATCTTTTAAAAAGGAAAGAATTTACACGTTGATATTTCCAAACAAACAATTTCTTATTTTAGTATGTTCAACGTTTTTATTTTACAAATTAAATCGTCGAGAATGAGGTATTTGTTAAGTTTAGTATTTTTTTCTATTTCTATTTTTTTTCAAAGAAAAAAAATGCGGACTTACGTAGTTTGTTTAGAAAAAAATCCTCTAGACTAGCCCCGCCTTAGTCCAAACAGAAAGTAAGGAAATAATAATAATAATAATAATAATAATAATAATAATAATAATGGATTTGTTTAAAATTTAAGAAAATCATCCGCCCAAAACATTTTTCCGTCGTCCTGGCTCCGCCATTGGGTCTTAACGGTCTACTTCCCCCACCGCCCTAGTTAGATTAGACCTGATCAAGGGTGTTTTTGTAAATAGGACAGATTGAAGGACTTACTGAGTTGAGACCCTTGAGATGGTTCTGAAGCATCAATAACTTCTGCTATTTGTCCAAACGTGACGCGTGGAAAAAGAATAGCTGCAATTAAAACGTTATATACTTATATTATGGGGAAGTTCTACGGTGCCGTGAAGGTACCATTCCTCCACTTTCCTCACCTATTATCAACCGTTGGATTAGTTTAAAGTAATAAATATTAAAAGATGAATGGATGTAAATGCACGTGGGGTGGGAGGTATGGTACCATGAAGGCACCGTAGTCATTTCCTATATTATGATCTTTAATCTCTGCTTCTACTGAGACATTCATATGCATGTAAAATGGCAGAGTACAACATTCTTCACTTTCCACACAGCTGGAAAAAAAACAGTTACATACTTGCATCAAATCAACTTTACTTCAAATACTTATATTATGATGTTTCTCATAGGACATTCTAAAAAGAAAAAAGAAAAGAAGAGAAAAAAACGTTGGCCTCGATTTGGAGTTTGTATTTGTGGAGCGCCCTGGATTCTATCAAAATGCGGTTACAATAATTTTAAAGCTCGGACGAAGAAAATTTTTAACATGCTACTTCCTCGTTTTTTAGTAAGATTTTGAATCATAATAGTTATAAACCAAAAAAACAAAAAAACCGTGATCAACAAACAAATTTCCATTTTATATTGCCCAGGGGATATAATAGAAAATGGTCCAATTGTTGGGTATTAGATATGCGGAATAAATTTGTTAAGGAATAAAAGAAGAGTTTTTATTTATTTGTTGTTTTTCTTGATGATCAATAAATATGATCATGGATACAATTTATAGGAGAGAAATGGATACAAAGAGGCACTCCATTCCAAATCCCAAGTTCTTAAGAAGTGTAAAGAGTAAACAACTTACAAGAAATACTCTTTGACTTCTACATGTTGGAATGATGTTCCAACTTATTATTGAAAAATATGAATTATTATTTTCAACACCAATGACATGGTCATCAAGTTTTAAAACATGAAGTACAAGTGTAGAGATCAGCAATAAGATAGATAGCACAAACACTGCACACACTATAACGAACCCGCCTTCTGTCTGTCGGCAGATAACCATCGCCGCAGCGGGCCCACCCCAAATAAAACCGGGGAATCATCATTCATTCTTGCAGAGTCGCGACCAATGCTCGAGCCACCCAGCTGTTGGCAAAACCTCCTGAGGTCGTCTCCAGGCGCCAGCTCAGCATTGGGGGCGACCTTGTTTGTTACAAGTTTGTTATAAGCGGTTGCTGTTCATTTTCTTCATTTTTCACTTCTAACCAGCGAGCGGTTATTTTTTTTCTTAAAAAGAATACACTTACTTGCCAAACCTCTCTCTCTCTTCCTCCATCCATGGCAGCAGCGGCATTTTCTCAAAGCATCGCTTCTTCTTCTTCCTCTTCCCGCCATCACGTTCTTCTTCCCCACAGGCTATCTTGGACGCCGCCCGGGCAATTCCGCCCTGTTCCCAAGCCCTTCTCTGCGCCAAGAAATCTTCGTATCTCGTCCGGGTTCTGGGATCAGGCACGGCTTAAACCCATTGCAATTGAAAAGGATGAACAGAAATCGGGCAATCCATCGGGTATTGTCCCTCAATTTGCGCCGGAGCCCGTAGTCTTTTCCAACTCCAACGGGCCCGCTGAAACGCCCAAACTCGGGCCGGAGCCCGTAGTCTCTTCCAACTCCAACGGGCTCTGGGATTGGGCACGCTCTAAACCCGCTGCAACGTCCAAAATCGCTTCAGTCGAAGAAAATCCAAAAAATCCCGAGAACTTGGGCAATCGAGAGGCATCGGGCCTTAGCCCTAAAACTGCGCCGGAGCCCGTATTCTCTTCCAACTCCAACGGGCTCAGGGATTGTGCACACCATATAAAAGAATAAAAAATGAATTGTCTTTATTTCTGTGTATATGTAATGAAGTTACAAGCATCTATTTATACTAGGGTTTACAATCATATTTACCTAAGTTAGGAGCCAGAATTAAGGTGCTAAATCAATGTACATTAGTTGCTAGACGTAAGTTTAGGAATAGGAATAAATTGACTATGATTCCTATAATCAAGGAACAACTAAATATGGTAAGTATTGATTACGGTTGATTTGCTTTAAGATCATTTGCGGTTGTATTCTTAACATTCCCCCGCAAGACGGACGATCCTTGGAGTAGTCCCACTACAAAAAAATCCGGCAGTACTGGCGGAATTACTGGCGGCCATTAGGCCGCCAGAAATGCTGACGGCTTTCCTGGCGGCCCGACATCTTTCTTTCGATGGATGGAAGACCAACAACCATATTTTTTTTTTCAAAAATTCCAGCCCCTTGTTGTTAAGATGACCATATCTCAAATGCCACAGATGAAAATTATCAATTATTTCACCTTTGAAAGCTACTTCGCTTTTCGACGACATAATGAAGGGAAACACCTTGTTTGATGTCATTTGGATTGTCATCACATGAGTTTTATTTTTCTTATCAAATATGCTGCACTTGTCATCATCAAAAGATAACCGATATCCCTTTTGCATGAGTTGGCCGACG